>CM040632.1:43124702-43722170 GCA_022818045.1 Neotoxoptera formosana | reverse complement strand
ACCCAATTAAAAAAATTATTACTTACTTAGAAAAAACATACATAACAAACGATGCAACATTTCCACCCAATATTTGGGCTAAAATAGAAGCAACCCTGGAGAGAACAACAAACAATTGTGAGTCTTTCCACGCCAAATTTGGTGATTTACTTACATCGGCACATCCAAATATTGCTGTATTCGTTAAAAATGTATTAGCTATGCAGACAGATCCTTATATAAGAATGAATTAAGCCAATAAGAATGAAAGTAGGATGATTAGAAGTCAGCAACAAAATAATATACAATTAATAAATAAAAAAATTGAATTATATAATAACAACCAAATTAATAGTTATAATTTTGTAAAAAGTTTATTGTATTCATTAATTATTATTATTTTGATTAGATAATTGGTTACCTCACTAATATTATTTTTATTTAACTTTAGTAACATATATTGTATTTTGTAGGTATTTAAACAATAAAAAAAAATTATGTGCGGAGTTACAGTGTTTAAAAAAAAACCTTATATGCGGAGTTAGGGTGTTTAAAAAAAACCTCGTATGCGGAGTTAAGGTGATATATTACAAAATGGCCACGATGCATGCGGAGTTACGGTGCACCGACAATATTATATGTATAACTATGGAGGTGATACTGTGAATTGCTTCATCAACGCCAGACTCAAAGTCACTGTAGCGCCGCCTCCACCGATGACGTTTAGACAATATTCTTCTTGTTTTTAAAAATTAATTTTTATGTTTGTCTTTATGTTTTGGCTGTTTGGGGGGGGGGGGGGTTGCCCCTACTGCTTCCGGGGATTTGCGCTGTTTCTGGCCAGACGTTTGATTCAAACAAACACCAAAATAATACGTTTTATATTATATTTTTAAGGCCCCCTCCCCACATAAAAAAAATGGGAGTATACCCATATATTATAACAGTTGCTCCCTGCACGAGTTTTATGCATTTGTTAATATACCCATATCATATTATTGCACAATTAGTACATTATAATAATTATTTCCAACAATGTAATATAATATTATTATATAGGACCTATATACGGTTATACCTATTCTATCGCATTGTATTCTATATAAACCGATGAAGGTTTACTACTTATGATTTTTAGGTATATCTCCCTATAATATCATATTGTTTCACGTCCCTATCTTCTTTTTTTTTATATATATTTATATTGCGATCGCCCCTTTACCACACGTTATTATTTGTAGTTATTATAATATTATAACTATTATTATTATTGTGTTATCGGGCTATATAATGCAGTGGTCGAAATAGAGCAGCGAGCAGAAACATAATATTATATAGAAAAACTCTCACTTTGCGTCAACGTAAGGCGAAATAAATTTACAGTTATATTTGATTGAAGTATATAATAATAATATGGAATATATTATTTTATATAGCATATATTATATTATTATTATATACACCAGCACGATGACAAGGCCGTAGAAGGTATAATATTGCTATTATATTATATATATTATAATATATGAATTGTTTTGGTGGGAGATGTCATTTTTCGAAAGAAATCAAGTCGGGTTGTGAAATATTATACGGGGATGAGTAAATAAAATGTCAGCATCGCCCGCGCGTCGTATGCTTATACGCTTATTACCACCCTCTCGCAACGCCTTCGATCACTGCAGTATATAATATTATAATAATATGTGAATTGTATACGTCCTATTCGATGATTGATTGTATTATATACCTACTATAAAATATTATTTATATTATATTGTACCATTGGTTATTGATGTCGGAAAAAGTCTTCATTTACTCTGTTCTATTTAAAATAACATATAATACATTGTGGTTGTTATTATTATATTATTATATACACACGACGACCGCCGTCCAAAGAGTTTGGCCAACCTTAATTTATTTGTGTACCGCGAATCCGATGTAATCTGTATAATATAAAATATTATCATTGTTATTATCAATATGAAATCGTCAAACTACACGCGTGAATTGCCATCGACGGCGTTGAATTGTATAATTTATAATATTATAATTTACTAGTCAGTACATATTTAAAGTCACTAAATTATACATACGTATTACAATAATATTACGTTTACGATACATTATTATTATTATCATTATTATATACGCATAATTAAATATTAGCCTGTGATGTTTTACAATGTAAATTGATCATTTGATCTGATTACCACCATCGCAGACATAACATAATATTGTAGGTATAGGTTTTTCTATGAAGGACGTTTGACGGAAAATAAAATAATATTTAGCTGATATTAAAATATGATGATATTATTGTTAACCATAAAATATAATATAATATACATATAATTATATAAGTACCTATACCGTATGCCTAATATATGACGTGCACATTGATTAATTTATAATCAATTAATGAAATATTTAGACATTGGTCGACTTTGTTACACGTAAGTGTATTTTTTTCTATGTTCCATACCATACGAGAATAATAATATAGTGTAATAAGTATATTATATATTTTTAATTTTTAATTTTTAAATACACTCAATGATGATAATTGATAATATATGAGCACCGTTATAAAAATAATTTTTTACCATTTTTATTGTTTTTTTTTTTTTACAGAAAATAGAAAACAATTATTTTTGAAAAAAATGTGTTCAATCACTTTTGATTTCTTTTGATTACTTAATATTTACGACTAAACACGCTTTATTATAGCATCCAACAACAACTCTAAACGTATAAATTACTTTTTACTTAACATAATAGTATTAGCTAAAAACGATTTATATGTTATTATTGTAATAGGCAAAGAAACGTGTTTTTTTCATGTAGTGCCGACCATAATAATATAATATTATAATCACTAAGCAATTTTCGTTGCTATTAGTATTCAATAACGATAGTATTACACAACGACCACCGTTACATTAATTTTATTCTCGCCAATTAATTTATATTTTAAACACTTATCGGGTCCTATTCTATATTATTATTTATATTTTGTAAATATTATATTTTTACGATTTACTGGTATATAGTTTGTGCATGTGGTGTAAACGCGTTTAAGATCAATCTGTAAAATATGTACTGGTGCAGTTTATTATAAATAACAGTTACTACCCAGCTATTAGTTAATACCTACCTACGTATCTAAAATAATGTCTGTATCATAATATTTTACGATATTGGTGTTTTGTTATTGCGGCCGTGTAAGAGTACGCGATTTTTCACGGTTCGCCATATTAATTTTTAACTTGGTCTGGGGAGGAGATGGCAAACATTTTTTCTCCCTTAGCAACACCCCCGCGTTACATAATATATTGTTTCATGCAAAATTATTACTTAAATATAATTTTATAATCTAAATATAAATCTATTCAAGTAACCTTTTCACTAAGAAATCTCGACTCGTCACCCGTTACGTTAAAAACAATCAAACAACTCCAACGGCAAATTAAATGAAATATCTTGGTCTAACTCTTGATAAAAGGCTAAACTGAAGCCTATACACATACGACTTCAGCGTACAACAGTTAACTCTAGATTCCCACCTCCTAAGGGCTAAGACCACTCTTGAAATCCAAACTATCTCTATTCAATAAACTCACCATATACAAATCAATAATTCGATCAGTATATAGACATAATATGGTATACGGTATTACAGTTATGGGGTTAAGCAAAGCCCTCGAACACTTAAACGCTTCAGGCATTTTAATATATTTGCTTACGACAAATAACATCTTCTGCTTGGTATTTCACAAACAAAAATCTTCACAAAGACCTAAAAATGCCTACCCTTAATCAATTAGCCAAGGCATATTACTCTTAATTTCATACTAATTTAAGCTCTCATAGTAATCCTATAACCAAACATTTATCCTCCATCTCACTTCCCTGTAACGTATAGAGAAGACTTAAAAGACAGTGACCTAGATATTTACTAAGATAAAAAAAAGAAAAGATGATTACCTAAAAAGTACCAGCGGTCGGGTGTCATCGTTGAGTGCCTGTCCATAAATGCTAATCTATTTTTTGTTATCTACCATAATATTATTATGTTATCTAATTTACTTATTATACTTTGTAACTGTAAATAGATTATAAATAAATTTAAAAAATTTATTATAACTTCAAGAGTTCAGAGTATCAGAATTTTTGTATAATAATTAACATTTAACAACAGTAACATAGTAACTTTTTTTTTCTTATAGTCAATAATTTTATGTTTAAGTCCATTGTTGGAATAAAATTTAGTATTTGATTTTTGTATAAGAATATAATTTATAATGAAATTTAATCTTAATTTATTTCTGAGCCCAAATAAAAATAATGTAAAAAATACAAGAGGCTGTCCCCTATAATCGCTTCGCAAGCCAACATCCTTTAATCTTATTTTTTTAAGCTGAGAGTTTATAACACTATTAGAAAAAATCTGAATGAAAAATAATACAAATATTTTAAAAGAAAAAAATGTTAGATAAGATATAATTCATAAGCATTACTCTAATGCCTTGTGAAATTCAATATTTTCAATTGATTTCTCCTCAAACTTGCACTCAAATTGTTAATAATAATCGGGAACATGTCTAAACATATTCCCGATGACCTTAACTTTTCCGTGACAATAACAAGTGCTTGCAAATATCCCCTTTTCAATTTAAAAAAAGACGAAGCATAAGAATGTTGAATTTTTTTGTCATATCACCGATATTTATATATTTAGGCTCATCTGTTTGTTGTTTCTCTAATTTTAGTTTCTTTGATTTCTTATCATGATTCTCTTCGAGTTTTCGTTTATTATTTTTTTTGATTTTTTCATTATTTTTTGTAATTTTTCTGATAACGCGCTATTTTTCGAAAATATGATTCTGAAGCCTCTTTCTATCCATCTTAAAAAAGATCAAAATAACTCTTATAAATATTGGTTGCAGTGATAATTATTTGACGAAACAATTTTTCAAAACATTTTTATACAATAGAGACATATTTTACCAATAGGTACTGAAATTTATGAGGTTCTATTAATGTACAAATTACCTATAATGCTTAGCATTAATAATAATATTATAACATATCTTAAAATTGAACTCGAATCATTGGCGTTGCGCCTTTTAGGTTTCTACTCTCTACAAATATGAATTGAAATGGGCTTTTTCCAATAGTTTGATAACTACCTAGGTATTTACTATTTCACTTTATCCTTTTCCATTTACATATCTTGTCATCATTTACATGAAATATCAATAAAAAATGACTTCTTCTTGACTCATTTATGGCCTATAATATTATATTCTCAGTATACATCAGTATCTTTACAGTTATATATATCCTAATACAAATTATAGGCAGTTAGGTTTGAGAGTTAATTATTTTATTAGATTGAAAACATGCGGCTGTAATCAAAAATGAGCCAAAAAGAAAGAAAAATATTTGACTTTGTTTTATCTTACATGAACTTTGAATAATAAGCTCCTGGATAGAACGCGTTACATAATAATATGTACTTATATAATATTATTCGCGTATATAATAGCAGACGACTGCGATTTGAAATAAACCTATATATAGCTATGGTGATATTCCGACCATCGCGCATTTCAGATTCCGGGCGGCGGCCGCGGGTATAAACTATATTTTTATTGATTTTAAAATACTGCTGTGGGTTTCTTTTTCGGAAAACATTTTTTGGGCTGTATATACCGCACTATATACATTATATTATATATAAATATATAGCGAGAGCGTCACGAAAGTTTTTAGTATCGATTGGACGCAGTTGCACGTGGGGCCTTTGCAGTTCGCCGGAATTGAACATTTCGAAACAGTTTTCGGGGAAATCTAGGGAAATGATAAAAAAAATAAAAACGGAATCTTCGCGGTGAACTCGTTACATCATTACACGAAATCCTTAACTTACCGTCGTGCTCACGGATAACACTATTACTTTTCAAATAAGAGTTAAACACACGTATGTATAGGTATATATAATTTTAAATCGGCTGTAGATTTCAGTTCCTGCTGTTTGAGTTTGTATACTTTTGATCCACGACTTTAAAACTGTGGTACGTATTTGTGATTCAATTCAGAAATCTCTGGTTGATGGTTATTTTATTTTCAAAATAAGTTAAATATATTATGAAAAACGTCCACGTATGAATCTATTTGAATACAATTATTTTGACGTAAATATAGCCGTATGGAAATTTACTATTTTTACCTCTTTAAAGTGTTATAATATATTATGTAATTAGTAAATACCTACAAATTAATGACGAACCAATGGCACGCGTTGCACGTTGACCATATTTTAACGGTACGTGAAAATGATTGTATTTCATGGTTTAGTCATGCATTAGATGAAAAAATAAATAATCTTTTTTTTGGGTGTTTGCCGTTGATCGTCACGTTTTTGGAGCAGAAAAGATGCTACAGTTTTCAACTTTGAGGCTGGTTTGTGGTATCGATAGAGTCGAATTAGTTGGTACTTCGGGGTGTAAAATTATTAGGAAAATTCCAGTATTTATATTAGAACTTTTTGCACAAATATACAGTCTTATTTAGAATCCAGCACAGCTATTTTAAAAAGCGTCAAAAAATCGAAAATATTATAATTTATAACATAAACTATAGAAGGTAAACTGCTCAGTAAAATTGTATCAACTATAATATTGTACTATTTTACATAACCAAAATATCACACTGCGTGATAATTAATACAGCTATTATATTTGTGTTGAATAATAATATTATTTTAGCTGTAATAGTTATACTAAAAGCTAATAAAAAAAAAAAAAAAAAAATATTATTTTATTTACATCAACCAACGATAATCGTATTAAAATATTGAACACAATACATTTGGTGTTTACTATATTATACTTGTAACATGAGTATTATTTAATTAATAATTAATTTAATAACGCTTACTGCTGCTTATATATGTTTAATTATGCAAGTGCAATTTAAATAATTATTTTTCAAAGTACAAACATTACACCCCGTATTACTTAACATGTAATTATAATAAATACTAAAAAAACTGCAATTCGTAAAATATAACGTCAAATAATTCCTATTAAAATTAAACTCGATTCATAAAGTATGGTTTATGTAGGTAACTATTTTTTTCCTTAATATCTATATATATATCTCAATTATCATACACTGTAGCAGTACTATGTGTGTTATGAATTTATGAATAAAATTAACTTGGAACTAACTCGAAAGTGTACATTATAACCAACATGAACATAAAAAAGTTAATGCTAGTCTATGTTAGTTTTTTATAGTTAATACATGTACACCATGTACTTATGCGTTGGATGGAATGCTGAATATATAAATACCATTGATTTTAAAGTTATAGGTACCTAAGCCGTAATGGTGCTTACCTATTATTAAACAATTAAATAATAAACGTAAACTGCTTCTATTTTATTTGTTAAAAATCATAATAAATTTGCTGTAATATTTATTATAATTTTACACTTTTATTGAAGTTAAAATATGCCAATTGCCAACATATTATATTTAAGTCGTTAGAGATTTTGTACATATTTTTATGTATAATTTACTAGTTTTTAATGACATGCACTAATTGGTTTTATAATTTATAATTTAATTATTCACTATTCAGTAGTATTCAGCTTAAGAAATTGTCTTGCAGGCGTTTTGGTTGTTTATTCGGATAACTGTTATAATTCTTAGCGGGCGTATATCGAACAATACATTACCATTGCACTGAAGGATTTGTAAATTGATAATTAAAATTGTTTTATAAATAATTTATAATTACCAGCTATATTTGAATGTCAATATCATTTTGACAATAGACCAACTACATTCTCAATCTGTGACATATAACTAATAATATATACCTATTTAAAAACTCTGCGTGAGCCGGATTAATCTTAATTATGATGAGTTTTCTACTTTCTAATTAAATTGAATAGTGTGAGTGTTGTTGGATTGAGGGGCTATCTATGCATGTGTTGCATGTGTACACATGTCATTGGGTGCACTGACAGTCAGAAAAAATTAAAAGCATGATTTTTTGATCGAAACACGCTTTACATGGACAACTTTCAAACGAAGAAAAATGTCTATAGTTGAACACCGATTCTTGATGATGTTGCTAAAAAAATAATAATAATAAAACAATTATAATCAATTAAAGACTTGTAAAAAATGTTCAAATCCAAACTATCTGATCAGTAGGTTTAGAAAAAGGAATTCTGAAAATCTATGAGGCCAGTAAGAAGTTTTCCACTTTCAAAAATTAAAAAAAGTTATCAAAATCAGATCACTCTTCAAAACAATAGTTTTTCCTGTAAGGCATGTTTTTGACCAAAAAAACAGGTCACGCGCAGCCTTCTATAGTTCTATGCATTTATTCTGTCACGTCTAATAATGAACACAAAATAAATATGCGAAATTTTAAATCCCTGTATGATCACGAATGTCATGAATTGCATCAAAACTAAGTTTAATGTACACGTATAAATTATAGTCAACATACATTTATAAATAAAAACGATTTCTGTATAATATTATACAGAGTATATTATTTAATATAATACCTAATTTAAACTCGAAAAAATAAAAGGGTAAAACTTAACACGTGTAATATTTATGCAGAAAGACAATGTATTTAGTCAATATTATATTATATTAGTATCGAGTCGCATTAAAAATGTATTAAGATAATAGTTCACTAAAATCTAATGGAACAATAATGTGGGCCACTTAATCATGTTTAAGAAAATACCATTTCATAAGCTCACTGTTAATTAATTAAATGTTTAGTGATTGCTTATGCAGGCAGACATAAATAATGGAAATTATAAGAAAATACTATTATTGTAATATTGTCCCTTATTTACGCGTGTAGAATTGTAGATTATGTCATTTATACTTATATTGTTTTAGATTCTGAGTTAAGCGGAGAATGTATTGATTTTACAATGATGTGTGTTTTTTTAATTTATTTTTTGTGTCGGAAGGAAATTTATTACTAGAAAAAAAAACGAAAGAAACCTCTCTGGATGGTATTTTTGGGTCAAAATTAAAAACTCGCAGTTCTAGTTAAAATAATCGGGATTGATTAAAAAAAAAAAATACGAATATTTGTCATCATTTTAATATTATTGGCAATCGTTTATTAACGTGAACTGTGAAGACATAAATAAAATAATGAACACTATTTGTTAACTATGTGCATGCTTTGAACAGTTTTATTTTAGTTTTCCGAAAGTAGTGTGTTTTTGATTATTATTCCCTTTTACCAGCGCAACGTCATACACTTATATTTTCCAACCCAATAATTGAATGGTAAAAATTCATACAATTATTAATGTGCCCACGCGTGTAGGCGTTTTATATCTGCCCAGTGGTCGTTTACAAGACTATATAATATGAGGCGAGAACTATAAAATATAATATAATATGAACGATGAACCTATATAATTAGTAGGATATAAATAAATATAATTGCATAATATAATTTAAGTTTTCGAAGACCAGCGGTGATGACATAACGAAACCATAAAAGAAGCTTTATAACTTTGGATGTTCAAACCGTCCAGGTCGACAGTCGACACCACAACACGGCGGTCATCATCTACACGCGTGTGTGTAAAACAATAATTGGTATTGTTACAATATTTTTGTTAAAAGTAATAATCAGGCTTAGACCAACGACTTCGCGAATCAATGTACCTAATGCACGTAATTACTGTTATAATATAATAATATGTAACTACTCAGTATAACGCTTAGTCAGTAGTCGCCGTCATGCAAAGTGAATTTTGAAGTGTTATTCCTGCACACCTGTTGAATAATGTTATAATATTATAAAATATGTACCTACCTATAACTTATACTATTATTATACATAGGTATAAAAGATTACAATTACATAAATCCGGGTTACAATGGCTTACTTCAACTGCAATTAGGACATGCAGTAGATGTAAAGTTGTATTTATATATTATATAATATGATTTGTATACTAAGACTAATATTATTTCAGTTATACTTTATAGTTTTATACAATAAAGGTACTGAAGTATACCAACGAAATTAGAGACACTTTAAAATGCGCCGACTTACAATCTACATGCATTGGACTTTATTTTTAACGAATGTTTAATGGCCATAGCCCATAAGTATAGTAGTGTATTGTGTATACCTATGAAATAGTAGACTATCGGGACACCCCTTATATTATACCGACGCCGATGTAATTGGCATATAATATTATAAATCACTATAGTTTGTAACGATATTTTGTAAGTATATACTTGTAATAAATAAATAGGTGATCAGAGCTTTGCAGTGTTTTAGTGAACCAATAGAAACATTAGAAACTATATATACCTATATCTAGTATCTACATATCTTTATATTTATTTATTTATTATTAAGTTTAACGGGACAAGCCCTTTATATCTACATACCATAACATATTAACATATTATATTATATCTCGCAAAAAAAAAATAATAACAATAATTACATAGGTACCCTGTACCTACTATAACTACCTAAACTTGGTGAATTATTCCACTAATGTCGCACGCAACAAACGAATTTATGTTAACAATTGTACATACATTTAAAAAAAAAATGATATACAACATGACGTAATATCCAACACGAGTGAAGTCCTGGAGAAACTATACAATTAAAAAATCCTACCTACCGTGATTTTTTAAATTTATAAAATACTAGGTGCATTATGCAGTAAATATACGGATTTATACAACACCATTATAGGTGTATACGATAATACTGCAACAAACAATATATTATATTTTATTATATGCGGTTACCGATAAATATGAATATGCCAGTATTATTGGGGTGGGGGAACTATAAGAAGCATAGGCCCCCACCAAAATGTTTGTTTTGTTCCGACTGTGCAGTACGAAGAAACGTATTCGGTATCATAATTTGCCTCAGCTGCAGCTCTCATAATATTATCGCGATTCTCTTGTATTTTACTATACTCTATTTGTCTACTTTTGTTAATACTACAATATACCTTACAAAACTCTGAAGTACGTACACGTCATGTCGCATACAACACAATATAATAACTAAACAACCAGCTAAAAGCTAATACCCGAAAAATATTAATTTCGGTCAAGTAATTACGGATTGTGCGAGTACAATATTGGTTTCGGTTCCGATTGAAAAATGTCTATACCGTTGCGAACAACCTTTATGCGGCTATTTCAGCGAGTATGAAGTCGGAACTCTGAAAATATAATATACCAGAAATATATAGGTTACACCTAGGTGATGCTGCACAAAATTTACCTTGTTATAATTATCGACAGGTAGGTAGGTAACCTATATAATATTATATATTTTCTAATTGATTATCAGACGGCTGCAGGTATTCGAAGTTCCGACTTCGTATACTGGAACATCGACGCATCGTGAAGGTTGTCACTTGTCACACACTAGTTCGGATAATACGCATAAATGTAAGATGTATCATCATTATTATAATAGTTGTAATATCATAGAGGTAGACGGCGGTGAACACATGAAACGCATGACATTATAATACCTCCACCTGTATTATTATAATCATCGTCATCATCATTTCCATCACGCTAATGAGTTTACAAGAATACAATTATTTACAAACGCGACGGGGCTTGAATCCATTTACTGCGGCGTCATTTGAATAAAAATCGAAACCCAAAAATTGTTGTGGCCCGCGATGCTCAAACGGTTATAATAATACGGTGATGTTTCTACTGAAAATATCTCATTTGTCTAGCGCTAAACGACTATCGAGCCTCGGGCGCACATTGAAATCAGTGCCGCAACTACCGTATAGGCACAGACGGTGTCACGGACTGCCTAATGGGTGTCAAATATAGGTATTAAGGCCTCTGATTTTATCGTACTAATTTTGAAAGAATGTTCGATTATGATGTTTAAGAAAAATTGCATATTTTAAAAACAAAATACATATTTAGTAGTTTTAAAATTGAGTAACGTACCTATAATGCATAAACCATAATATATTATGCTTAGCTCGACTACAGTACATAAATATTCCATGACCGCAGTCCACAATATACCTACCATATAAGGTACAATCGCGAACGTGTGACCATGATAATTTCCTCAGTCAGTAAAGGTAAAACCGTACACTATAGCGGGTTTGGACTGCGAGCCTGCAGCAGGAACTCCAAGCCAAGCTCGTGATGTTCGATTTTTCCGCTGTATACATATCATCCGTCCAAAATGTATGTTTTAAATCTACTTTCTCGGTATTTGAACAGCAGTCGGTTTTTAAACATGTAATATACAAACCAACGGCCCAGTCCGGAGCAGTGGTCCGCACCTCCATTTGCATACACTTCAGTCGGTACAATATCTGAGTCACCTCGGTCCAAAATTATCAGTTATGAAAAAAAGCAAATATCGGTTATAATCAATTTTTAAAAATATACTTTTTTTTTAATAACACGTGGTTTTTAATATCTACACCTATTATAATAAGCTGAAAAGTGTGTATGTTTGAACGAGCTAATCTTAGAAACTACCAGTCCAGTTCAGTTCCAAAAAGGTCGAGTTTTATCATTAGATTTCTTGAGACTATGAGAGTGTTTTAGCTTAATTTTCAACCTCTATAGGTTGCTGTATAGGGAGGCTTACACGTGATTTTGTTTTGTCGGGTGATATAACTAGTATATTTATTATAACTATTATTATTAAAAAAAATGTTGTATTAGCTGAATACGTCTTGGATGCTTATTAGCAAACTTACTACTAGATCCTTCTTTGGGTTATATATCTATTTCCAAATGTATATTTAACAATGCTAATCCTTTCAATCGACCCTATCCTGTGGTAGTCCTTAAATATGTTTTAATCCGTTTTAGCGATGAAAATAATCTTTATATATACAGGTATAGTCACAGGAACTGTTGCATATAATATCAATAGTACTTTAATATTTGGTAAAAAATCTATTAGAGGAATGATTCTAATGCAGTTGCTAGTACTTGATTGGTTGATTTTTCTTTCCATATTACATTCCAAGTTTATAGTTCTCCTTTGAATAAATTTAAAGTTCCTGGTAAATCAGTTATAAAAATATGACAGCCTCCAAAACGTTGGCAATTATATTAGAGCTAGTACTGTAGTCATACAGGTATGATGCATTTAGAATTGCGTATATTATTTTTTTTTTTTTGTCAAACATCATTCTATATTCCATTTCTATTTATAAAAAATAGAGGTATATGAATAATAAACAGAAAATCTATAGTAAATCTCAGGAGTATTTACTTCTGTCGACATAATACATTAGAACGATTAGTTTGCCATCCTTGGTACCTAAATGACAATATTAAATCGATTAAAAAATTTTTGAACTTTTTAAAAAACCTCTTTTTAATCAATAACCAGGAGAAATTGAATAGCAAAGACAATTTAAGATAATATATAGTTAGGTACATTTCGAAATTCAAAATATAATAATAATTACGTGTTTTAAATAATAAAGATAAAAAGTAACAGTAGATATATGTAGAGTTGAATAACAGAATAATATTATGTATTAAAACAATATGAACTTTATAACCTCAGCCTTATGAATTCAAAAAATAACTCACGTCTCTTTGTCTTGATAAGGGTAGAAACTGATGTAGGTAATAATATTATTCTTTATGCATTTTTTTTATAAAACACAACATTTTTTGTGAAATGTTCAAATTAGACTTCAATATAATTCTTTAACATAATTTTTTTTGCCCAAAATATTCTCTAATCTTGAAATTTGATTTTTTATTTCATATCTACATTTTTTAGTACATCAGGTCACAGAAAAATTAATTGTCGAGAAAGCTCATCCAATTAGAGCTGCATACTCTTAGAAAAAATATGTTGAAACATAAAAATCCTGTCTCTAGTTATAATTGTATATCAGTTGTACTACTTATATACCTACCTACTTATTACTTAATAAATCAAAAATACTAAAGCCCATAGCGAATATATAGAGTACTTACCTATATACGCTATAAATAGCTATACGTATATAAAGTATTTGGTAAAATATATAGGTAAATAGATATACGGCCTCTTGTTCTCCTCTCCCATAAATACGCTATTGGGTGTATGAGTACTGGGTAGGTAGGTACATTCAGAAGCAAACAAAGTCCTTTTTCTCCACCTTTGTCGATACGTTCAATTTCCGCGCTTGATGGTGTCGGCGAGGTGTGGCTCACCAAGTTTCTTTAATACTATATATAATACCGACAATACAAAACGGAGCGTCGATGTGACCGTTGCCCCTGCGTTAGTGCTTATAAAATTAATAAATACAATAAAAATGTAGGACGGCGTACAATATAATATAGGTACGTGATTTATCATTACCCGCGAACATCGATTTACGACGACTTTGCGCAGTCGCGGCCAAAAGCTCGTTCCTGCTTCCTATACTCGTGGTACTACGATTTTGATGTTTCATCGTGCCGTCAACATATTTATATTGATTTTATGGCCCCTCAAGCATCGTTTAAATTCAATATCAGAAACCCACAAACGGCCGAGCCACATCTCGACGACTCACAGGTCTGAAGCATAATCTTAAACATGGTTTCCGTTACATACAAATATACATTTATTCGATTTTCTGATGTCATACCCATCGATAGCGGATCTAGGTTTTATTTTTTTGACTAGGGGGGCCAACATTTTTCAAAACAATATTAAATACATATTTATAAATATAGGTATACAATTATTAGTATAAAGACATATTTTATATTATTAATAATAATTATGTAAAATAAGTGTACGTACTTATAAGTATAAAAGTATTAGTTTATAAGTTATTCATATAGCACATAGCACAATGAATGGGCCACAGGGGGGGGGGGGATATCTATATTCTATACTGATATTTTGTTACCTACATATATATTGAATATGCGGTACGCAATCCTACAACGTGTGTGAAGTAAGCCCCTCCTTCCATCACTTTATTATACAACCGAAAAATTATAAGTTGTAAAGCTCAATTTGAATGTAATTGAATTTAGCCCCCTCCCCTCAAATTAATTTTGTCTGTACAGCTTCAAATCGATGAATTTAGAAATTCAAAAAATCTGCAACTTATTATATAATTAATAACAAATTGAGACCTACAACTTACAATTGAACCATAGAAATATGTTAAAGGGGGGTATAGGGGAATAACTTCATATACTCAACACGACATGGTATAGCATATACAGACATGTTAAACTCAATAACTATCAACCGGGTCAAAACTATTGAATAGAATACTTTAGGGGCGTCATAAAAACCTTATCGATAAAAAAAAACATTTTAGAAAAATTCTTTATAAATATGACTTTACTACGTGTCTATACTTAATAGTATCATGGATTAAAATATAGTAAGACCGCATATTAGATCTTTGTTATCGTTTGATCGTGTTATGTGTATTTAATATCAAATATGTAGATTGTAGGTAAAATTATGTCGGTAACAAGTTAAATATACAAGTTGAATACTGACGTTCAACTTAACACTGCATGGTATAGTGAGAACCAGGTATGACAGGATGCTCAGTGATCATTTTTTATTTTTTAGGTGTACCCACAAGAAAATGGGTATTAGGGGTTAATACATAAAATAAAATGTAGGTGTATACTAAATTAATTTTGAAAAAAATATATCAGTTATGAATTATAATACGAGTAGGTAAACATTGGGATTTTTTAAGTACGCTCACTCCTATTTTTACCTTTATACATATTCAAATAATGATTTTTAGAATTTTCTAGTATACTTATCTAGAGACTGAATTTTCAAATTCCTGATATTTTGTACTAGGTACTTAAAGAATGTCTTGTGGTGATACAAACTTCCTATATTGAAAAATTCCGAGAGTTAGAATTTGAATACTATGGATTGATAAGTATGCTTAAAAAATCAATTTGTATTGTATCTGATTAGTTATTATATCCTTGGTATGGGAAAGGGAATGTTACCTGGACCGCAGCCCATATTCAGCTCTACCCTAAATCCGACCTTGATTATAAGTTTAGTATGAACATCACATACTTAGTTCTATATTATCATATATTTTAAACTTTATAGTTTTATAAACAATAAATAAATAAAGTCGTATAGTACAACAAACTGTACCTGTACCGATGCGTACAATAGGTATACCATCTACTTGTCTGCCGCGATATACACGAAAACAACGTAATAATACAGTGAAACCTGTGTATATAATGGACGGTCACAGGACCATCAAAAGGGGGGCGTAGACCGTTTGGGTGAATCGACCCAAAATGTGTTCTGTTTGGGCGAATAAGTATAATAATATATTACAGTACCTATATGCCGTTCGGAGGGGGGTTAAATACCGTTTTGGTAAATAAGTATAGGGATGTAAAATTCAAATATTTCAAAATTAAAAACTTCACTCCTCATAAAATATTGAAAAATATTTTTTTTTACATATACAGTATGTATTTGATGTAGATGATACGATGATATATGACTATATTATTATTTATTAATTATTACTTATTAGGTACTCATATAGTCATATCTCATATCTTATTTTGTAAAAGAAACCTAAAGACCTAAAGTACCTGGTAATAAATGAAATATTATTGTATTATTTCATATCTGTATTTGTTTGGAGATGAATAATATTATTTTGAACGTTTTGAGAAAAAAAAGAAAAATACATAATGGAGAAATTGTATTGTAATGTGAATTAATATAAAACTAATAAATTAATAAATAATAATTCACAAATGTATTGGTAAGTATATGATTGACTCTAGACCATCTTCAGAAAGCCATGGGGCATGGACGCTATTGCACTATAGTCACTATAATAAACAATTTGTGTATTCATACAATAGAGTATAGACATAGGTACTTTTAAACATGTTCTTCTCTCTCCCAATTATACGGGTGTAACTTATTTTTATTTTTCATGTGAATAAAATATTTTAAGAAAATAATTTTCATGACATTTTAAAACCCTAAGTATAGGTAAATTAGTTTTTATAGGTATATAGTTATGTATAGGTATAAGTACCTAATGTAGGTACATTGTCATAATATTGAAAAAATTTTAAATAACAAAATAAAATCACATGCGCATCAAAATGACGAATTCTGTATCGCTCAAAAAGGTAAAAATAATTTCACTCTTCCAAACGACCATCGCCGCCCGTCAAATATGTACATAGACAGGCTTAAGTATTTTTCTAATCAACTCACTGCATAGTACCTACGAACGTATTTAATGAAAATATTGTACTTATGAAAAATAACCGATAACAAATATCAATACGTCATATATTTGATTTAGGTAAGCGCATATACATGGAACACGGTTAATTAAACATACCTATACCTACTTTATTATAAATCACGACTATAGGTATAATATTATCGGCTATAGCCGTGTTTATAATTATCCCATAATTTAAGCAATTATTAATGTTATCGTTATCGACGATAAAGGAGCATGTGTATAATCGGTTATACTATTATAGCAAATCGTAATCCGTGCCCTGACGCGAAGTCGAGCGTTGTCGCGACCGTACAGTAGGTACACGTCTTGTAGAAAGTATGTCTGTGCCGGCGACGTTGTTCCGTTCTATAGTTGTGTGCAATTTTATTATTGTGTTTGCAGAGTTTGAACCATAACAATATATTATAACTGTACTAGTCGTCCGTTATCAATTGTAGGTGTCGGGGAGAAGAATATTTCTAGAGAGGGCCGAAATACATAATATTGGAATACCCGCATTTTTGCCTGGACTTTATCGTAATATTATTATCGTCCGTCGAGAGACTTCTCTATAGGTGGTCGTCAAAAAGTCACGGGTTTCACCGTAGCACAAAATACTCTTGCGGTCCGCGTTATTGCAGCGACGATAGCTGCTGCATGCAGCTGGCAGGAGGGGAGTAGAAAGAGGAGGAGAGGGCACCGGTGGTCGGGTTTTTATTTTTTTTCACCATTTTACTACGCTTGTGTCCGTAGAAATATTTTCGTGCCGTGTCAAAACGGCGCGACGGCGACGACGACGGTCAACAACTCTCTATGCTGCGGCGGCGGCGGCAGTTCCCCCCTCGGGCGCGCGAGCGTCACACTTATTCGGATAAACACATTATACAAACTACTACGAGCCGCTAGAATTGAGCGGGGAAGGGCAGGGGGGACGCCAGTGTACGATAACCGCCGTCTATATTATAGGCATAAGGCGTATTATTATTATTATTATTATCATTATATTATTGTGAACGCGCCGAGTTCTCCGGTCGGGCGCCCTCGTCGGTGTAGTCGTCCTCGGCCCCATAGGAATTTCTATGAAATGTTTTCATTTCACGACCCGGGTCCGCCGACTGACTATATTGCGGTGCATTGCATACAGGCGGTACCTGTTTAAATTTGATTTTACATAACAAGTGCGCGCGATAGTGACTAAAACCCTCGACTCCCCTCCCCACAATCGATCAGTTACGTGATGCATAAAACACTTATAAATGACAATAGTAACATAAATATTACAAATATTATTACCTATAATAATAGAACCTAATTAAAATGGTAATAATAATATCAATAATCATCTTTGAACGCGCGATAATATCATAATTCATAATGATGATGATGATGATGATATTGATATTATGGCGGCGGCGGCGTCGGCCGAAGCACCGGACGGAAAACACAAAAATAGAAGCCCGTCAACGCGCATTATAGGTACAGTGTGTTCCAACAGCCCCACGCCGCCGTCGGGTTTTATTTTCGTGTGGCGGAGCGCTCGCGTACGTTTTTATAATAATAATAATAGATATATATATATTTTTATACAGTTTTTTTTTCGCCGTCGCCTCCCCGCACCGGCTGGCCCCTCTAGCCGCCCCCCCACCCCCCAGCCAAGCCGAATTCCCCTGCTGCCCCCGCCGTTGTCGACACGCCGCCCGGCGAGCGGAACGCCGAACGACCTCTCTTGCAGGCAAACCGGCCACCGCCGCCGCAGTCGCCCCCCCCCCCAATGCGCGCACGCACACGACCCGTCCGCGGCGCCCGCCACCGATATATCAATTATTGTTGTTCTCGGGGAAATTTTTTTGGGTAGGGGCTTGAGCCTTCCACTGCCTCCACCGCTACGCAGCCCGCCGCCGAACCGTTTCGGGTGCCCGCGCCGCGCCGACGAGGCGGTTCGCCGGTTCGCCCGTTCGCCTCCCCACCAATTTTTAATGCGCCGCGCAGTGTACACGGTCGTCGCCCGCGGGCCGCCGGAGCGCATCATTTTTTTTTCTCTTTTCGTACACTCTTTTTCTATACGATTTTTTTTTATCGTAATCCACTCGCACACACACAAACGCGCGCGCTCTCACACAAACACACACACACACACACATCCGTAGTCTACGTGGCCCGCCGCCGCCGCCGCTGCGCTCGTCCCCGGCCGCGCCGCGCCGCAGCCCGCAATATTATCCGTGAAACTCTCGTAACCGCCGCCGCAGCACACGGTCGTCCGTTTTTCGCGTACGCCGCCGCCGACGACGACGACGTCCGTTGGCGCATGAAATAATAATAATACGACACGACAATCGCGCGGGGCTTCCGATTTCGGTCGTCATCTCGTCAAACATCGTGTGTTAATAACGCATCGTATTATTAATTCCGTTTAACGTACAGTGCGGCGTCGACCATAAGTCACGACGTCGACGACGTTTCACTCGGACGACGGAGGCCGCACGTCGATGGCGCACGACGACGAAGACGACACGGCCGCCACCGCGGCCAGCTGCAGGTTGTGCTGCAGGCCTTCGGTGGCCGACGATCAACGGCATCCGATCATCGCGGCCGCCAACGCCGACGGCGACGGCAGCGGCGGGACACGCCCCGGCGGCGGATTGTGCGACACCATTGTCAAGCACCTGCGGATACAGGTGAGCGACCGCGTGCATACACCACTCGGTGGCATCGCATTGTAATAATAATAGGTATGTCATATTGAATAGGTAGGTATTAATGTAATAATATTAATAACGCGTAGGTACTCACCGCCAAGTGTGCCGCCCGAGTTTTCTACGTAAGTACCTCTATTCTTAACTTTATTTTTCCGCCGAGGCACACTCGGCCTTTGACGCGCTCAAACGACGCGCGTGTGTAATAATAGTAATAATAATAATACTTCTCCCCACCCGCTGCCACCGCGGCGCCGACCTTTTGAAATAACAATATTGCTACGCTATCAATGACGATTGCGTCACGCCTGATAACGACGACATTTGCGATCGAACAGCTGAACGGCCGACGTGTTGGTGCGCGACCCGGCGGCATTTTTCCGATCCGATGTGCTCGGCGACCTTTTTCCCTTTTTCTCTCACAATTTTCCGACGTCCGGCGCTGGTGGTCGTTTCAGGTATCTGTTGGCTTTTGACTAGATACCTAGGTAGGTTTTCGTCCACAAATGTCTATACGGCGTCCCCAGTGCACATTTTAAATGGTGACGGTTGAAGTCAGAGATCTATGACGGACAGTTTCACTGGATATCGCTTTTGCTCCGTTTGATCTGTGTCCGTCCAACGATAAAATGTCATTCTACATATGTTCAGCGTTAGTTATTATCACCTATATTAGGCATGTTTATATTTTGCACTGTAATTATTACTCAACTCATAATCACATCCGTCTTTGAGTTGGTCAGTTGAGTGCAGTTTAGTGTTACCCATATACCTACGCAGGTATAACATAGTACCCGACATGGCATTATGCACCCAATTCAATTTTAACAGTTCATTTCACTTGCACAATACGACATTCTGGTATATTTCTATTTGTTTGATTAAGTTGACGTTTACTTGTTCTCGGCACTCGGCTGTTAAATCAATTTGTATTTTTCGTTTTAAATTTGGCACACAAAGTTAGTTAGTCTTTGCACCTCGACTTGCTTTTTGCCAATTCAATTATTAGGTGTAATAAGTCTATTGGGTTTAGATTTTCAAGCAATATAATATAGAAGTCATTGTAAAGTGTCCCAGACGATTTAGAATACATTTGTTTGATTTAAACAAGTGACCTATTATTTTATTATAATGTCTGATACATATTTTAATGTGTTTACCTAGTACCCCACAGGGTTGTATTGTAAAGGTCCTCGCACAGGGCAGCGGTAAAAATACAGATGGACACAATTTACTATCACCGCTGCAAGGTGTGGGTACTTTAATTTATAATGTACTTTGTGAACACCTAATAATAATAGTCTTGGCATTTGCAAAGTATAAATTCCATGTACCTACCATGGTTGAGTTACTAATAATTACTTGTCCATGAATCCAACTCGTTTTTAATTGTTATCTTATTCAATGAAATGGATAATATAAGGTATATTCTGAATGAATAATATATTTTGATGTGTATTTAAAGGTATTTAATATATAGATTAAGTAGGTAGGAACCTACTAATTTTGATCAGTTCCAGATAGATAATGTGCTTGTGAGTAACAAAATGTATAAAAATAAAAATCACTAAACACCCAAAGAATAATTTGAAAATAAATTGTTAGAATATAAGTTATAGAAAATAAAAAAGACTACCTACCTATTGTATGCTATTAAGAACTAGGTGAATTAATTGAAAATATCTTATTTGATTTAGGTTTCAGAGGATGATGGCTTGTCCAAAATAGTATGCTCTGAATGCTTGACATTGTTAAACGAGTGGGAACAATTTTATGAGATGTGTTCAAAAAATAACAACATGCACCTGAAACAACTTTCAGACGGAGATGATAAGGTATATTAAATTCATATTATACGACTATTATTTCTCAATTAAATATAATGTTGATGCATATTTATTAGTTATTTAAGCATATTAGGCATTATTATGTAAAGTACCTATATTATTATTATTAATTTAATTAATCGTATGATTATTAATTGATACAGCAACATTTGAACCAAATTATATAGTATTAATAAGTACCTATTATAAAAAATGTATTATACAACAACTTATTGTACCTATTGTTATAGTTTTAGTTTGCTTTTATAATAATTAATAAGTAATGCATTGTAGTTACTTTCCTACTTAGAATTATTTTATTTTATTTCAAAATCAATATCTATTTCTCTAAACAATAGGTACCTATAAGTGCTCATTTAAAATTTTTTAACATTTATAAAAAAAATGATTTCATATTATACTTTATACTAACCTAGCTTATCGGATTGGTACTTCATTTCTCCATTCCTAGAAATATAATAATTGTTATTACAATACTGTTAGGCTATGCATTGGGATAGACATTTTTATCATTTTAATATATATTTTATTTAGTTAGGTAGGTGTATAACGTTCAATTTTAGATTCTCGCACTTATGAAACCATTCTTCTGCAACATTGACTGCTATCATATTGTTTTCCTAAAAAAATGAAAAGAAATGAACAACCTATGTAATATAATATATTATGACTGCAGTTCTAGATTCTGATTATCATTTATCATCACATGGCCTTTTGACATATTTATTTTATTGTTACATAATCATACCGCGTAGATGTAGTCCAGTTGTAGTTATCATATTAATTTATTGTATTATTCATAATAAACCATTTATGATAAACTAAAAATGAGTATAATAATCAGTACTATTTTGTTTTTTAATTACGCCTTTATTAGTCAATACATAGAAATTAGAATTTAGTGAATACTGATTGTACCATCGTGTCATATTATTAGTCATTCATTTTTATTTAGTTATCAAAAGCTTATACCTACATAATTATGTGTAAATATATATAGGATGTGTATATAAATTAAAGCTGTACTTGATGGTTCTGTAATTAGTATCTCACCAGATTGAAATAGTAAATAAATGTGTGATAACCCTGTGTATGCACACTCTACACACATAAAATAATATAATTATAATATTTGTGGATTATTTTTGTATGTTACAAAATAATTGATCACTGGCTGACATAATTATGTTTATATAATGACAAATCTAGGAAAAAGCCGTTTAGTATTTTTATTTTGTCCCTAGATTAAACCTCAGATTAAACTTAACATATTTTATAATTTGAATTAATTCTATAAGTTATGATAACTAAAAACTATATTTTATTAGTAACTACTATTTAGATAACCTTCTAGTTACTATTAAATTTGGCTTATAAGCTTATACCAATTATAATATTCAAAATAAATAAATACTCTTAAACTCATTTGTTGTTTTTCATAAATTCAACTGGGTAGAGTTCATATTAAGCTACATCCACATTTTTTTTTTTGAAAGTTTATTGTATTATCTTGAAATTGTAACATATACTTAGATGATGTTACCCCCTATTCTTAAAAATAATTGTCTAAGTAGACCTATAATCATATTTTTTATTTGTGTTTGTTTTCTTTTTCTAGCCCACGTATATATCATAAACAAAACGCATTCACACTACATTTTTTTTTCTTTTAATAGGTCCTGTAAAATAATACAATTGTTTAAAGTTACCCATAAATAAATTAGTATACATTTTTTTCTTTAATGTTATATTTATATTAATTTTAAATTATTTCTTTTATAGAATGATGATGGTGATGAATTGGCAAACAATTTAGTTATTGACATAACCGATGAAGATGATGGACAAAGTTATACAAGTATGTATACAGAAATATAGACGTTTAAAAATATTGTCAGCCGTTGGGTATTACAGTTTAAGTACTGATACTGGTATCCAGATTTTTGTGGAAAAAAATCCAAAAATATGATGCTAATACACTTAAATAAAAATCTATATTATTATAATCATTCTGCTAAAAACTGACCTAAATCATAACATGCTCAAATATTTTAAGTTTTTAAAAAAAAATAAATCTAACAAAAAGATACTCACACTAAATTTTTTTTTACAAACTATAGGTAATGAAAAACTAATTTAAATTATGAAAATTGAACTCAAATTCATTGCAGCCTAAAAGAAAAAATGATAAATTAAAGTAGTTAATCAGGCTTAGGACCTAATTGTGTGTTTTAGAAAAATCAAGTGATTGTGGCCTTGAACACTGAAAAATTAGCTGTTACCTGGGGGACGTGCCATTATTACCATGGACATCATTTATGAAAAGCGGTTTTATTAAATATAACATAAAATAAGTTACTGTAACAACATTATAATACTCACTAATAGAGCTTATATTTTTCATTATTTTGAAACTAAGAGGAACACACATTTTTCTTAGTTTTGAAGTTTCATACTTAATAAACTAGGAACATAGTACCTATATTGGTCTTTGTTTTGACTGTAAAACTATATTTGCATAAAGTGCTTAAACATAACAATATTACTTTGATAAATAAATAAATAACCCAGATATACACTTTCTTTAAACTACACTAAATTAATTAATATAGTGTAGAAAAACTTTGGTGACTGTGGTAATTAATGAATAATAATTGAAGTAAAGTTCAGGTACATTTGCTTAGTTGCACAGTTAGTGAGATCAACTTAAAACAATTAACAAAAAAAAAAAATTAGGAGACGGTTTTTAAATAGGTACCTCAAAATTAAATGAATAATAATAATTGAATATTAAAATTTATTTGTATTTTTTTTTTACAATTTACAAAATATTACAAGATAATAATTATGCTTAAAGAAACAATTATTTTCAAACAGTAGTCTGATGTTTTTTCATTTGGTATTAGGTACATAAAGATGGTAAATACCACCACTATTTTTTCCAGATAGACCCGTGGGGGCAAAGCCCACTCACCAACATTATTATCTTTATCATTTGTAAAAAAGTAATTTGCAATGATTTCGGTCTATCAAAAAACTTGAAAATGGAATACATGATCCCTCATAGGTCATAAGTTTGTGTACCTTGAACCAAAAACATAAGTTTACTGGAAAGTCAAATTCATTTTTTATGAGAGCTTCAAGTTCAAATTTGTTGACATTAAATATTCAACTATAAACTAACGATTTCTCATGAACCAATTTTCTTATTTTGTTGTACTTCAAAAACGAATAACTGTAAATATTTTAAATTTACACCAAATATGTATATTTAATTTTCTACTCACCATACATTTTTAAAAATATTTTGAGTATTTTTGAGCTGTTTATTGGCATAAGAAATGTTTAATACATTTTAAAATGTTTACAAATAAGACAGTATTATCATAGGATATTAATTTTTAACATGAGTATAAAGAACTTTATAATCATGATTATTTTACAGTTTACACTATTAAATAATTATGCCAATCATCATAATAATAATTAAATTAAATTAATTAATAAAACATATGTAGGTATAAGATTTCTATTTGAGATTTACATTGGCTATCAAATTGGCTTACAAAATACCTTATAAAGTTATAACTGCAAATTTAAAACAGCCTAACTAGAAGAATTTGTCTAACTAAAATACAAGACAAATGACAATTACTTATATACAAATAGCTATAACTTGTAAACATACTATACTTCGGCCCACGAGAGAACATTACCATGTTTCAACCAAAACGTGTCCGATTCTGCAGCGCATCCCTGTTGCAGTGCGTCACTGTCTCAGCACATAGTGGGGTAAACTGCGATCACTGCCATCAGTCTACTTGCTCGAAATGGTTATGTGGGCTGAAATATAGTATCGGTATACCCCCGTCTGCCATGCCACCACCCACCAAATTAGGTATTGCATCCGCTATACTTATACATACAAATCAGTGCCACTGTTTTAAATATGCAAAAAAAACTTTTGTTGAACTCTGTTTAATGAATCATCTTTATTTTTTACTCCCATTAAAGATTAAACTGCATGCACTCAATGAAAATAATCAAAAAAAACAACACATAACAATCCGGACTTCTCTGATGCTATACCTAATACCATTGATTATTTTATTTAAAGATTTCTTTAATAAGTACTACATATTATTATACTTGTACAATATAAATAGTAAATACAATACAAAATAATTAAATTAGTACAATTATCATACTATTTCTTAGTTTAAAAATAATTGTATAGCAATCATCAACTTTTGAAACTATTAATATATGGGTTTGAATGTTTTTCATAGATTAAAATATGCACATTGTATTTTCATTTTTAAAGCAAAATATCAAGCATATTTAATGTTTCTCGTTAAAATCTTGTTCAGCCCCTATCAGCTCATGAATTATATTTATTTATATGTTTTAGTTTTAACTGTGTCAATATTATAGGTAAAGATAAAAACCAGTTGGGAGAACCTAAAAGATCATTCCTTGGGGAACCATCTCCTGAAGATTATGTACTAATGAAAGAAGAGACTTTCAATTTAGAACCAGTGTGAGTATTTTTATAGATTCAATATAGATTATTAAATTTGGTCTGTTGTAGATTTTTATTAATATTATTGTATGCATTTTCAGAAAGAATGGACCAACAGGTGTTTTGGGTGACTATTTAATAGAGTACAACAATTCCAAAAAATTACCAACAGATTCGAATAATGTTGATAAAGACATTGTTGATAATTTACGCATTCGAAGAGAAGTTTTACCATCTATGTGGGACGTATTTGAAAAGACAATTGAAAAGCTAAAATCTGGTAAAATTAAACTATAAATTACTTAAAAATGTTGTTTACTTATTGCCTACTTGGCTGCCTACCATAATATTTTTGTAATTCAAACTTAATTGAAAAAATTTCCTTAAAATTTTATTTTTTGTTGACTTCGATTTGTGATTTTATCTTGAGTCTTATGCTAATAAAATTATACAAAATATAATTTGTTTATATAGACAGTTTGGTCCTAAAGTCTATTTATTTGGTTGTATTAATATTTACTATAGATAACTTCCTTCTGTTTATTTATTACAAACCTAACTAGAACTAATATAAGTAGTTAATATCATTAAACAGATATTTTAATAATTAAATTAAATTAAATTGTCAACTCTATTAAAACAAATATATTATTTACCCAAGATAAAAAATATTTAGAGATTCATATTTGTTATAACTTAAGTTCAAAAAAATTGTTTGGTTTGTAAAATATTTTTCATTTTTGGTTTGTCTTAGGAGAGTCGTATACAACACTAGTAACTCATAGGCGTTACATTATCAACAAAGGCGCATTTCCTTGTTCGTTGTGTGGTGAATGTTACGAGTTTGATCAGGGTGTTTGTCGAGATGAAGAAGAACCTCAGCCACCGGTTGAAGTTGACATCCAACAACGCTTATTTATTTGTCCTACCTGTGGGAAATCCTTCCCTCGTCGTAGCTCATGGAAACGTCATCAAATGACTCATGAAGATGTGAAGCCATATGTATGCCGAATTTGTACAAGTGGCTTCAATCGTAAAGAACATTTGATGCGCCACATGTTATCGCATAGCACTGTTAGACCATTTCCGTGTGAACGGTGTGGTAAACGTTTTATACGTAAAGAGCATTTAGCCAGACATCTTTTGTGCATACCAAGTTGTTCTAATTCGTCCGACATGCCAAGACCCTTCTGTTGTGATATTTGCAAACAGAGGTTTGTGCGTAAGGAACATTTGTTCAGACATAGAAAACGAGCCCACGAACATGCATTAATATTGGATAATCAATTAGAAGAGAAACCTTTTGTGTGTTGGCAGTGTGGAAAATGTTTCACTCGCTATGAACATCTTCGCAAACATTTGGATATTCACAACGGTATTATTCCTTCATCTTCAACAGAAATACTTCCTGAAGTAACTCTTTCGGAAATAAGGCCTGAAGAAACCTCAGTAGATATCAAAACAGAAAATTTATCTGATTCAGAAGGTGAACCTGAAGTACTCCCTCCAGTGAGTGTGCTTGAACTCAATGAACAGCAACCCGAACAAGCAAGACCAAAACCAAGCACGCTTTGTACCATTTGCAAAAAGACCTTCTCTCGTCGTAGTCATTTGTTGCGCCATCTGAAGCGCATACACAAAGTAGAACCAGTGTTGACCAGGAGACGAGTTCACAAATCTGGGGACGAAAACGGAAACTCTATAGAAGATACCAAATGGGAATGTCATACTTGTGGGAAGACGTTTTCCAGACAAGCTCACCTTGAAAGGCACGAAAAAAACTTGCACAGTGAAGAGCGTATGGTGCCTGCCCCATATGAATGTGTATCTTGTGGCCAAGCCTTCTTCGATAGCAATTTACTCAATCAGCATATGGCAACCCATGGGAATACTGTGACTGATAATTTTGTTTGGATGTGATATGGTTTAATATTAGGTTTTTTTTTATCTTTTGATTTTGGGTGTTTTAAGCAGCTTACATGAATGTTGACTATTGGCTAGACAGCATTTTAAATTATGTTACATCAAAGAACATAACAGATCAATATTGTCTGGCAGTCAATTTTCATTCTAAAAAAAAATAATCAGTTTAACTATCAATATTGTTCTCTTAATAGTTTCAAATTATGGCCACGCTATGTTGCATTTAGTTTTATTCTATTCGTTGGCTGTCTTGACATGCTAATATTTGTATTATTATTATATGTATACAGGGTGGCCTTCCATGATTTCCTGTTTTCCAATGTTAGTTAAATGAAAAACTGGGTAACAAGGTGGGCCACTGTACATATTAAATATAATTTTAACATGTTTTTGTTTATTTTGTTATCTACAGTGTAGCCTATTTGGACCAAAAGTCAAACAAAGGCTGTAAAATAATAGATTAAGAAAAAAAAAATTTAACAAAAACATAGTTATTGTGTGTTAACAATCATTGACGTTATTTACCAAATCGAGAAACTTTTTGTTTACCAATGCAGAAAACTTTTCCAAAAATAATAAATACTTCATCGATTTATTTAATTGTTATATATAATATTAAACAGGGTGGATTTTTAGTCCGTTAAAAAGAATATACTTGATATTTTATTATATTTGTCTTAAACTTGTTTTTTTTTTAAAGTCTACAATATTGTTCAGATTTTAAAGTTTTATTTAAATAATTAAATAACAATAATTAATGTCATTATTACTTTTGGACTTATTTATTAATTTTGTTAATACCAAAAATTGTATATAGAAAAAAATGAAATGGACGGGTACTAATAGTTTTGATTTTGACATGTTTTATTTAATCATTAATAACATAATATTTTAATTTTGAAAGAAACGTGATATTTAGCTTCTTATTATTTCAGTCTTCAAGTGCAGGAAATTAAATAATACTTTAAACAATATTAAGTAGGATCAATTGTCCATTATGATACTGTTAATATATACTGTATTCAATGTTTACCTAGATTATTGTAATGTAGTTATGTTTTGTTTTTTTTTTCATCAACATTTTTATTATCATTATTATTACTTACTTACCAAGGTGGTTTTTATTTATCATATTTTATATAAATATGTTTTATTGTAATTAAGTATAGTATATAAAAATAGTTGTCAGGCCACCATATTATGTGGATACCTTATTAAAATATTAATACGTTTTAAATGTTTTAAATTATGAAATTTGTTTTGTATCGAACAACGTGTTCTTCATTGATAATGTGTCAAATTAAATTCCAACATAAAACGGTTTTGATGGCAGTTTTTTTTTTTAATTATCTAGTTTAATATTTTTAATGCGTAAATCAATTATTTATCTTGGTGTTGACAACTATTTTCTCGGACATTTGGTACTACTATATTATTATTATTTATTATTTTATTATCATATTCTATATATATTTGTATTAAATATTTAAGACAAAAATGTTCTCTGGAGATGGTGGGTTTTGGGTTTATTTTTGTTTTTATCTACACGTTTGCTCAATTTCCATTTTACACCAATAACATGTATGTTATTGAATAGATTTATTGTTTTTTTGATTGTTTCAGAACAATCTAAACACAATACTTGTAATATTATTATTATTTATTATAATTTTGTATTTTATATATATTTTATTTTATAGTGATACAATTAATGTTAACATTTATTAAAGCACTTTTTTGAATACCCATTAAGTTGCTTTCAAAAATAAGTGTCCCTCCCACCACACTCCATTGTTTTTCACTTGTCGTTTGTTTGTTTATTTAATATTTATTATTATTATTATTATTAATACGTTTTCTACTAACTTAATTGCAACAGATGCACTTACATTTTTATAAATGACTGAGACTTATGACACATTTCGTATAATAAATTTTTAATCGTTTAACTATTTTATAAAAGATATATATTATATTATATAGTATCAATTAATTTGTCAAGCGATTCAAAAAAATGTTTTTTTTTTTGTTTATTGTAAAACTAACCATTACAAATTTACTTTTCTACATAAAATTAAAACACAGAAGTAGCTCTATGTTTAATATTTCTGTATACATCTGTATAATATATTAATTATCAGTTATTTATCATTGCAATAATTTAATAATATGTTAATTGTTATTTTTATTATTTTTATTATTATTATTATTATTTAGTTATCAATAGTTCATAGTCTTCAGAATAATTATGATGTATTTGATTTAATTGACTTAACAGTGTTGTTAAGCCTGACATTATATATCTTTAGACCGCAAAGTGATATTAAACGAATAAATTCATTTTTTATAAACTGGTTTCAATTTTTTTGTATTGTATGCTTGTGTCTTTTTTTATTGTGTTATTACCTGGATTACTCTGCTTGACCCGTGAAAAAACTGAGAGCAGCTGAGACATATTACAAAGTATTCAAATAATAGTATGGTAGTAGTTCATATACAATAAGATCAGTGTGTACATTAATTTTTATATGGCATGTAAGTAATCAACACATTAAAAAAAAAGTTTGTACAGCGTCATGTATGGGTTATTAAAAGTTTTAACTTAAAACTATTCTCTGAACCACTAGACGAACAATGTGCCCACATACTTGTAGGAAATTAAGTGAGTAAACGCATCACCGAGTTGTTTATCATAAATGTATGAAAGTATCTACTTTTTGTTGTAAAAAGTCTTCAACAGTTTAAATTAATAACGTAAAATCAGTTTTAACATGTTTTGTGACAATATTATTGTTGGTTCGTCTTTAGGTTTCTTTTACAAAATAAGATATTATGTGTAATAACACTAATAACTAATATAGTAATATCATCTACTGCTTATGCAGAAAAATTATTTTTCAATATTTAATGAAGAGTGAAATTTTCAATTTTGAAATATTTCAAATTTAAAACCCTAAATATTATGTACTTACACATTGCATTATATTATTACGTTGGTACATGTGTTATGGGCAAATGTCCAGGTATAAAAATCTGTAAGTATATAATATAGTCTATGCTAGAAATTAATGAAAATCTTTAACTCCCAATTGATCCGATTATAGCCACATAGATGATAGATGTACTATGATAAATAATAATCAATTTATCTTATATTACAACTTGAAGATTAGTTTTTAAAATTGTATTTTTTTTATTGTTATATAATTAGGTGACAACTAGTTGCGTCTCGCGGTAAAAAAATTCGGGGTTTTATTGATTCCACCGTCTACTGCTTATAATATCTACATATCGATTTCGCCGGACTTTGTATGTATATTTTAAAATGTATAGGTACCTAGTCTATTTAGTATAATGTAGACAATTTTATAGTTATAAATTATAATATTAGTATTCAATCAAAATTCAAAAGAATGGTCAATCACACGATGAGTGGTTATGATTTTTATTATTAGGTACTATTAACATCGGTTATCTGTGGTAGATACTAATTATATATATTATAGGTAGGTACCTATACAATTAACTGCTATTTGTTAGTTATGGTTAAATCATGTTAGTGATCTCTTACTATCACCTTATCAACACGATAACTCATATACATATGGAATTGGTTGTACAATATTATTTTGGAAATTCAAATAGTTCATAACTAATGCTCATTGCTCAATGATCGGTCTAAATTTTAACACAACGCCATTTTTCGGCGTAGTAAATCCTGTTCCACTATTTATGTTCAGAGGAATTTCGGTTTGTTCGCACGGTAAGACTTCAAATTTTGACAATATATTTGATAGGACCAATTTCATTTCTGATTCGGCGAACCGTTTGCCTATAATAGAATATAATATTATATGAATTGTAAATTCGATCGACCGATAAATTATACACATCATATTATATTTACACAATATATGAATTATTATTGAACAAAAAGTGATAATATATTAAAATAATATTACCTAAGCACAGTCGAGGTCCGTCGCCAAACGGTATGTAAGTGCCATTAGGTCGTTGAGATTTTTGTTCCGCAGAAAATCGTTCCGGATCAAAATTCAAAGGATCGGGATAATATTTTGGATCGCGATGTATGCTGAACATGGGTATAAATAGTTTTTGTCCTTTTTCAATGACAAACGATTTGTCGGGTAGAGTGTATGTTTTTGTAGCCACTCTCATTAAGCTAAAAGCTATGGAGTATTTGCGACCAGTCTCTGAAGAAGAAAGAGCAATTAAAATATTACATAATATTTCTAAAGTCTAAACGACGTAATATAAATCGATTACAAACACATTCACTTAACAATTTATCTATTATTCTTATTTTATTTCGTGAAGTACTCAAAATATGTTGAAATATTATTATGTTTAGGAATTTCCGGTCTATTGAAGACTGATTTGCACTCACTGCTTTTGATAAGAACTTTACTTAGTAATTACATTAAATGTATACAATTTTAATAATTTAATCGAATAATAATAGATTTCTCTAATCGCGGAGTCATTATTATAAAATAGTAGACTAACCTAAACAGACTATAACATTCTTGGAACTAAAAGTCAAACGATTCAACATGAACAAGCTTAAAAACTTTTTATTATATCCTTGAGAATATCTCTGTTTTATAGTAAATTGTTACAATATTATTGTTATAAACCTACTCGTTAAAATAGTCCATACAAATCATTTAAAAAAATATAAAATACTTTTTTTATTTAATCTTGTACCTACTTACAATTTGTACTAAGATAATTCGCAATAGGCAACTTATATAATATATCATAAAACGTTAAAATATTAGTATAATTACTATAATTTACAAATCATAAAAGCCACTAATACAGTAATACCTATTAAACATTTAAAAATTTTAAAACTTTTAGCACGAACCATTATTCATAGTATATTATATTTTAAAACCAGGAAACCACTCGTTCAAATTTCATTTTAGCCATCTACATCAAGATTTCCAATAAACATCTGCTGAATAATTATCAGTAAAAAGGGGATATTATTCTCATTTTAAAATTGAAATTTGTATCGCCACAGGACACTCCTGGTAAGGTACATCAATTCTAAGTAATTAAAACTCTGCCGTTAGACTTCAAATACATCTACTTGAAATTCCAAACATCAAAATTTGAATAAACTCGTTATTAAAGTAAATTTGAGTGGGCCGTGCTTGTTGAATCATTATGTACGAGTATAGTATATTCAACTCTAAGTACCAAGGTTGTTATTGCCTGCGTCGTACATTTTATAACAATGACTTGTCAGTTGTCAGTTATTAATATTTATTTTTCTCAATGTTTATGCGCTTATTTTTAAAAGTGTGAGCCAATTTAGTACTCATGGGAATTTTTATGTATATAAGCATTTAAATGCATTTCGGGTGCATTTCTTAAACATGGCGTGTAAAATAATTTTCAATGTCATCAAGTGTTTGTTTTGATGTAATTAAATGATAACTGGAAACTGTGATATGATATATACCAAGAGTAGGGTTGGATTCTACCATCTTCATACTATAGTGACATCGTAGTACACCGCTTACTAACTGCTTAAGATTCAGCCAATCACGACGCAGGATTTGTTTTCCCGGGAATCGTGGTTCAAGGTGCAGTCTTCTTAAATTCGTGATAGTACACAGATTACACAATTAATAAACTCAACCACGGTTTTGGTTATTGGAACTAAACAGACCAAACACTGGATTATGATGGAGTTTACTATATATATATAGGTTAGGTTACTATATGCTTGCAAAATATGTTTTCTTCACTTTACACGGAACTACTGTAAGTTATACTTTGGTAATTTTATTTTGAAGGCTGATGATTTTATTTTTTAAATACTGATAACTAAACACTGAAAATAACGCATTTTTGTGACGGAAGCTGACGTTTGTATTGAATTAGTATATAGCTTCAAATTTTAGAAGGGAGCGCGTGTAGATGTTTACACGACAAAAATACAATTTTGTATCGTCACAGGATTACTATATACACCTCTGATATCGCATACAATTTAAGTATTAAAATTATGGTCTTTATATACCGTTTATACTCGGAAATTTCAGGCAGAAAAAATAGGGGGGGGGCATGATTGATGGTTCACCTTGTACATAACTAATGCATTTTGACGTACCTTCCAACACCATATTGGTGTAATGGAGGTCCATCAAATAATCGTTGGTTAACTGTCCGTCATGTTTCGCTTTCATCGAGCTTATCTCCACACGTAATTTGTGTTGGATTTCTTGGTTCAGTGCCAATTCGTACAGGCAAAATGATAGCATTGACGACACTGTTTCCGAACCAGCGGCGAACATGAGAATTGCGTTACCGATGATATCGTCGTCGGTGAATTCATCTGAAAACAGGATATTAAAAAAAACCTACATTATCATAACTATTGTTATTTGTAACATTATTGTGTTATAAAATATAAATTAATTCTAATTCAGGGACGTCGTTGATGCGTGATAAACTATAATTACACGCTATTATTAGACATATTAATACAATGGTAAAAGCATGGATGGCAAATCATTTTGTTTAAATAATACTGTTACTAAACTGTAACAACGGTGTAATAATTTAAAAAAATAGATTATATTATATTTTGGGAAATTTTGAAATTTATGGAAAAAATTGGTTTGTGATAACTAAAAAGAAGTTCAAATACGTTTCACAAGTATTTAAATATGAAATACATTTTCAAAGAATTTTTCAGAAGTCTATTACTATGTTTTAGATGGTTATTTAAAATGAAATAAAATATTTAAATTTATTTTATAAATGTAATAATACATATATTAGCTACTTAACTAATTCATAAATTATATTATTTATATACTTATAATTTATTTTTGAGTACGTAAAAGTAAATAATTTAAGTATAGTTTTATTATATACATTACTTGTTTAAAATAAAGGCTTCAAATTTAATTTAGTTCCAACCAAAAAATAATTGAATCATATTACGAATCTTTTACATACTTAAATACTACATAAATCATACATATAGCCGGAATAATAACCTTCGTTGGTCGGGTTTTTTTCCAACACCAATTCTTTACGCGCTTGCATCAGGGTTTGCATCACATCGTTCCGGACCACGTTGTGCTTTTCACGATAATCGAAGACATCGGTGAACACTTTATGGAAAAAATTTGTAGCCTCCGCCGAAAACATTTTTATTCTTAACAGCTTTATCACCCGGGGGCAGATCAACAACAACGCCTGTACGATCATCTGTTTCACGGAGCTCTGGAAGATCATCTTAACGTACCGACGGAAGTCCGAATCATCGTTCTTAATCGTGTCCAGCTTCAGGCCGAACGCACACGTGCCGATCACGTCTGTGGAAAATCCACCAGTCCTAGTTTTCACGTCGATTCGGTCGATTTTCTCGAGCCTCTCGACGATTCCAGACACCATCTCCTCGCTGCACTCGTTGATTTGGGAGTACGTGTCCTTCAACTTGCCGGACGTGAAGCCCGGGCTCAGCTTCTGGCGCATTGTCCGCCACTTCTGACCGTTGGCGAAGAAAAGACTTTTTGCCAATACGGACGTGGACGGGTCCAAGTCGATACCGTGGTCGGTGAAGTACGAGAAGTCCTTGACCAGTATCGCGTTGATTAGTTCCGGGTCGCGGACCATCAGCATCGGATCCCTCATCTGGTAGAACCCGTATAGTTTGGCGTCTGGACACCGGTAGTACATCCTCTCGGTCGCATCCAACGGATGTTCAAGTTTCAACATAACACTAAACGTGTTGCCAAACAGTGGCACGGGAGGTTCGTACGGAATGTTCAGCTTCCGCCATTTACCGTACGTCGATGTTGAATAATAGTAGAAGCCCGCTAAAACAGCGATCACGCTCAGAAAGGTGACGTTGTCGAGCAACCAGTCTGTAAGAAATGAAATCATGATATTAAATCACTATTGTATTATGAACGCTTATCGAAAAAAATTACTACAGCTGCAGCCTTAGTGAAAGTTTAAACGAGCACTGCGCTGTGGTACGCGCATAATATGTAAAGCGAGCCGGTATACAGTGAGCTAATTTTATGTATTCCATCTCTCTCTCGCGATTATTGGTTTATTTTTGCGGAAAGGAAGGGATTCGTTGAAGATAACATATGTGAACAAAGTCATGCGTTTGTGCAATACGGTTGGCGAGCACTTGACTTGTTAATAAATTTGAGTATTGCCACGATTATTGATGTGTTATTCAGTGATTAAAACACAGAAATATCATTGTATATTTCTATTGCTTTTAGTAATTTTTTTCGTCTATTAATTGTTAGGAAGTTTAGTCTTATTAAATATAAATAATATAAATAGAAACAATTTGTTACTTACAACTTACAAGGCCGTAAAATATAAAGGTACCTAATTGAACAAATCACAATCATCTTGGGCTTGGTTTTCGGATGACATTTCAAATTGTGTGTTTCAAATTTATATACCTAGTCGATTTCCAGCGTAGTTTCTATTTACATTCCTATTAAATATTTCTATTTCTGTTAGTTTGTTGATGTGTGATGACATCACTGTCCACTGATCATTAAGTAGTAAATTGTAGAGCTCTGCTCACAATAACAAACAAATAATATTCACATATACGCTTTAAAGGTCATTGATCCCGAACAGATGGCGCTACAAAAATATCATAATATACACACCGCTGGGAGGAATTAGGAATTTGATACACAGAAAAAAATATATGTTTTGCTTTTGATCCCTAAAGAGTAAAGGTACGCGTTGAGCAGTCTAAAGATTTTTTAATTTATATCATAAATTATGTTCCACTTTAAAACATTTATCAGCTGAACTTTTTTCCAAAGGACTACACAGCCACACAAGTAGTGTACACCTATATTTATATTATGATAGAGTGTTGAAAACTTATAACCACTCACCATTTATAGTATTTTTAATCCTGCAGGGTTTGAAGCTGAAAACTTTTTTACATTCGTAGTGAATCGATGAATGTATTAATTAATTAAATTTAATGTATTGATTTTACAACGATATTGTGTGTGTAACACTGTACGTATATTGTACACAAAGAAGTACACTAAGTTGTGGAAAAAATGCTTTGATTTTGAACTTAAAGGGTGGTTTTTGATAAGATAATTACATCTAGTTGGTACTTTTGAGAAGTAAAAATTGAAAATGCTCAGTGATTTTTAAAATCTACTAGAAAAACATAAAAAAAAAATTTATGGAAACGGCAATTTTTACGCAAAACCGAATTTGTTTTTTTTATGAAACTCAACAATTAATAACCGTAGATGCTTTGATATTTTCACTAAATGTTTATTTAAGTAGTTTCGCTACATGATAAAATGTTATGACAAAATATTTTGACTAGTTTTGAGCTATATAAATTTTAAATTTTGATTTTTTTCCCATAAATATTGATAAAAAAATATACGGTAGGTCAAAAACTTTAAAAATTTAATACAAGGTTCCTAATAAATATTCATTTACCATTTGAAAAATATCGAAAATAAGTACCATACTCAAAATTTTTGTTTATACGAGTTTAATTGTATATAATTTTAGCGAACATTTTAAAATTATTTCGTAGTTAGAATTTATAAACAGTTTTCTTTACATGACTAAGTTTTGAAAATTAAAAACGAGATTCCTTATAAGATATACTATCAACCGGATAATTAAATTAACTTTTATGTTAAGTTCAAATTTTTACAACCTTGGATATTCACAAATAAATTACTTTAAAAGCAAAATAATATCATACAATATACTTAGGTAGTAATATAGGCTGACAGACCGTCTTAGCTCAGAATTGTATTTCGTATATGATTATCGTATAATATCATTAAATTAAAATTTAACACATCCATTGAACTATTGCAATAACTTCTATAGACCCCTACTGTATAGGTTAGAGCACAACATGACCAACATTTTATGGTTATAATCCTCGGAACCATAACAGATATTTAAATTACATAACATTGTAAGTTGTGACATATTTACATTTATATTAATTTACAATATTACAATCACAATTTTAAATAAATCTGATGCTATATAATATTAAACTATTACGAACTATTGTTAATTGTTACAAATGTGTCTTATAATACATTATGCTTTTGTAAAACAGATTATTTTTGTGAAATTTAATAATATGAAATACAGTGCATTGTGTGTGTTGAATTAATTATATTCTATACAATAGTTTTTTAATCGGAGTTTCTTCATGGAAGAAACCGTAAAGATTTTTTTAAATGTTACAATTTTATAAAAACTTATATTTTGATATATACCTAAATATTCTGTTATAATTAAACTTAAAGCTAAATACAAAAAAAATACAAAAATAAATTAATTAAACATGAAAGTTAAAAAACTAAATGACAACATAAATTGTCACAAATTCCTTATACATTTTATTGGAAATTAATACATTAATCATATTTCATAACAAAATAATGTATAAAATATAAATATAAAATAACTTATCTCAATTATTACTTTGTCAAAGATTTTACTAATACATACCTTCTAATATTAGATATAGCCTCTTAGATTAATGTAAGTTCATATCAACTCTTAATAAACCAGCTATAGTATGTATTGAACCATATAAAATCATTAAAATCATCGCACACTTGTTGCCAGGTTTAGTGGAGTATTTTGTGGTGATTACTGAAGTGGTGGGGTAGCTAACCAGAGATCGAGACCGAAATCAACGTTCACTTGGTTTGATTAAATAAGATATATTTTTAAAGATAAGTATAGAAATATAATAACCCTTCTGATTTTCATTTTTGTCTATGTTATTAATTTTTTTTTAACTTCTTGGATCTCAATAAAATAGAATTTGTGATTGATGGTAATAATTTAACTGATTATAATTTAGTTTTAAATAAAGACATACTATCATACAACAAACTATTTAAATATTTTTCAATAATCGTTCCGCATCTTGAAGTTATCTTAAGTAAAGGCTGGTATCAGTGGCGCCTAAGACATATTTTTCAGGTGTAGCAAGACATAATTTTACCTATCCACCCCTTCCAAAACTCAAAAATGAATGGTCTATTTTTGGTTACACTTACTGTTAATATTAATATACCAAGGAATAGGTATCATCAGAGTTGGAAGTGGTTTGAGCTATTTATAAGAAAGCGATTAGATGACTGAATTTAATCATAAAAGTGATCAAAAAGTGACATATATGAGTATTTTTTCCAAGAACTTTCTGTTATCAAATATTTTTTTTTTGAATATTGTTATTCCCTTATTTTCAACGTGTAGCGATTGCTACACCTAGTCATAGGGTTGGTAAAATAATAATAAATTACTAGTGACAAAAAAATAAAATATTCTTAAAGAAAAACATTCCTAATAAAAAGTACGAACACAGTAATTTGAAATACTTTTATTAGGAATGTTTTTCTTTAAAACTATTTTATTTTTTTTTGTCACAAGTATAATATAGTTATTAATTTTTGAGAGTACAAATAATTCAAAATTAATGCACAATAAAGTACAGAAGTTTGTATTGCCAAAGTACATTCTTGAAATGGAACAAAAATCTTCAAATCAAAAGTATTTTTTATATTACCTTTATGTTCCTATATTTTAAAATTTTCTATAAATAACTCTGTATATTATAAATTATTATAACTCTTGAATTTTGTCATACCTTCTAACACCATGTTGGTGTAATGTAGGTCCATCAAATAATCCTTGTTTAACCGTCCGTCGTGTTTTGATTTCATCGAGCATATCTCCGCACGTAATTTGTCTTGGATTTCATGGTTCAGAGCTAATTCATACAAGCAAAAGGATAGCAAAGATGACACAGTTTCCGAACCAGCGGTGAACATGAGAATAGCGTTACCGATGATATCAGCGTCGGTGAATTTTTCTGCAAAAAAACATATTATTAAAAAACCATAAACTAACAAGACAATTATTATTATTGTACACCTCAAGCATGACCGTCATATAATACAAATTAATATTATATTACGGTATTGATTATTTAAAAATGTATTAGCAATAACTGTTCTGAAACATCAACTTGACGTACCTGCGGAAGTCCGAATCGTCGTTCTTGATCGTGTCTAGCTTAAGTCCGAACGCGCACTTGCCGATCACGTCTGTGGAAAACTGGCCGTCACCATTTTCACGTCGATCTTGTCGGTCTTCTTCCCGATGGTTTCGACAATTCTGGACACCATCTCGTCGCTGCACTCGTTGATCTGGCAGTGCGTGTCCTTCAACTTGCCGGACGTGAAGCCCGGACTCAACTTTTGACGCATTATCCGCCATTTCTGTTCGTTGGAGAAGAACAGACTGTTTCCCATTATGGACATGGACGGGTCCATGTCGATACCGTGGTCGGTGAAGTGCGAGAAGTCCTTGACCAGTATCGTGTTGATCAGCTCCGGGTCGCGGACCATCAGCATCGGCTCCCTCATCTGGCAGAACCCGAGCAGTTTGACGTCTGGAAACTGGTGGTAGAACCTGTCAAACATCTCAATATGGTGTTCGAGTTTCAAAATCGTTCTGGTCGTGTTGTCAAATAGTGGTACGGGCGGTAGGTACGGAATCTTTAACTTCTGCCATTTACCGTACGTCGAAGTCGCATAATAGTAGAAGCTCTCGGAAACGGCGATCAAGCTCATAAAATTTAACGTTGTCTAGCAACCCGTCGGTCAAAAACGATATCATGATCGACTTGTATAACAGCTGCAATTTTTGATTCGAACACTTATCGCAAAACAAATCCTGACAGCCACTGCAGCCTTCGTGAAAGTTCAAATGAGTACTGCGGTGTGATAACGAGTGTTAGGAACGCGATCATATTTTATCTATTCCCCTCTTTCGCGAATTTTCGTTTTGGTTTCGTCGGTTTATGGGTTGGAGGAAGGTATACTTTTATGAATATAAAACATGTGAACAAGGTCACGAGTTTGACTGATAGTCACCCATGGACCATGGTTTATGACCATTGAAATCAAAAAGACGCACTCGATTTACCATGGTAATTGTTGATGTGTCATGCTGCCATCTGTATTTTTGATTCCTTTAGTTATTTATTTTTATTTTATTGATTAAATAGGTTAAACTTGTTTTTGACAAAAACAAACTGCTTATCATGACGTATATTAATATGTTGTGTAGTGATTTCATTATATATTATCTATATATATATATATATATCAGCCAAATACCACTCACTCAATCAACGACCACCGACTTATCGGCTTATACTTTTTTACAATCGACAATACGTAATATTATGTTCTTGAAATAGTGATTGCGGGCAAATGTAAACTAGGCCCACGGTTATCTTTTTTGCTGTAAACTTCGTCCGGAAATTGCAGGTAATAAAAAAGGCCCGATATTTTTCGCCGAATAAGCCGGTAGTCGAATGCCAAAATAATAATAATATAATATTATATTATTATTAATATCAAAAAATGCAATAGTTTTTTTCTTATTTGATTTTTAAGTGTCAAATATAGACGTTATTAACAATAATTACTTTATAATAATTATCATAGTAGTGTTATTAAAAGTGTATAATGACTATTTATCATTTATAATTATTATTATTATTTTGCGAAAATATTTAAAAAGTTATTGATGTCATTATTACTTATATTATATTTTAATCAGGAATTGCAAATAATTACGTTATACATGACAAAAAATTATTGAAATTTGTATACGCAATAAAAAAATAAAAACAACAAAAGATAATTTATTATAAGATACCACTAAGCTGAGGCCCACTAGCCCTTCCACCCCTGTATCTGACACTGAATTAGGTGGTATAGACTTATCAATGTATATACATAATATATAAGTATATAACTGGTATAATACATTATTAGTGACAAAAAATAAAATAGTTTTTAAGAATGAAATTTCTAATATAATTTGAAATATTGATAAAAAGATAGGTAATATGTTATTACTTTTTTGGAAACATAAATAATTCATAATCAATGCAGAATGAGAAAATTAAATTTCAATACACTTCAGAATATAGTATTTAACTAGATATGAGTAAAAATTCCTTTTTTCCCTAATATTTTTTGTACACACCAGATACACTTTCGCTTGAAATATTTTATTTAACAATAACGACATACAGCTTTTTTTTAATACAAACAAGTAGTACAATAAGCTATTAGGTAATAAACATAATATAAATAACAATATAAGTTTAAGTTTAGGTAAATAACAAAATACAATATCAATATTAATATTATTAAGAAAGAGATGAGGTGAGATCCAAAATGGCTTGTAAGCATATACGGCGACGGAGTGGTTGGTTTTTCATATAACGAGGGCGAAATTAGGTGATTTAAAAAGGGACCAAATTACGTAAGTTTCAATAGGAAGCTTAACAGTTCATTTGGGACAACAACAAGCGGGAACAAATTTTTCCATCAGTGTTATAGTTACAATGGAAGTTAAATTTGGATAGTGTCTACGAACAACCAAGGAAACTATACTGAAACTAAACTAATACTGGAATATAATAATCGTGAGGGGGGCAATTGATTTTAAAAACACAGGCCCCAAAGAACTTACGTCAATTTTGACAAAAAGATAGATAATAACATATAATTAAAATCATGATCAGAAACATTATGTGACACGAAGTGTGGGTACGCTTTTTATTATAAGTATTAAAATTGAATATCTGCAGTAAGTGCAAAATAATAACTGTTACTTGTTAGTAAGTTACGCTTAAATTATAATAATCATCCCTTAACACCTCAACACCTTAATAACTCACGCATATGCAAATTAGTTATACCTATAAAATAAATATCAGAAAAAAAAATATTCATAATCAATGTTCAACGATCGGTCTAAATTTTAACACAATGCCGTTTTTCGGTGTGATAAATCCTGTTCCGCTTCTTATATTGACGGGAATTTCGGTTTGTTCACACGGTAAGACTTCGAATTTCGACAATACATTTGACAGGACCAACTTCATTTCTGATTCGGCGAACCGTTTGCCTATAATATTATACAAACTGTAAATTTGATAGATCGATACAGATTACACACACATTTACACGAGTTGTTAACCGAAAAGTCAAATATTATTACAATATTCATAGACATTTTTTTTTTAGTACTGTAAAAAGTTCAGCAGAGAACCGCGGATAATCGATAGCCGACTGTAAAAGAATATTGTAATATTATTATTACCTATGCACAATCGAGGACCATCGCCAAACGGCATGTAAGTTCCATTTTGTCGTTGAGATTTCTGTTCCGGGGAAAATCTTTCAGGATCAAAATGCAACGGATTGGGATAATATTTTGGGTCACGATGTATGCTGAACATTGGTATAATGATTTTTTGTCCTTTTTCAATAACAAACGATTCGTCAGGTAGAGTGTATGTCTTTGTGGCCACTCTCATTAATTGAAAAGCAATGGAGTACTTGCGAGCAGTCTCTGAAAATATATGAACGATCGATTCAAATATTAATTGTTTAAAAACATAACCTAAACCTATCCATTATTTTTATTTTATTTCACGAAGCATATAAAAGATGCAAAAATGGTATGTCTAGGCATTTACACAATATCGAAAACTGATCTACACTCACTGCTATTGACAAGTACTACTTACTAATTGCATAAAATGAAAAATATTATAATTATTTAATCGAAATAATATATTTCTCTGAGCGTGAAGTCATTATTATAAAATATGCGACGTGGGCTAAAACAACCTTGAAACTGGTAGTTGAATGACAAGTATACACAACGATTCAACGCAAGCTTGATCACCCTCCCATCTTTTATTTATAAGGCGTATATTTGAATTTGAATTTTATATATACTTACATGTTACATCCTAAAGACAATAATTCCAAAAGAAAAAAAACATCAATGTTCTCATTTGAAATTTGTATCGTTACAGTACACTACATATTAAATTCTAAGTATTTAAAAATTCATACTTTAAGCTTCAAATATACATACCAAATATACAACACGTAATTAAAGAAAAATGGGGAGGGGGGATCATGCTTGTTGAATAATTATACATATTATACATTGTATTCTATAATTTAACTCTAAGCACCAAGGTTGTTATTTCCCACGTCATGTATTTTACAACCATGATAATTATTGTCCGTTGTCAAATATTTTATTTTAGATTCTGAAAGAATAATCGATACATGTAATTTAATTTTACGATAATGTGGGCTTTTTAAATGTACGAAAAGTAGTCGAAATAATGATTTGTCTTTCGATATTGAGAGAGGTTTTGGATTTAAAATTTTTACTAGCTGGTGATTTAGAGAGGTTAAATTTAAAATATTACTTTTTAAAATCGCAGTTAAAAACAAAAAAAAAAAAATTAAGGAAAAACGGGAATTTTTATGGAAAACTAGTTTTTGACAAAATGGATTTCGTTTTTTGGTGTAACTCAAAAATAAATGACTGTAAAAGCCTAAAATTGTCATGAAATATTTAAATAAGCATTTTCCGAATATGATATAAATTTCAAAATATTAAATGTTTTTAAGTTTTCATAGGCACTGACCGTCGTGTTTTGCTATCATCGAACATAATAATATATTCTTACTTAATTTGTCTTGGAATAAAAAAAATATGAGGGGGCATGCTTGTTGAATCATTATGTTTAGCATATTCAACTCCAAGCACCAAGGTTGTTTTTCCTGCTTCGTATATTTTATAATAATTGCAAGAAAAAACTATACAGACTCAAATTTTAAAGAGGATCGCGTATAGATGTTTACACATCGTAAATAGATTTTTTTTTATCCTCACAGACAATAATACACCTCTCTGATATGGCCCTAAAAATCTGAGTATTAAAAATATGGTGTTTGTATACCGGCTACACTCAGAAATCGCAGGATGAAAAAATAGGGGTGAGCGTGATTGATGATTCACCCTGTATATAACTCATGCATTTTGTCGTACCTTCCAACACCATGTTGACGTAATGGAGGTCCATCAAATAGTCGTTGTTTAACTGGCCGTCGTGTTTTTTTATCATCGAACGTATTTCTGCGCGCAACCTGTCTTGGATTTCTATGTTCAGCGCCAATTCGTACAGACAAAACGATAGCATTGACGACACGGTTTCCGAACCAGCGGTGAACATGAGAATTGCGTTACCGATGATATCAGCGTCGGTAAATTTATCTGTAAACAGGATATTAAATTAAAACATATACACTATCACAACTATTAATATTTTTGTGTACTTGCAGGCTGCAGCATACACAATGCAATAATATAATATTTTCTTATATTTAGTGGTCGGTTTTTCATAGCCAAGTATCAATAATATATTGTATTTTTAATAGTTAAATTAAAATTTTTTGGTGAATCTTTATTTTTAATTTCATTACCACATAAAATATTAATTACACTCATATTCTCTAATATTATATGCTGTCGAAAAATGATAAACCGTAATAAATTATTCCACTCTATTATTATTCATATTAATACAATATTGTAAGCATGGATGATGTAAATCATTTTGTACCGACAATAATGTTACAAAAGTGAAACAACGACTTACTAAAACAATAATAGAATATGTTGGGAAATATTGAAATTTATGGAAATTTAATTCTCATAAGTATTATTTATAAATAGAAGAAATTAAAGAATTTTTATCATGAATTAATGATTACTGTGTTTAGATTAGGTGTTTAACAAGTCATAAAATATTTAAATTTGTTCTTGTCAAATTATAAATAATACGTATATTTATGTTATATTATATTTTTAAAATATGTAATTTAACAGTAAATGGTTTAGCTATAGCCAATGCTATATGAATAATTTATTTAAAGTAAAGAGTTTAAATTTCATATCGTTTCAACTAAAAAAAAACATTTTACGACACATTTACTTAAATACTACACGAATCAATCTAGAGCCTCAACAACAATACCTTCGGTGGTCAAGTTCTCCTCCAATACCAATTCTTTACGTGCCTGCATCAGGGTCTGCGACAAATCGTTCCGGACCACGTTGTGTTCTTCGCGATATTTGAAGACATCGGTGAACACCTTTTGGAAAAAATTGGTAGCCTCCGCTGAAAACATTTGTATCTTTAACAGCTTGATCACCCGCGGGCAGACCATCATAAGCGCCTGGACGATCATCTGTTTCAAAGTGCTCTCGAATATTATCTTGATGTACCGGCGAAAGTCCGAATCGTCGTTCTTGATCGTGTCCAGCTTCAGGCCAAACGCGCACGTGCCGATCACGTCCGTGGAAAAACCGCTGGTCACAGTTTTCACGTCGATTCGGTCAGTTTTCCCGAGCGTCTCGACGATGCCGGACACCATCTCGTCGCTGCACTCGTTGATCTGGGCGTGAGTGTCCTTCAGCTTGCCGGTCGTGAAGCCCGGGCTCAGCTTCTGGCGCATCGTCCGCCACTTCTGGCCGTTGGCGAAGAAAAGACTTTTTGCCAATACGGACGTGGACGGGTCCAAGTCGATACCGTGGTCGGTGAAGTGCGAGAAGTCCTTGACCAGTATCGCGTTGATCAGCTCCGGGTCGCGGACCAATAGCATCGGCACTTTCATCTGGTAGAACCCGAACAGTTTGATGTCTGGAAACCGGTAGTAGAACCGTTCGTACATGTCGATGGGGTGCTCGAGTTTGGCCATCATCCTGATTGTGTTGCCGAACAGTGGCACGGGCGGTACGTACGGAATGTTCAATTTCCGCCATTTTCCGTACGTTGACGTCGAATAATAGTAGAAGCTCGCGATAACGGCGATCGAGCTCACAAAGGTGACGTGGTCGAACAACCAGCCGGCCAGAAACGGGATCATGATTGACTTGACGGACGCTTATTCAGGAATAATAATCACTATAGCAGCTGCAGACTTCGCGAACGTCCAAACTAGTACTGCGTCGTGGTACACGTATATATGAGCGTGTCTAGCGCCGTGTTGTTACCGTGAGCTAATTTATTATGTATTTCATCTCTCTCTCTCTCTCTCTCTCTCGCTATTGTTGGTTTCGTTTTGCCGCTGCGTGGTGAGGAAGGGATTTTTTGATGAATACAAAATATGTAAACAAGGTCGCGTGTTTGACCCACACGGCTCCCGAGCACTGAGCACATAAACAATCTTGATTTACCACGATTAATATTAAGGTGTTTTGCAGTCATTAAAACACAGCAAATAATATATTATATTATATATTTGTAATGTAAAATAGCATACTTGAGTAATAAGTAATTATTTATTTTTCTACTAGTAATAAGTTTGTTTAAACTAATTTTTGACAAAAACAAATGGTAAATCATTACTACCTGTACCTGTTTTTAACAGTTTGTATCACCTGTATTGAATAACAGGAGTTTAAACTTACGACGGCTTACTCTCGTATACTCTGACCAAAAAGAAAAATAAGCTGCTTGTTACCGAACGCATCGGCTTAAGGTTGTTTTTTAAGTAAATTTGAGCCTGATATTAACAAACTCGTTAATGAAAATTAGATTCATCTTTCACATTAGATAAGTTTTAGTATATTAAATTCAATGATTTGTTTTAATTTTAATAAAAGTACTTTTAAATATGTTTAAGATATAAGAAGATTGGTTATTAAGGTTTTAATTTTTTGTTTTCATAATAATACTTTTAATATTATGATTAAATTTACGTTTTAATATTGATCTCATATAAAATTTAATTTTAACTCACATATAGGATATGGCACGAATAAACGTAAAAATGCAATATCTAACGGTATATAAAAGCCCAAAAAACAAAATTCGATTTTCTAATTTCGATTTTCTCGAAAACCAGTGCTGCTTATTTTAAGAAATGTATCAACAGCCTTTTCTAAGTATTTTTGACTTGCTTACTGTTTCTAAACTTCTATCAGGTACCACCAGATCACTTAAACGTTCGTCGCATGTTGTAGTTCTTAAGTAAGATTTAGCTATTTTTATAATGAGCAAAAAAAATGTGCTTATACAATGCACATAAATAATTATATTGCAATACATTTTTAATCAATGTATCCGAGTATTTTATGAAAATTTTGTATCCAAAGATATACTGATACATTAATGTGATACTTTTGAAAAATTTATCTTTTACGATTATTTTCACTCGACGGTAGTGCGCTCTGTGGATGTTTTAATCCGATTTTCAAGGCTTTAGCTGTTTACACAGAATTGGTACTGTTGAAAATAAATATTTGTATATTATTCGCGAGACCAAGACTGACACATTAGTAGCCGTGGGTATATATTAAGAAGTTTAAGTCGTAATTCCATTTATATACGACACAGGCTGCTTAACAACCGATACATTATTAATGTTGAACGATAGTGTGGGTATATTAAAATATATATTATTCTCGATAGTTTTTATACCTTCCAATATCATGTTGGTGTAATGGAGGTCCATCAAATAATCGTTATTAAACTGCCCGTCGTGTTTTGCTTTCATCGAGAGTAGCTCCGCGCGTAATTTGTCTTGGATTTCTTTGTTCAGCGCCAATTCGTACAGACACAGACACTATTATTAAAAAACCATAAACTAACAAGACAATTATTATTATTGTACACCTGACAAGTCATATAATTCAAATTATTATTCTATAACGGTATTGGTTATTTAAAAATGTATTTATAGGCAGTTAGATTTATTTATATTTTTTTTTTTGGTGATATAATATTATTATAACGTGATTTTAATGATCAGTAGAGTATAAAATAAAAAAATATATTTTAATACTTATTTATTATGTTCAAATAATAAAATATATATCCTTCGAATTATTATACCTCCAGCTATCGAAGTTTCCTTCAACACCAATTCTTTACGCGCCTGAATCAGGGTCTGCGCCACGTCGTTCCGGACCTCGACGTTCTCTTCGCGGTAATGGATGACGTCTGGAAACACGTCGTAGAAAAACTTGGTAGCCTCCACTGGAAACAACTTAATAAATTTTTTATATTTGATTAAAATACTTTTAAAATAAATTGAAAATGTCCTCTTCTGATTTTTTGTGTTAAATGTTTTTTTTGATGATTGATTAAAGTTCTAACTAAAAAAACATATCTTTAAAGTTTAAACGATGGTTGTTATTTGTTGTAAATCAACAATTGTATTTATCATTCATTCTTGATACATTCCACTATTAAATTTATAAAGTATAATTTTCTATGAAAAGTGTAACTTCCAAAATCTCCATCTTGATATAATCTATATACAGTGAAATTAAATTTGACTCCTTCTTTAAATTAAAATTGGTTGGTTTTTTGCTGTATTTCCACCGTTTGGGGTACTAGTAAAAGTGCTTCAACTTTTAATTTCCGGGTGATTAAAAAAATTAAAAAATAAATAAATAAATTTGAACAAAATAATTATCAACTTTTCGATATTTTGATTCATTTTGTCTAAATTTGAACTATAAATGCTTACAACAAAAAAAATCGTGCATATGTATTTTTAATATTTTTAAACTGATATTAGAATAATTTATGTAACACCTTGTATTACATTTTCAAGCTATTTGACCATCGGCTTATCGGTATTAACAAAAAAAAAGACAAAAATATTATATGCTGTTGTATTGTTAAAAAAAAATTCAAAATATTTTGAAAACGTTATGGTTTAGACAACGCTAGTGTACAAATATCGAGTGAATATTTCAAGTATCTACAGTTTTTCGTTTTTGATTTACAACAAAATAAGATAATTGCTCCACGAGAAATCTTTGCAAGTGAAAAAATGTATATAATGTCTATCCTCAAACGCTCATAAAAAATGAATGGTATTCTTCTATAAACTTTTTTTTTCTTAAATAGTAGATGAACATATGAGGAATCTGTATTAAAATGTTCGATATAAAAGGAAAAAAAATGTATAAATTTCAAACTCAGGAGACTCTAATGACGCTTATAAAAAACTGTTGTATATTTACGCTCGACTTTTTTTTAAAATTTTGTTCAGCAATCCAAATTAATTTTAAATTGTAGAATATGAAAAGATTGTTTAGTGTGTTGTATTGAAATATGATTAGTAATCGGCAACTTAGCTCGCTCACAGACAGAGCTTTTCTAACTTGTTTCATAACGGTCGCAGAAAGTTATACTCGTAAGTAAAATAGGGTATGTATTCAATGGAATATCGTTTATTGTTTTGATAATAAATAGCTACAACAATAATAATAGTAATTAGTAAATACCGGTTTGTTAGTAAATATTACGTAATCGTATGTATCCTTATCTGTTTAAAGTCGATTGTCGAAGGATCTTATAATACACTTCTTGTTTAGACTAGACAAATGGACTAGCGAGAAATTATGCCCAAAGCGATAAATTCATTTAGAACGGAAGAAAGAAAGGAGGACTGATTATTGATTTGAACTTCAAATGAATCGTGATATTATACCTATCAGGATAGAGACTATTAGTACTTAAGGTAAATTTTGGTCAGCTTCTGCGTGTTTTCATTACATAACGTATATTATTGTTATTATTTACTGTACGGCATACACTATTAGATTTTCACAACATGTTTAGATTAGTTTCAAGCTAAATATATACCACAAACATAATATTTGTATACATATTACATATACATAAAAAAACCCTTTATCATTGTAAAAACCCTCCATCAATGCATTTAAGCAAAAAGTTAGACAGTCTTCATCGTCGTTTTTCATCCTATACAATAATTTTTCATATAATTCAAATTCAATACATTCATTACATTACTCAATGACTAAGATATGACGGCATTATTATAATTTTAAATATTATTATTATTATTATTATTATTATTATTATCATTATTTTTATTTATTGTTATTATTAGTATTATTATTTTAAACCTACTGTTCAAACTTTTATAAATACTGACCAATATTTGTAGAAATGCAAAAAATTTAAAAATAAAATAATTTATAAAAATGCAATCATTATAATAATTTTATAAAATTAAATTTTTAATTATTAATTTATCAAAAAAAATTACTTATTACTTTAAAAAAATTCGATACTTATATAGTACATAAATAATAACGATAACTAATTCACAACATTTTTATTTCATGTCATTAAGAAAATCTTTGAATATTGAATCGTTTTACGGATGAATTGATAACCACCGCAAAGGCACGACGACTTCTTGCCTTTCAGTCAAAGAGGAGCCCTATAAAAGCACATAAAATCACATTTTGTAATAAATACGCCATAAAAATGTGCTGAAAAAAAAGCAAGTGGATAAAAAAGCAAATTGAAAAAAAAGCGAATGAAAAAAGAGCATATGGAATAAAAAGCAAACAAAATCCAATTATTATTATTAATTTATTTTTTTAAAAATCAGTAGGTATATATTATTTACTATTATAGGTATACATTATTACAAATGGTTAGGTTCAAAATATTTCAAATCAAACTAATTAATTAATTAAATATATTATGTATATAATATTAAAAAAAGTCATAAGTGTATTACATATTAGTGTATTTATTTAAAACGTATATGGTAAGCTACAGCGTTTAAAAAATGTTCGATATAATTATTATTGTATCTTGTACACAGTAAAAATAACTTTTCTTGCATATTTTCATAATATATATATTTTTTTCGGTTTTAAATTACCTATAATAAATTGAACTATTTTAGTGCTATCTGAATCTATCTCTAATCTAATTTTTTTAATCGGTGTCCAAATAGAGGGATGATTATAGCTAACGAGCTTAGAAAATCGATGATTAAATCCTTCTATTTGATTATTAGTACGCTCTAAATTTAGTTGCTGCCTTATGTTTCATTCGTGCTAAGCATTTATAGACTTTAACTTCACGCGGATTTAACCATCGATTTTCTAGATAGCACTAAAATATCTCAATTTGATATAGGTAATTTAAAACCAAAAAAAAAAATATATATGAAAATATGCAAGAAAAGTTATTTTTACTGTGTACAAGATACAATAATAATAATAATGATGATAATTATATCGAACATTTCTTAAAAGCTGTAGCTTACCATATACGTTTTAAATAAATACACTAATATGTAATACACTTATGACTTTTTTAATATTATATACATAATATATTTAATTAATTAATTAGTTTGATTTGAAATATTTTGAACCTAACCATTTGTAATAATTTATACCTATAATAGTAAATAATATAATATACCTACTGATTTAAAAATAAATAAATTAATAATAATAATTTTATTTTGCTTTCTTTTCCATATGCTCTTTTTACATTCGCTTTTTTTTTACTTGCTTTTTTCCTTTGCTTTTTATTCACTTGCTTTTTTTTCCTAACCCCGAATTAATCAGCAGTGGCTGGGTGGTCTAGTTCTACTTTTCTCGTAATTTTATAATAAATCACAATAATTCGCAAACTATTTTTGATTTAAAAATATTATACGATTTTTAATTTTAATAGCTAAGGATTTAAAATTTAAAACATGGTTTTACATAAGCAGAAGTACTGTAATCAAAAAATTTAAAAGATAAACTATATTATTATAATATTATACAGATATTATTACAGAAAAAAAAATATTTGTTATATATTATGATAGAATTTATATTTTAAACCTGTGTTCCATATTGGTCAAAACAATCCAAATAACTTTGTTAAAAATTAGCAGTTTAAGAAGGCTTACCTCCTTCTGAATAAACAATCATTTGATTTGTCACAGTCAAAGAGCCGACTCGCGACACCGCATAGAATCAGCTATCAATATTTAATTCAAATCGTTATCAAATATAGTATAAAATATATGGTCTATGACACGACATTGTATACCATACATTGTAAAGATTTTTTTTTTAATTTTTAACAACTGCAGTAATTAATAGTATACAATGAACTCTAACTTCAAAATTACGCTTAAAAAAAATATATGATCACTTTACACCACACATTATCACTGAAATAACACACTAACACGTAAAATTAGTTATATAATATTACAACTTTGGGATCACCATCATATTATTATAGTTCATTATTATTGTACGATGATCGGTCTAAATTTTAACACAACACCGTTTTTCGGTGATATTATCCCGGACGATGCACATTTTAGTTCGAGAGGAATTTCAGTTTGTTCGCACGGAAAGATTTCGAATTTTGACAATACATTTGACAAGACCAGTTTGATTTCTGATTCGGCAAACCGTTTGCCTAAAAAATATAACAAACAAAAGTGTTGTTAATTCGATCGACAGTTATAAATAATACAAAAAAAATAAAAATATTGACCAGTGTATTAAATGTTAAATTAGGTATATTATTAAAATACGAGAAAAATATAAACTATAATATTATTACCTATGCACATTCGAGGTCCATCGCCAAACGGTATGTAAGTGCCATTAGGCCGTTGCGATTTTTGTTCCTCGGAAAATCGCTCCGGGTCAAATCTCATCGGATCGGGATAATATTTTGGATCACGATGTATGCTGAGCATGGGTATCAACATCTTTTGTCCTTTTTCAATAACGAGTGATTCGTCGGGTAAAGTGTAAGTTTTTGTAGCCTCTCTCATTATGCTAAAAGCAATGGAGTACTTGCGACCGGTCTCTGAAATACGAAAATAACGACCATTTGAAATAATATTATATTAGATGCGTTTCGTTATATTATTATATTAGTTAAGTCCACAGAAATAAATTATGCACATTCTTATTTTATTTTACTAGTTGTCTAAAAGCACGGATTGTAACTGATATTCACCCGTTGATTTTGATGAGATCTTGAATGATAGTGTTCAAACTTTCAAAGTGATTCACCTGCAAGCTCATCGTCATTTTTGCTTTTAAACAAACATTTATTTAAATTTTGATTTTTAGGATTTTTAAATAAACTATTTTTTTTTTAATTCTTAAGATTGTTATACTGCTTAAGTGAATTATTGTTTTATACTAATATAATTGTTGTATGTTTTTCAAATTACATTTAAAATAATTATTAAAATATGTTGATAGATTTATAATAATTACTAATATACATATTATAACTAACATATACCTATCATCTTAGCTACCATATTTTCCAAACCTATTATCGTGGACGTGTTATCCTCAATACACAAGGATAAATAACTCAAAAACTACTCGTTTGAACTTTATTTCCTGAAAAATTTTATCAGTTAAATATTTAACAGTAGAAAAGAACAGTTATATAGGAATAATATCCAATAACTCCTTAAATAGTACGAAAAATCTAAAGAATTTCAAAATATAATTTTTGATTAGGAATATTCAAAAAATTCCGAAAAATCAGATTTTGAATAATAATTGTATTATTGAATAAAATAGGGGGGTGAGAATGATTGATGAATCAACTTGTATACCTATATATAATTCACAAATATTGTCATACCTTCCAACACCATGTTGGTGTAATGGAGGTCCATCAAATAATCGTTGTTTAACTGTCCGTCGTGTTTTGCTTTCATCGAGCATATCTCCGCACGTAATTTGTCTTGGATTTCTTTGTTCAACGCCAATTCGTACAGGCAAAAAGACAGCATAGACGACACAGTTTCCGAACCAGCGGTGAACATGAGAATCGCGTTACCGATTATATCCGTATCGGTGAATTTATCTGCAAACAAGATATAATAAAACCCCTAAATTAACACTATTCTTATTGTATAACTGCAGCATGCCCGTGTGGAAGTACGGCAGTGCGTATCAACTGTTAGTTCAATCTCTAAATCTTCAATTTGTTATTGGAACCAAAAAAATCAAAACAAAATTTAGACATGGTTCTTTGTATGGACATTTTAAGTTTAAATTTGCACAAAATTAGATATTCGAATAATGATGTTAGTTATTTCGTTCTAATTCAAAAACATTATAAGTTGGGACTTATAAAACTATAAACTTTTCTATGTGCAATGACATTTTCAAAATATTTAGATTAATATTTTAAGATATTAAAAAATTATACCATGTACCTATACGGTAAGGGGAAATTGGCTAAAATTAAGAAAAGAAGTTAATAATAATGTTGCAATATAATATAAATATACTAGACTATCATAAATTATAATTTATGATAATTAAATATTAATTAATATAATAAATGTAATGATTTCGTCAAAAATTACAACATACCTAATAAAATATTAAATTATTTTAATAGCAATATTAAAAAACAAATCATTAAATAAAATTGACGTAGGCTGACAAACCGTCTCCGTTTTGTATCCTTTTTCGTATACAATGATCTATCGTTTAATTCAAATTTAACACATCAATTACAGTGATTCACTCTACACCTACTGTAAAACAGAACGATACCCACTTGCCCAATATTTTTTTGAACAATGACATTTATCTGTTAATAAAATAGCTACCTATTTATAAAACACTAGTTTATATATTTTAGTATCCTATGCTTCCTATTTCTTAGAACAAACAAAAAAAAAATGTAAGACATTAAATAGTTGTGACTTTAATACTTTTTTTAATAATTACCGTAGCCTCAACCTCATCATCTCACATACCTTCGTCGGTCGAGTTTTCTTTCAACACCAAGTCTTTACGCGCCTGCATCAGGGTCTGCGTCAAATCGTTACGGACCACGTTGTGCTCTTCGCGGTACTCGAACACGTCGCTGAACAACTTGTAGAAAAAATTGGTAGGCTCCACCGGAAGCATTTGTATTTTCATCAGCTTGATCGCCCACGGGCAGATCATCATAAGTATCTGGACGATCAACTGCTTCGTGGTGACTTGGGACATTAACCTGATGTACCGCCGGAAGTCCGAGTCGTCGTTCTTGATCGCGTCAAGCTTCAAGCCGAAAGCGCAAGTTCCGATCACGTCCGTGGAAAATCCGGAGGTCACAGTTTTCACGTCGACTCGGTCGGTTTTCCCGAGCGTCTCGACGATGCCCGATACCATCTCGTCGCCGCACTCGTTGATCTGCGTGTACGTGTCCTTCAGCTTTCCGGACGTGAACCCCGGGCTCAGCTTCTGGCGCATCGTCCGCCATTTCCGGCCCTTTGCGAAGAACAGGCTGTTGGCCAGCACGGACATGGATGGGTCCAAGTCCAAACCGTGGTCCGTGAAGTAAGAGAAGTCCTTGACCATTATCGTGTGGATCAGCTCCGGATCGCGGACCAACAGTACTGGATCCCTCATCAGGTACATACCGATCAGTTTGACGTCCGGAAACCTGTAGTATATCCTCTCTGACATATCGATCGGATGTTCGAGTCTCATCATCATTCTGAAAATATTACCAAACAGTGGCACTGGTGGTATGCAAGAGATGTTCAAGTTGCGCCATTTTCCGAAAGTCGACGTCAAATGGTAGTAGAAGACCAGACAAACAGCGATCGCGGTCAGATAGGCGACGTTGTCGAGCAACAAGTCGGACAGAAACGAAATCATGATCGAAGCTATTATATTTTTGAACGTTTGCAGTTATATCGATTCGAACGTTTTTATGAAACAACAAATTACGACGACCACATACTCGAAAGTGTAAACGAGTACTGCGCCGAGACACGCGTTGGTATCACAATAACCGTATTTTATTTATACATTTTTTTGTTGTATTCCATCTCTTTTGCGCTCGTGTAGGTTTCGTTTTGCATGTGCTCGGCGTAGAAGGGATAAGTTAGTTGATGTTTACAAATACGTGAACAAGGTTATACGTTTGATCGAGACGGCGATATAGGATTCGCGAGCACACAACTACACCGTGCCAATTGATGTGATGCTATTGAGTCAATAAACTTTAGTTAAAATATTGTTCCGAGTATAATTGTTTTTTATTTTTCGTTATTAAATAATCTCTGTAAGAATTTTATTTTTAAACACAAAGTACAATATATATTTCGATTGGAAATAAAATAGAAACAATCTTACCAAAAAGTCGACATAAAATAATTGATCGATTCACGCGATCATCTCGTGTTTGGGTTTCGACAGACCTACTTAATAATATTATGTTATGTATCAATTACTTTATTTGTAGATACTATATTAATTGACTACATTAAAAAGTTTTTTCAAGTTACACCCGTATAATTAAGTTGAGAGAAGAACATGTTTAAAATTACCTATTTCTAGTGTATGAATACACAAATTGTTTATTAAAGTGACTAGTGCAATAGTGTCCATGGCTTTCTAAAGATGGCCTAGACCGGCTAGACCTAACTAGTAATCACTATTCAATAACCATATACATCATTATCATTATATTAATTCACATTACAATACAATTTCTATATTATGCATTTTTCTTTTTTTTTCAAAACGTTCAAAATAATATTATGTATCTCCAAGCAAAGACAGATATGAAATAATACAATAATAATTTATTTACAGTCAGGTACTTTAGGTCTTTAGGTTTCTTTTACAAAATAAGATATGATAGTAATAACTAATAAATAATAATTAATAAATACTAATATAGTATAATACTTATCATCTACGTTCTTATTGCATATGTAAAAAAATCATTTTTCAACATTTCATAAGGAGTGAAATTTCAAACCCTAGGAATGATACAAAATATATTATACACATGGTGCAACAGAAATGTCTAACAAATATTATAAACTACCAATATGTTACGCCTTTTTGTCTAACTAATATTAATTTTCTTTTTGAATATATTATTATAGGATACAATTTATAGTTAACACTTTAACAGCGCTGTCTGTGTATCTAGGTCTTTCGAAACCACCGGCGGGTTACGGACGACTTTAGGCACTTCAGACCGAATTTTCTTACGGAGATAACAAGCCAAGACCAAAAACAACGCCATCATCTCCACAGTCAAGATAACAAATACGATAGGTATGGGCGAATCGTTAACCTTAGCACGATTGGTGACGGAGTACTTCAACGAATCGCGGATCATGACCATCATATTTTGTGGTGCCATAATGGGCTCGTTCGGCTTGCATACGAAACGACGTTCTGTAACCGACGTGACCACGCAACGCATAGTCAGATTTTGAATCTGTATCAGAACGTCGTCAGGCTGGATGTTCTGTAATTGGCTGCCATTCACAACCACCGAACCGGCGTCGTCTATTTTGAAGTCCACCAGCACCGGATCTTGGTACACGGAAATACCGAGTGACGGGCCGTCAACGAACAGTGACTGTTTCCCGGTTAAGTCCATCACGTCCAACCCAAAATTAAACATCCGTTCTTCGGATGTTAAATTCACCCTGGGCGATCGACAGACCATGTACGTGTCGTTGACCGGGGGGTCACAATAACTGGACGCAAACTGCATTAAACCATTTGGCAGGACGACGAAAAGTCGGGCAGGTGAACATTTGACGAAACAACCACCACGCACAGGCACAGTGGTGCCTCCCGATATAAAAGAGCTATGTCGTTGGTCCTCGTCCAGGAAGGGATAGCGTGCGCCGCAGACAGGACTGTTATCAAACTGGAATATATGCGACGACTCGATGGTCAATCTACTGTCGGGTGACAAGTACTCGACCAGGACCGGTCTGGCTAGTGCTCCGCATTCGGAGTCGACCGACGGAGACGTGTTACACGTGATCGTCTCGGGTCCGGAAGTGCTGACATTATTGCACGTCGCACCTGCCACCGTCACCACGACCGTTCGGTTCTCCTCGAGTACCCAGTGGTTCTTGACGTAAATCGATATCGTCGTGCCACCTGTTTGCGTTCCAGAAAGTGGATTGACAGCAGTCACATTTATTTCGGCACACCTATCCTTGATTTTTGGTGAAGTATAATTCCAAGATTGTCCAATACTGTCGTGCCTCATGTACAATTCATTGTGACCCTCACATGTGTTTTTGGAAGAACATAATTTAACGTATTGCGCAAAGCCGTCATTATACCACGCGCAAGTCGCACAGTATTTGTCATTCTCGTCCTCGGCACATTTGTGTTTATAAACCGTCACATAGTGATCGGCAACGTTGTCAAACCGCAGCATGAAGCCATTCAAATTAATAAAAATAAATGCAGTATACGGCTGTATATTTTTGTGCCTAAAGTTAGTCGCTGAACATACTATACCGTCGCCTGTTAACTTTGTGGCATAAAAATCTATTGCTGTTGAACTGCAAATAATATCACTTTTGCGAAGAAAATCCATAAAATGTACTAAATCGTTCGATAAATTAACAATATATTGTTTTACGTCTAAATGACCATCATAATAATTATGATAATATTTTATCACTATTGAAAACCGTGGACATTGTTCTTTACTGGAGACTATCAAACTGTAAAATTTGTATTGAGTCTTCTTAACACACACCTGTTGATCTAGGGACCATTTACAGTCAGCTTTAATTGTACACTCGGTACATGATAATGTACCTGAGCAAATCGTATTATTTGATTCCATCGCCAGTGTGCTGCTATGTGACGCAAACATTAGAGCCTGAAAAAATCAAAACCGATTATAATTTTAGATTTAGATTTTATGTACATCACTATTATACTGCCATATTTCAAAATGGGGGGGGCTGCGAGTTATTAAAAATAACTGATTACGATAATCAAATAACCGTGTCGTTTTTCGGGACGCATGCGCACAAACATATTTCGGTATAAATTATTATAACGTTAATGGGCTTAACAGGCCTTTTTTCGTTGTTTTTAACTGAAGTTGTGCAAAAACTTCATAATGATAGTTTTGAATTGGTTAATTATCTAAATGTAATATTAAAAGTAATTTTTTTTTTTTCGAATAAATGTGAAGAACGAGGAAAGATATTACTAAATATTTATTATTTCATTTAAATTTTACTCATAGATACTTAATAATTACGTACCTACATAATTTTTGTGTTCAATTCAAAATGTATTCCTTCGTTTTTTTTTAAAATACCTATATTTAATTTTTAAATCATACTGTTATTTTTTTATATTTTCTTCTAAATATAAAGAAATAGTTTTGATTTTTTTTTTTTGATTTTTTATGTATCGTGTATAACAAATATTTTTATTAATATAAATATATTGACAAATACTTCAATGATCACAGAAAAATACTATTTTTGTTCATAAATTATAATTTTAAATTTGTATTGTACTCACAATTGCATAAATAAGACGTAATAGCAGTCCATTCGTAGGATTATGGTTCAAATAGAATTTATTTTGGCTAAACTTTCTGCAATCAGCCATGACGTTGTTCAATTGCTATGTATGTTTCAAGATATTGTTTATCTACAAATAATTTCTTTACTATAGTTTTGTTCGAGTTTTCTTCTTAAAAATATTCAAACAAATTAGTATCATATGTTGTTAAATTATAAATACCCTAATTTTATATATTCTATAAGTATTAAATAGACAAAAGTGAAAAGAGGGATGACAATATTAGCTGAAATTGTATTTACAGAGGTAATGTTAACTCCTTGCTATATTCAAATTTGAAAGCATAGTTCTTTTAATAACTAATAAACTAACTCTCATTACAATTATTATTTAATACGTTATTAATAAATATTCATTATTTGTTATTTATATTCAATAATTAAAAATAATTCCAACTTGTTTAAATTTTAGATTCTGAGCGGAGCGATGAATGCATTGATTTTACAATGTGTGTGTTTTTTTTGTGTCTGTCTTCACGTTTTGGAGCAGTAAAAATGATCTAATTTTCAACTTCGCCCCTGGCTTTTGGTTGCAAATCGCATTTAATTGGTACTTTGGGGGGTCAAAAGTTGAAAATTCCTAGTAGTTTTCAAAAGAGTCAGAAAAAACCAACCAAACATTAGGAAAAAGGTGAATTTTTACTCAAAACCACTTTTTGACAAAACCGATTTCTTTAAATTGATGTAACTCGTTTTTTGAGCAATTTATAGAAAATTGAATTTTTTGATATTTTTTTTCTAGAAAATATGATTAAAATTATAGAATTTATCAAACATTTTTGAAAATTTAATACAAAGTCAATCATAAAGAGTATTTAACGAAATTAAAAAAAATAAATGTCAACATTTTTTTTTATAAGCGTTTAAATTTCAAATTCTTACTAAATCCATCAAAATCACAAAAATATGTAAGTTTTTTGTAGTTAAAAATGTATAAAAATTTTACTATTCATATCTAAGGTTTGAAAATTCAACACGAGATTATACATACGTTTTGCTTACGACAACCATAAAAAAAATTCCACCGCAAAACAGTTAAAAATGTTATAAGCGTTTAAAGTTCAAATTCTATAAAGTGTATAGGTATCTATTGTAACCAATTATTTATCAAATCCTTTCTTTCTAAAATAGGCCATTAATATAGTACTAGCATACTCACGTCTAAATTAATAGCAGCCACATATAAAAATACAATTTTAATCACGGTTTACAAAAAAATGTTCTCACACATAAACATAGCATAATCTGTTATCAATCTCATGAATGTTGATATTTGCATTTATGCATTCCTTTCCGCAATAATAACAGTTATGTGGGTGTTGACTCGTCGGAGGTATTACCTATACAAAATTAATATAAAGAAAACAATTTATTTTAATTGTATTACATACATCTGTACATTTTAAATTCTGAATAACGGAGTGATAAATGTATTTGGTATTTTTGTGAATGTTTCACGATTTATAATAGAAAAAATGCTTCGTATTTCAACTTTGAGGCTGGTCGACAAATTGCATTTAGTTTGAATTTTTGGAGTGTCAAAATTGAAAATTATTTTTAAACAAAACTAGTTTACATCGAAATTAATTTTGTTTGTACTAAGCTATTCAGTGGCGCCGAACTAAAATTCTGTATGAGGGGCGACTACATACTTGCGGGGATACTTGCACACAGAGTTATAAATGTGAAAAAGTGGGTGCGACCACTCACCCCCCACATTCCTTTCAATCGCCATGAGTTGAATAGTCATACATTTCAAGAATGTAAAAATGTAATAAATAGTATAGTATAAGGTTCCTCATAAGTTGTGATTGTAGATATTTAATAATATTATTACTATACGTAGACATGACTTTTTATTATTAAGCATTTTAATTTCCAATTTTTACAAAAATAATAAAAATCACGAAAATTTACTAATGATTTTGTAATCAAAAATTTATAAAATTAATTGATAAGTTTTTTTAGAACTTTTAGTAATAACTACGATAGTTCAATGAAAATTGATTAGTTTTTAATCAATAATTAATTACAAAATAATCAAGTATACAATTTTTTTTAAAAATTATTTTGTCTGTTGGTGATAGTAATAATATTGACTTTTATTGTTTCCTTCCCACACGAAATGCATGTTATGACTTATCGATACCTAGCTGATTTTTTTGTCTGTTACTCATTTCGACAACATTGTATTTCTTTACATATTCCCTAAAAAAGTATGTCACTATGTCGTATAAGTACTCATATTTTGTGTGGTATTCGAAAAAATAGGATGCTAAAACTAGTGGTTGAGTGTTTTTAATGAACTTATGACTGTACCTTTCAAGCACGGATTAAGAGGGGGGCAGAGGGTGCCATGGCTCCTGGTCTTCAATAGTTGGAATTTATTTATGGGCCTCAGATTTTTACTATACAAATAACAAAAAAACATTTTCGTTCACAATTTTAATTTTTTTTATAAATTTGTGTGTTCCAATTTTTGACACAACTTACGAAGAAAAGAATATTGAACAAATCATTAATTACTTTATATCGATATGTAAGGAAGACGTAAATATTTACATAAAAAATTAAATAAAACAGTTTCAATAGTATTTTTTCTTATGCAGACTATCAATTAAAGACATTGAACAGTTTAGTATATTATTTGATCTTTAGAAATGACTCATTGAAAACGAATTAATTTATGTATTTCTCAATTTATACAATGTACTTAAAATGGATTTAACTATACCGAATTCAAACTGTTCAGCCCAGTGGCGCCAAACATAGTCCTCAAGAGGGGTGGTTGAACTCGAATAATTATATGATGGTAGGTGGGTTGATGGGTCGTGGGTAGGTGGTTGATCAGGATAGTCTGGTGACTATCCATATTGTTTAATTATAAGTGAGTAAGTTATTGTTGGATTCACTCATAATGATGTCGTGTGAAAAGTACATTCCTGCAATCAACACAGATGAAGTTATCAAATGTTTTTTTTATCATATAGCTCATGAATCATAATATGCAATATGCATCATAGGTATAGTTCATTTCAAAACACTCAACCACCAGTCTTAACATCCTATTTTTTTGAATATCGCAAAAACGTCATCAAAATACAATATACGTTTATAGGGAAAATGAAAAATAAATTCAATGTTATCAAAATGAGTAACAGACAAAAAATCAGATAAGTATAGCGATGAGTCATAACGAAAATTTCGTGTGGGAATAATAACCCAAAAGTGCATTTACTTTTATATATTTACTCAATATTTATAGAGGTGATCAATTGAATTTCGCCCATAAATATTTGAATTGTTATTGATTTTAAAATTCACTACATAGGAACCAAAAAAAAAAAATAATAATAATATTTATTCAAACCAGGTATGATTTAACTGATAACTAATTTATGATAATTCACATAATGTGCCACATTCTTCATATGTGCCGTTTACCACGTGCACGACAACGTCCCATATACTAGAGCTACATGATCATATTACCTAGTTACTTGATCGTAAATCATAAAATATTAAAACGAAAATATTACTTTTAGAGAGATAAAAAATAAACGAATGAAAGAAAATTTACAAATATATTCTGTTTTGTTATTTAACGTATTAACAGTTTTGTTTATAAATTTACATGCATTATTATGTTATTATGTTAATATTATGTTTACAATAAATGTATATCAACCAAACTAAATCCACTATTTTGCGTACTACTCGTTTTTGTTTACTTAAATAATCATTTCTATGATACTCGTCTAACTACAGGTGATCCATTTAACGTTAAGACACTCATCATTTCAAAACGTAAATACTTTTTGAAGCGTAATGGGTGTTTTACGTTAGATAGATCACACTGTATATAAATTATTCAAATAAATTATTTAAAATAATGTAACGTGGTCAGACGGTAACCACTGACCAGTTAAATATACGAAATCCAAGGAGAGTCGTTGGATTCCATAGATATAATAACTGTTTGAATACTGTACATTTTTAAATTAGTAATTTTAAGTGTTAAATGTTTCTTGAATATATTGTTATATTATTAAATGCATAATAGTCGCATTAGTACTTACAAACAAAAAGGCCGTCTTGTTGATATTCGATGTAGAGACCACACTGATCGGTGTCCCTACAGAGAACTGGCGTGTAGTACAAGACCTGACGGGCTTCACAATACTTATCACTATTTTTCTATCAGTATTATTATCTTCACATACATGTATACACATAAGCATGCACACACACATACATTACTGTAGATAATATAACCGTTTGAAGTTAATTTTAAATATCAAATACTATAGGTAATTTAAAATATCGCAAAGTTGTCCATGGTAAAGTTATGGTAAATGGACTGAACAGTGAACGGTTATTTTTATCGATTTGATAAGCCTGGAAAGTAAAAATGTGTTATAAAACAATCTAATTTATCGAACTGATTTTATTTCATAACTTTATATAACTATTACCGACATACTATTGTGTACAGTTTAATTGAAAATATCACAATATTGTTGAAATTAACAAATGTCAAAATTAAAATATATTATTTAGTAGGTAGTGTATCTGTATATTATATATTATAACGATGGTCCGATAATATGGGTGAACCTTATCGAGCAACTAGAGGACCAAGTCGGAGTGGGTCCTTAACCAGTATCGTGTTGATCAGCTCCGGATCGCGGACCGACAGTATTAGATCCCTCATCTGGTTGAATCCCATTAGTTTGGCGTCCGGAAAATGGTTCTTTCGAACACTTCAGCCGCCTGTTCGAGTTTCATCGTCGTCCTGTAAATGTTGCCGAACAGTGGCACTGGCGGTATGCGAGGAATGTTCGAGTTGCGCCATTTGTCGAAAGTCGACGTCGAATGGTATAGTAGAAACTAGAAACCCGCGATAACGGCGATCACGGTCAGATAGACGACGTTGTCGAGCAGCAACAAGTCGGTCAGAAACGAAATCACGATCGAAGCTATTATATTGTTGAACGTTTGTAGTTATATCGATTCGAAGGCTTATCTGAAACAACAAATTTCGACGACCACACACTCGAAAGTGTGAACGAGTAATGCGCCGAGACACGAGTGTTGATGTCACAATAATCGTATTTTATTTATCAATTTTTTTTTTGTATTCCTTCTCTTTTGCGCTCGTTTAGGTTTCGTGTTTTGCATGGGCTCGGCTTAGAAGGGATAAGTTGATGTTTACAAATACGTGAACAAGGTCATACGTTTGATCGAGACGGCGATAATATGATTCGCGAGCACACGACTACACCGAGCCAATTGGTTTGATGCTATTGAGTCAATAAACTTTAGTTGAAATATTGTTCCGAGTACAATTGTTTTTAAAAAATCTCTGTAAGAATTTTATTTTTACACAAAGTACAATATATTATATTTCGATTGGAAATAAAATAGAAACCATCTAATAAAAATTATTATTATTATCTTACCAATAAGTCGACATAAAATAATTGATTAATTCACGCAATCAATCCGTGTTTGGGTTTTGACTTTTGACAGACCTACTTAATAATATTATGTTATTTACATAGGCGTGCGCAGACTTGAATTTCGTGGGGTGCCTACAGCATTTTTGGACCTCTCTTAACAAAACATGTACTTATATAAATCTAATCAGTGGTATATAATTATTATTAGTACCAAGTTATATAATATTTCCTAGGATCTAATATCTATTTCTAAGATAATTGCAATGTTTATTTATTATTTGTACATGAACTTTTGTAGTCAATATCATCTAGCTGATATAATTATAATAAGTTATTCCACCCAGTTTCAAAATATTTTCCGTTTTATTATTTTTTTTTATCACAAAACATGATTTTTTTTTTACCACATATTTTAGAAAGACGTGAATTTTATTCTAGTAACATCATTTAAAATACGGGCAATATCCCTATGCTCAAGAAATTAAATGTTGGGGCCTCAATTACATGATGACAAGGGCACACTCGGTACCCCCCCCCCCTGCGTAAGCTCATAGTTATGCATCAATTATTTTCATTTCATGAAATCAGCATTCTGAAGGAAAAAAAACTGCCTATTGCATGAAATTGATATAACCCTTTTAAAAAAAATAAGTCAACGATGTCACGGATATACAATTATAATGAAATATTATGTGGTAGATCTAGGGTTTTAAAATGTCATGAAATTTATTTTCTTGAAATATTTCAAGAAACTTTCAATAATTCATTCGCATAAAATATAAAAATATACCAAAAATTATAAAAAAAATAAATAGAAAAAAGTTTTTTTCAAGTTACACCCGTATAATTAAGGAGAGAGATGAATTAGATGACTAGTGCAATAGTGTCCATGGCTTTCTGAAGATGGCCTAGAAAGGCTAGACCTAATCAGTAATCACTAATCAATAATTATATACTTACCAATACATTTGTGAATTAGGTCTTTAAGTTTCTTTTACAAAATAAGATATTAGTAAAAACTAATAAATAATAATTGATAAACATTAATATAGTAATATTATCTGCTTTCCTACTGCATAATATGTAAAAAAAAATATATTTCAGTGGGCGCCACTGTCGTATACCTATCTTTCGATGGTACACAGAATAATTAATATAATTCACACTATAGAATAACTTTATTGAACATAAATAAAACACACAAAAACTACAGGTCTCTAAGAAATTACCGTCGTATGGCTTTCGCTATAGAGCCCGTACTGCCCATTTACCGCGGTGCTTACGTACTTAAATATTATAAAGAATTGCTACCTCAGCACATTTGCTTCATTGGCCTATATTATTGCTTAATATTATACTACCATACAACAATGAGTAATTAAATTTTCGATTTTGAAATATTTAAAATTTAAAATCCTAAGTAGATTGTTTAATTAATTAATATGATTGTTATTAACTTTTAAGTCCATATACAATGGTGTAAATAAATTTGTAGTATAGTTATTTTGAGATTAGTTTTTGATATTGATTTGCAAATTTTAGAAACCAACTTGCAGTTACTTACAACATTCATTTTCAAAATATAAGCACATTTTTCGTATCAATCGGACAATGTCAGAGCCTCGGAGGATTACTCAAAGTTGGCTCACCACTCACAAAATGAATTTATTTGCATAATATTGGCATGTTTTTTGATTGGAAAAGTCAATAAGTTTTTTTTTCTAGCTCTACATTTTAATATATTATTAAGTGCAAATATTTGTGTAAGACATGTCAGTTAAAGTTGTCAACACAATTGTTGTCAAACATGTCGTTTCTGAACATGACAACATTCAAATAAATATGTAATTAAGAACATCTTTAAAATGATAAGCTCTTAGCGTGAATGTCTCTAGCCTCAAAAATCCTGCTCTGATAATCTATAATATCTATACCTGTTGTTGGTCTGACTCTTGATTGGACTCTTGATTGAACACCCCAAACAATCTTTAAAAAAATTGAATTGTCTTTAATATATTACAAAAAGATTATATTAAATTAATAATTTTTTTTTTTTACTAAAAACCTACACTGCTCAAATTTTTTTCATTTGACAGTTTGAAATTAGTAGGTATTTTCTGCTAGTGACATCTATACAGATTCATTAAAACTACACCATATAATCATATCAATAAAACTATAGCCGCTATAAACAGAATAAACAGAAATTAACCTTATAATATTATAAAAAATGTATCGTTTTATAAGTGGAACATTATACAGTATATGGTAATCATTTGTTATTATACTTACTAAAACAAATTATAGGCAATCAACAATGCTTTACACACTTTTTTACAATTGCACACATAAAATTAAAAACAATAATCCTCATTGTAAAAAAAAATAATTTAATAAACATATTAAATTAATGCAATATATTTATTTAAAACCGACACAACTTATTGAATTATGAAAAATTACCTAAATTATGCTTGAAAAACTAAGGAACATTTTTTTCGAGCTTTTTCATTTCCAAAATGATGTATGTAATGTTCTCTAAATTGAGTGATTTCCAAAGTTGTGTTTCAATATAAAATGAAGCTATTGTATACAATACGGCCCGCCCTCTTTCATTGAATATCTCTCTTAGTTATTCACTTAATCGTTTTTAATTCCCAAAAGAGTACGTTCGCCGGTACAATTAGCTTTAAGAGTATGTGCACACAATATACCTACATTCTCAGTATTATTTCCAAGTTCGGAAAAATGTCTTCTAAACGTTTGATACACCTCCACATATTACAAGCTGTAGATTTGTCAGTATTTCCCAGTTCTATCCCCAGAATATTTGTAAGTTCAATGTTTACAAATTAGTTGGATTGGAACATATAAGTCACGAGTGATTTGAATATATATTTTTCTATTTAGCTTTGGCACCCAATATTAAAAAATGTCCTAAGACAGTCATGTAGTCGGTTGGCCAGCATGTTATGATTTAAGTGTCTATACCTAGAATTGAATGGATCATCTCGTGAACAAAGGACAATGGACAATGATACATACAAATAATATTCGTTATAAAGTTTTTTTTTTATTGTGTTTATAATATTGTATAATTAATAATTATTATATATTAGGTATAGTATACACTATAAAATAACAGCCTTTAAACATTTTTTTGTATTATTATTATTATCAAGCGCGTACAATATATAACCGATATAAATATAAATAAGCTCGTCGTATAAATCGTATAAAAGTATTCTAATATATATTATCACGTGGGGGCGGAGGTCACAGATTTAAATGACATAACCAAATTAGCCAACATTTTAAAATGTATAAAAGTTATACGTACAAAAAATAGAGTATTATAATAACATTTTAAAATTCTATGAATTTTATTTTCAAGACAGTATATCAAACTTCAGGTAGATAATGTAATATTTGATTGTACCGCAAATAACGATATACTTGATGAGTCCTAATCCTCATATTTTTTATTGATATTTTTACCTTTCAATTGCTATCGAGAAACCACTGTACGAAGGTAGTCCTAGTAAACCACATTACAACTATACCTACTGCTCCAGTGGTGCACAGGCATAGGACATGATTTTCTATGACACAGGGATGAACGGCTCGACTAGATGGGGCGAGGGATGATCAAGGGCCTTCTTAAGGGTGGGTGGGCAGGGCCCGCCTTTTGCTTAGATTTGAGGCCTCGCGTCCGAAAAAAAAAAAATAGATTAATAGAAAAATTGGTTTCAACAATTTTGCCATGGACCTCGCAAATTCTAAGGAGGGCCCTGGGGACGATCATGTCGATGATATTTTAATTTATTTGGTAATAATAGTTAAATAAGTAGGTAGGTAGGTTAAATATTAAAATCAGTACACTCGCGACGGTGACATAATATTATCGTTTTGACAGTCCTCCTCCCCCGAAATTATTTTCTAGTTCTAAACCGCCACTGAGGTTAGATATGAATAGGATGTACACAACATAGGTTAAAAATACTAACAAAGCATAAGGTCGATTACGGGTGGTGTAAAATTTCAATGATTTACGGTATAATAATGTGATAATCTTTACACTATTGGTACCAATGATTTGATTATTATATCGCGAGCCACCTGACAACTCATATTAGAAAATACAAGGAATTTTTTAATCTCAAAAACTGAATTACTTATAATATTATAATGACCATAGAAAAGTGTAAAATAGTATGTTGTCGAGTTTTAAAAAATTAATTGTATTTCTCGAGATATTTTACAGCATGGTTCGCGATAAAATAATCATCCTGTATAGTTTATAATTATTATTGTATTACTATAAATACGTACACAAATTATAAAATAAAATATTTAATTATAATAATAATAATAACATTAGGGGGAGGGGGAGGAGGAAACTGTATACAATTTAATATTATTATCATAATATACTGCGTGAATAATATATTTTGTATATTTTTCACGAACACCCGCGGCGGAGGTGGGCATCAAAAAATATTTACTATAGGTTTATGTATAATATTTAACGCGTGTCGCTTTTGTCGGCGGCGCATTGGAAAAATTACAGCGCATTCTTCGTTCCCAGTATGTTCATCAGCTTCCGAGACATGAAGTAAGGACGATCAGCCGATCCGTCGTTTCGTTCGGAGTCTTCCACTGCAACAGAATAAATATACGAGATGAAAACGAGCTTACACATTTCAATAATTGAATAATTATTATAGCTAGGGTTTTGAATTTGATATATTGAAACATTTTTTTTTTTACATATTATGCTGTAGGAACATAGATGATATTAATATATTAGTATTTATTAATTATTATTTATTAGTTTTTACTCATATCTTATTTTGTAAAAGAAACCTAAAGATCTGAAGCACTTAAGTGCCTGGTAGTAAATTATTGTATTATTTCATAACTGTATATGTTTGAAAATGAATAATATTATTTTGAACGTTTTGAAAACGTGCAAAAACGCTTTAACAACTCTTAAAAATGCAAAATGTTGAAAATTGGCTTTGAGGTTCACATCCTCGGGTATAGGATTACTTTTGTACCAAATTAAATAACCCTGAGTGTGATAAACTTGTCTGTTCATTTTTTACACACACATGCATTGCCTTCTATGTATAAAGATTGTATAAATATTGTAAACGTAACTGAACATATTTCATAGTTTGATTATGTTTTAGAAATAAACAAACATTTCACTTTTAATTTTTTTTTCTTTTTGTAGTTTGAATGGTATCTTTTTATTTTCATTTCATTTATCTATAATATGGAGAAAAAATCGTTATTACAATTTTTACTGTTAATGTCAAAGTAATAGATGTCCTGTATCATAAGTTTTCTAAAACATTTTTTGTGTTTTTGAAAGATAACGGTTTTCAAGACTATATTGTTCAAACTTTGTAAGTATAATAATACAATAATATTATATTTTGTAAACATAATTTTAAAAGTATTTATTTTGTTTTTGGCGATACTTCTTATTATCATAGTTGCAGTATCACAATATTTGAATCAGAATATTTTACTGAAAACTTAGGTGTATCAAACTCCTCTCCGTCAAACCGATTTCGGTTTAGTTTTGGTTTCATTTTTAAGGGAAATATTATATGGTTAGGTATTAATAGTAGACAATATTATCAATGTATACTCACAAAAGCATAGGAACAGTGTGTCGACAGCGATGGAGTACACGTGGAAGAACGTGGACGATATCACCCAAGAACCGGCGGCGACGATGAACATCGGGAGAAACTTGTGATAGAGGTCAGGATCATTGAAGAACTCGAACTTTTTGATTGGCTCTATCGGTTCGTAGAACCCGAAGTAAAATGCCGCTATGGTGGTGCCCATGATGACGATCTTGCCCACGAAAAATATGAAATCAGTCACCTGAAACGATATGCATACCGTTATAATAGGTACCTAATACGTCTTATATTATTAAGTATAATATAATATATACGAGTATGTATATAATACATATATATATATATATATATATATATTGTTTATATTATATACATTATACACAATACCTATATATTTTGTATAGGGTGCTCCATTTAACGTAAGACATTCATTATTTCAAAAAGTATTTACATTTTTGGAAATATTTTTGTTACATGGTATGAAGTCGTTACAAAACAACATTTTTCAAAACAAATAATTTTTTTAATATTTTTACCCTTATTATTTTTTAAGTTTTTTACTTTTTTGAATTACGACATAGAATTTTAATTTTATAATCCAAATCAGAATATTTTTCTGAGTATTTTAATTTACAAATATCGAATTCTGGACTAGTAGTTTATGAGTTATAAGTATTTTAAGTTTAGATGAGCAGTGTGGGGTGGTATGCGGGTACACCGCAAAATGTTTGTCCACTACTCCGCTGGTCTATATATATATATATATATATATACTATTGTTATACTCATGGAACACATTGTGTTCCATGAGTATAACAATAATAATTGCAATTGACTACTATAATGTTACCTTGTCCAGGACCACCAGGCGCATCACGTTCCTCAACAACAGGTCAAATGCCTGTTTGGCCGAAGTGAAGAAGTTCTTGCCGTACATGGCACACATGATGTACGCGTTCCGGTTGACGAACCGCAAGAACTTGTTCAGCAGCCAAAAGAAGCACCGCATGCACGTGAATATGGCTCGGGTGAACGAGTTGTCGTACTTCTTCAGCTTGGTTTCCACCCACTCGAGTATCACGCGTATAAAGTTGCAGATGGCGATGATCAGAGACCCGAAAGCGACCGTTCCCAAGTGGTATCTAAACGCGGGTATAACAACGCGAGCAAGCGATGAGTATACTTGATTATTGTATTATAATATTTTGCTTATTGTCAACAGTTTAAAAACATACAAATATATTCAAAAATATCAAAAATTGTACTTTACTCATATAGGTACGAGTCTAAAATCTAAATTTTCAATTCTATATATTATTAGACGAATAAAACAAAAATATAAAATATATAAAAGATAATTCTGATTTTTAGTTAAAGTTAGGTGTATCAATCAATGCATACATCGTGGCGTTACCGGGATATAAATCTTTAGGAGGAGGGTTATGAATTTAAGTTCGCGATCGAACCTTACGAAAAAATCTTTTTTAATTTTAGTTGTTCATGTAGTAAAACTAAAGTGAAGTTTACGTAATGAACATACCAACTACTATTCGGTCGTGCCACAGCATAACCGTCTAAGAATTATTATTACTCATAAACTTATATGAAATATGGTGGCGTTAAAATCTGTATAGGATGAGTAAAAAAAAAATTGAGGCCTCACGTATTCTTACGACTATATACTTTAACCATTGATTATAGAATAGTCTATTCTATAATCAATGCTTTAACTAATCACTACGTTTATAAATTATAAGTCATATTATATTAGCCACTCAAGTCATATATTATATTATATATAATCATTGCTTGCAGCGATCATTCATGCAATACATTTTTAAGAGGTAAGGGGGCGGTAGGTGGGCTTAATGGGAATGAGCTACATTTTCATTCACCCCAAACATAAAAAAAACTTATCTATATAACACCGATCTCTTTCTTCGGTTTGATTGATGAGCTAAAAGTCCCTATCTACCACTGATCGAGGAAGGGGTTGAATATTGTAAACGAAACGCACCTGATCGTTTTGTAGACGGAACTCGTGAGCGAGAAGAACGGTACGTCCTTCTTGTGGAACGTCCAGTACCACGAGGTGAACGTGATGGCCAGCACCATTTGGGAAAAGGCCGACACGAAGTTCATCAGCCACAACATTCCGAACACGTTGAACAGGTGAAGTCCGGTGATGAAGTCCTGCGACACGGTGTAAGCGTACGCGCATCTGGCCAGTTTGCACATGGTCTGGTTCTGGCCCATGCAGTACCGTTCCCATTTGGACTCAGTACACCAGTTGCCGTCCTTGTAATACGACAAATCGTAAATATTTATTTATTTATTCGTTTTTTGAAAAACGGGACAAGTTCAATAATTGTATGAATTATAAGGTATAATTCAGTGATTATCAACTCTCTACTGCCTTCATCACCACAAGCTCCAGCTTAAGGACGGATATCATTGATTGTATAATGTATGAGCAGTAAATATCATAATGACATAGCTAATATTATATAGTTAGGTCAGGTCGGGTGTCTAAAATTCGTCTATACATACCGTATACATTACTCTATTCTATAATATATATATACGTACATAAATTAATTTATTATATTTTATTTGGTTCTTTACGGAAACAACAAAGTCGTAAGCGACGGGTGAGGGTTGGGTCGGAAAGAACTGGGAGCGAATTAAGATCGAAATTTGCTTTAGGCGTTGATCCACCCCATTCGATGCTACCGACCGATTAAAATATAGACACACACACTCGTACTTGTAAAGAAATTGTCTAGTGTGAGTTTATATAATTTTTTTTTGTAATATAATAAATTACGTACACGGTACAATATATATCGCCAAAATGTATAAATACCTTGTAGTAACTGTTGTTGCAAACACAGTCGTGGTCGTTGGAAAGGTCTTTAACTTTGAACACGTATAATTTCATGGACGACAGGTAGATTGCAACGATTAAAAACCAAACCAGCACCGTCAAGTATAACAGCCACTGGAACACTGGAAACGCCAGTGAAGATTTTATCTCGAGTATCGCTCTGAGAATAACATAATAAATATTTTTTTTAAACCGTTAAATTGTAATTCTATTAGGTATGTTATTAAAATTGTGAATGTGTATTCAAAATTGGATATATTCGAATGGGAATTTTATTGTTCGAGTGTCACGATCAACAACGGTTTCTTTTCTAAGACAGTCTTGCTGAAAATTATAAGTAGTTAGGAAAGAGTCCATGGGCACAATTAATGAGAGGGGGGATGCTTGGATGTGCTTCAGCACACACCAAAACTCTAATTAAGCACTACCTGGATCCTGTCATAAGACACCAAAAATAACGTGAGAAAGGAGTGGTTTCTTTTTTATGTATGATTTGTATTTTATTTTATGTTCTTATCCAAAACAGATAGATTCCAAAGAAGGCTTTTCCTAACTCAGACAAGTTGCAGTTACAATAAGTTCTGTAACATCTGAACGCAGTTTTTTTAAGTATACGAAAACTTAAAAAACGGTTGCGTACAATAACATGTCGAAGAAATAGTGTGTTTAGCGACTTGTATTCGTTTTAAATATCGAAAGGCGTGTTGCAAATATCGTAAAAACAAAATCAGAGTGGGTTATTGGAGTTCGTAAGTCAAATATTAGCACCCTCCCCCCTCTAAAAAATGTAGATCTAGACGCCCTTATGGGGGCCTTGAAACACAATTAAATTATGATCTATCACTAATTATTATTATTATTGTCATCGTTATATTATATTAATATAATCGCGTCTCACCGGCTTCCTTCCACGATGAGCGCTATGGACAGCCGAATCCGTTTGCGCAAGAACACGATTATCAACAGCAGCACGACCAGCGCCGCGGTCGACACGATAGTGAACGCCAGCCAGGTGGACTTGTTGTTCAGCTTGGAGTTTACGTAGTTGGACCAGCCCTGGCGGCCGCCGCCCGTGTTGATGTCGGTCGGCTCTCCGTCTGCCGTCACCGAAGTCGCTGTATCGGAGTCGCCGAAAGCCTTGTACCTCACGTACGATTCGTAGCTACCTGAAGTGGGTATACGAAACGACGGTTGTGTTAATATGATATATTTGAGAAATAAAAAAACCTTTAACTGACACAATTTTGTCGGGACACTATTATTTTGACGTGTGTGTAGAAATGTAGAAACAAAAAACAGTCGCACTTTGCCGCGGTATGTCAGCTATTATACGTATATATAGGTACTTTTATGAGGGCGTCACCGTTTTCGGCCAGTGTCACTTTTCGGACAGTACCTACTATTTTCTTTAAAATTTACAATAAATTATAACAACTGAACTTAATACTGTTGTATCCAAAACTGTGATTTTTGAAATGATTCCTTTTTTATAATTGATAAACATAGTTTAGTCGAATAAATTAACAATTATTAGTTTTTGTTTGAAAAAATGTACTATTTTTATAGTCTTCACTCTTTAATGTAAGTTTAATTTCGTTCATAGTTGTTTTTTTGGAAATAAAGATAAACCAGTATTATTTCTTGTTAGTTGTTTGATATAATATAATGTAAAACGTGGCCCAATCAGTTATAGTGATGTGTTATAACTTAAATTCAGTAGAATACACCTACACAACACTACTACGGTAAAGGGCTACTGTTTTCGTGTACATTTAATCAATACAGTAAAACATACAAGAACTTTTCTTAGTAATTTTAGTTAGATTTTTTGTTTTGTTTGTTAGAAAAAGTGAATCGGTAAGACTATAAATACAAGACAGTGTAATAAACTTGATGTACACTACAAATTTATAACTCACCAAAAACTAATAGTCCCACGATGGCCCACAATGACATCCAAACCATTATCCAACTGAACCACCTCAGCAACAGGATGTAGGTAAGACTGAAGAAAGCGGCAATGAGCAGACCAACAATTATGTGTTGGTAGCTTTTTTCCAAATCTTCTTTTATGTGTTTACAGGCCTGCGAGTTAGACGAACAATTTAAATCGTAAATTTTGTTAGATATTGCAGACTGTTTTTGACATTTTTCATTGACCCTATTTTTGTTAGCGTTTATTGTTTGTAATTTTTTAAATTAGATATAAAACAATCTTTTTTTACCACACATAATAATATGTAGTTTTATGATTTCGATTACTTACTTCTTTTGATACTTTCAACCAATCAACCATAAAGATTCCGTCAATGAAGCTGCTCATCGTGATATCGTTGGAATTCAGAATTTGTTTCAGACTGTCCGAGTCACTGCTCAGCTTAGGAATGCAATAACCAAGCACTGAAATCGTTGAGCAAATACATTAATAATAATATACTCGTCAACGGTAATGCATTGGTATAATCCGTTGATTATAATCAGTAAGTAAATAATATTTATAATCAATATAGTTATACTTCAAATATTATGCCAAATTATCTGTGTAGGTATTGATAGTTATTGTTTGGATTATGCTCGAAATAGGATCTAAAGATTATGCACTTGAAAAAGTGCTAAATATGTGCACAAAATATATATATATATAACAATATTAAACGTGCAGGTGTCATCTTAAAATATACAGATGCAACTGAACATTAATGCATCCATAACAAATAAATAATATTATTTTATCAAAAAATGAGCTAAACGCACGTCGGTATGTCTTTAGGAGGTACCAAGTTACTATATGTATATACTAACAGATAAACAAATTTTTGCAAATTGTAGGTAAAATTAATAATTCCAAATTTTCAAATCACGAACACAACCAGTATAATAGAAGACAACATTTTGATGCGTTGGTGCTATATATAGTTTGCTTTGAAATAAAATATGAAAACGTTTCTAAATATAAAATTCGGCTTAAAATATAAAACTCTCTGGCCCTGCGTATGATTAAAATAATTTGTGGCTAAACAGCGTGGATATAATAAATATACTGTGCATATTATAATGTTAATTTAATACTTACGGATTTCGCTCTTAGTATAATATTTGGCACATAGGTTGGACGATGTGAAGTTTTTCAGCACTTCCATCGAATTGACCTGTTTGTTGAGATCGGGAGATATGCATATCAGGGTCTTCCGTATGGACGGCCAGTCGACTGAAGACTCTTTGCTGTCCAACACGTCTTTGACGGACCAATCCGTGTCTGGACAACTTTCCACGCATACCTGCAGTGTTGGGAGCAGAGAGACGGCTTATATTATACACATTATTATGAAATAATTAGGGTACGTTGATCATTATCATTTATCGGAAAAAGCTATTACAAAACGCGATGATGACTGGAATTTAATATTTACACACACTGATCAACAAAGATGACTACCTATTTGATAGCACGCCCAATAATAGTTTATGTTCTTTAAACTGTAACATTTATTTTCCTTGAAAAACACGCAATGTCTACTTGGAAAATGAGTGTTTGTGCGCCGAATGATTTAATTTTATTTACATACCTGAGGAGTTTGGCACCCGTGGATGAAAATCATCGGCGACGTGCATTCGGTTATATCAAAAAAGAACAGGTACTCCTTATCAGACACGTTCTTACTGCGACCGCACACTTGACCTTTCGAATCCGACGGTGAAATGAACAGCTCTTGGTCCGAATTTTGATAAGCTGAAAACGAAAAAAATGTTGTTAATATAAGAAGGCGTATATAATATAGCGTAATATACACAGTATATATTCACCAAGCATACTCATCCCCCCCCCTTTTTTCTTCAATAATGCGCAGTTATTCAAAATCTGATTTTTGGAGTTGCCTAATGTACTCGAAGTTTTTATTTTCAAATTCTCGAGATTTTTTTATAAGTATTAACTTAAGGAGATATAAACTTCTGTTTTTCAAATTATAATGCCCCTTTTCTATTAGAAATTATAATTTAGGAGATAATTTATTTTAATTTAGTATAACGATTTGAAGTATCAAAATCAAAAACTGAACGAGTAGTTTCTGAGTTAGTTAACTTTCTGTACAAAGGATATTACGCCTATAGATTTTTTTTCGGCATATGGTGATTTGAAAATTTTAGTAATTAATATTAATCAATCAACATTTATATTTTATAAAAATGGTTCACGTATAAATACTTCAACTATAATATAAAATATGTTTGGAGGATCTAATTCCCTCCAAATCACCCCCCTCTTCCTTCCACTAATTACCCCTACAATGAATGTAGTGCACTTTTGCAAAAATATCAGTAATTATTGTTCGAAATTTGCACTCTTTTTCCTTGGAGAAATGTCCAATTTTATACAAACTGCAGTGGTTCAGGTTTCTTGGACAGAAATGACGATAAATATAATATTATGTTCCTTATATTAATTTCTATAGTTTTAGTATTTAGAATTTCCTTATTTTCCGATTATAGGGAGGAAACGTTAGTTAGTTTTTATATAAAATAAGTATATAAGACGTCATAATAGATGCTTATAATGCTTGTATACTTTAAACTGCAAAGTTCTACCTTGAAAGTTAAAACCAAAGTTCATGAACATGGTTTTACAGTGTCTAGCATAATATTAACTGTAAACATGAATAATTGTATACGTACCATAATAGGCCAACCACAACCAGCAGCCTATGAATACGCCGAAACCGATAAAACATAAACAATCCGTACACGATCTCTTCTCCAGGGGTTTCTTCCTGTTCGGACTGTAAGAATCTGCACAGAATAACACAATCGCCATACATAGTTAGTCAAAATCGTTATACTCAAATATTTTATACTGATGTGTACATAATATTATATTGTGCTATAACCTATTATAGGGCATATTATGGATATATATATATTATATACAGGCGGTGATTCAAATTTTGTTACAGCCATTTTATCACATAAATATGCAAAAATATACAGAAAAATTCATCATACAAAAGTTTTTTGACTTAGAAACATCTAAAATGATTTGTACATTTTCAAAAAATGTTTACAATATATTAGGGAGGTTTTATGGAGTCGACTTTAGGAACTCAAATGAGAACCTATACTTTTTTGCAAACATAATATGAAGACATTTTTTAATACATTTTAGTGCTGCAAAACTCTACGATTGAGTATATAAAGTTTTATATATTTCTAAATATGACCTCCCAAAACCCCCTTATATATTAGAAATTATAAAACGTACAAATCATTTTAGATGTTTCTAAAAAAACTTTTTTTACATATATTTTCTGTATTTTTAATATTTATGTTGTAAAATGTCTGTAACATAAATTTCGAATCACCCTGTGTATAATATATTATATTGATATATATAATAATCAAAAAGTTAAGCCCTAGTATTGAAAACGTTTGCGCAATACTGTTCGGGTCTTGGTAGATTGTAAGTACGATATAAAAATATTTGATGAATGCAAAACATTGAGTTAACATAATAATTAGATATTGTATTGAAGAAAAAAATCTCTCGCGTATTCTCCTGTTTGCAAGTATAATAACACAGATTAAATAAAATGTTGTATTTAATCTGTGATATTATAGCCTGCCACTGATAAGTCGTTTCAGAGATAAGTGACGTTTAATCATAGTAATACTATGGCGTAACAACACTTACTTTGATCCATTTTTTCTCTGTTCTTAAACGATCGATCTTTAGCTTTTGACTTTCATCGGCATGTTGTCTTCATAGGCTCTTTGAACTATAGCCCGCGGTTGTCCTGCAAACACGGTAAAAATGTTTAAGTTTGATTCCACGCGATAATAAATATCATCCTAGTTGTAGGTACGATATCGGTGATAATTTTATACGCATAATAATACTAAAATATATATTGAACGGATCGCGCCTAAACTGGCTAAATTTCTGAAAGAAATTTCAACGGGAGCTTTGCAGGACTGTCATTATATACGAAGACTTACGGTGCGTCCATTCATCTGGTGGGCCATATACCTTCCAACTCGAACATAATTATTTTTTTAATTACAATTTAATCCTTACTATGATAATATATAATAGGTACAAAATTGATATATTGTTATTCGCGCACGCGTAGGTCGTATTATAGGTGCGTACTATTCTACGGGAAACGAGTCGCAAACAGAAATCGAATAAATCATACACAGCCTTGATGACCGTATCGGATGAGATGGGTACCAGTGGAAATTTGGAAAATAATAATGCGAAGAGGTAAACGCTCTTTCGTATTACCGGCAGCCACTGCAGTTGTAGTCAAATACTGTTTAGCGATAGCCGATAGTGGCAATACTATTAAAACGGTCAGATATTATTTTGTCGAACTGCTGTCGAAAACTACTTTTATTGCGATAAAACCGATAGCCATAACATAACATTATATTAATGTTATATTAAATTACATTATTATATATTTCCGTTTAACCGCAGTGGCATTAGTATATATTATGCACGAAACATATGTGTGTAAAATACAAATTATGTTTCTGATTAGATAGTGTTTTTGTAATCAATAATATTATATCATCTAATGAGCGATTGAAACATTCAATTAAAATAACCCTCTTTATTTTAGTATGAGTAATAAAAAAAACCTTAACCGTCTGACAATATACGTACGCTCTGATGTGTTCCTCTATCTACGCGATCGATGAAGATTCATTAACACAACAGGTTACGATATTATTATTACATTTCACGTCACGGTCGCGGTTCAGACTGAATAAAATGATTTAACTTATGCAGAGTATATAAGCGATAAGTTCAGTGCATCACGTGTACACCGTGTAGTACGATTAGCATACGCCGCTGTAGTTAATTGTTATTTGTTAAAAATATAGACCCTTTGGTGTTAGTGCCTATATAATATGACTATTAAGTTTAAAAAAAACATTTTCTTGATGTGGAGAGGAATAAACGAAACGCTTCGGATCTGATCTCGGTTTGTTTAGACGGCCGTCATCTGTTGCGTTTATAAATCGTTTCCTCGGTCCTTTATTACCTATACGTATCGGTAAATATTTTTTGAAGAAATTAACTGCATATTATATTAATATAGTGCTTAAAACAAGACATCTGCTTACGATAATTTTTATAAAAGTTCTAACTAAAACAACAACTGTACAATTTAAAAAATGTATATTACCCAAATATCGCAAACGTGTATTTAGCCCATTATATGCCCAAGTTCTCCAAGCAATCGTTTTACTTTTTTTTCTCGCTAAATCAAATGATCTTGAAATCAAACCAACATACAGGAAACACATCGTTCGTCTACATTATTATAATACTGTACTGTGCCATTCGAATATACGGTCGTTATAATAGTCACAACTCACAACACATACTCCACGCCAATAATCCAAAACAGAGGTCGAACGTGAAAATAAAAATCGTTATAAATTTTGACACACGAGACAGCCGGTCAATGTTCAACACTTAATACCATGTATACCTAGTTAATATTATTATATAATACTGTTTATAAAAATATATTGTTTCTAAAATCACTGGTAAAACATTGATACTCGAAGACTTTGTATGATATAATATGTACATATTATAATTATATATAGAAGGTGATTTATTAAACACGCTCACCCATATTTTTCTCTTTAATAGTACATTTATTCAAATTCTGATTTTTAGAATGCATAAGTATACTTACGGACCATATTTTTAAATTCCTCATTTTTTGCACTACATAAGAAGTGCCCTGTAATGATACAAATTTCTATTTTTAAAAAAATAACTCTATTTTTTACTGCGAATTGTTTAGCGAATGATTTTTTGAAAATGTTCGTACTGAGGAAAATAATCCCCTTAAAAATGGTTTTACAAAAATATAAACTATAATATGTAATAATATTATATGTAGTATTCATTAAAATTAAATCATTTTTACGAATTTTACTAACAGTTTCAAATCATCTAAGACCAAATATTATAAATTATAATCTACCTACTTAACCTAATCCTTAATACTAATCCCTAGTACACAAAGTTAAATAACTCAATGACTACTATTTTATCTTAATTTAGATACTTTAAAATTCTCAAAAAAAATATCTGCTAAATAATTTAAAGTGATAGAGGAGGACTTATATTTTAAAAACAGAAGTTTGTACCATCACAGAATCAATGCTACAACAAATCTCCAAAATATAACTTTTTAAAAATTCTATTTCAAAATTCCAAAAATCATAATTGAATAAATGCATGATTTAAGCATAAAAATAGGGTGAGCATGCTTAAAAGAATCACCTGATTTATATACCGGAAAGCACCGGCCGTGTGCCAGAACAAAGAGAATAGTCTAGAAATAGTCGATTTGTCCGTCAAACTTATACTCTCTTATTCAGCGATATCTATATACGTCGCAAATCGCGACTATTTCGTTATAGGATTTCATCGAAACATCTATATATACCTTTCAGTCACGAATCGAAAAAATGTTGGCTGTCAACCATATTATTCTCTAGTTTCGAATCGATTAGAGCGTATATTATCGTCGCACCTCGTCGATCCGTTGAGTGGTACACAATAACATAGCATAATATGATATTATATTATTATAATATGCCATTACCCTAATTTCACATAATTAGGAATTTTGATGGATATTTTACTTAATATAAATTATACACCTATACAGAAATAGGAAACAGAAGAAAACAGAAAATCGTTTCTTTAGACAAAATATTCCTGCAAGACACGCGAATTTAAATGTTAATTATATACGCGTTCGTGACGGATAAACAAATTTGTTTCAATTTCAAAATAATATGTGATGTGCATTTCGGGGCTCTGTAAATCAGGTCCATCACGGTAATTCGTGTACTTTTTGAAAGCGGTAAATTCGGAAAAAATAGGATGTTGAAACTGGTGGCTGAGTGTTTTAAGTTTTTAAATGAACTATATAATTATGACTATGATGCATGGGAATTATGATTCGTGGACTTTATGATAAAAAAAACATTTGATAACTTCATATGTTTTGATTGGAATGTCAACACGAAATCATTCCAACCAATCAATCCAATGAATTTGGAAAAGTGGGTTGGACCCTCCCAGTCTGCCCCTGGGTAAATTGATACCCTGGGAATGTAACTGTTTCCTCCAAAAATGAGATACTGTAATCCGAAAAAAAAAATTTTCGAATGTATATTACCTTATAGGCTATAGTAAACTCAAAGACGATTTTCGTTTATTATACAATACTTGAAGACCGTCTTAAATTATAACATTATATTATAAACATATTCGATGTGTTATATTACATGTTTTGAATTTAAGTCATAATAATAATTTTGGACAGGAGAAATAATAAACAGCTATATGCTTATTCCTTATATATACCATATACGTCATGTAATTTTTGTCGTTTGCGTCTAATTTAAAAGTTCTTCACGGTTTTTGATGATCATTTTGTCACATTATTATTTTATTAGATTAATAAGATTACTGTACTTCGATGGTATTCATCAATCGTTAATGCATTAAATGACTATACGATTTTGACAATTTAATTACATTACATTCAATGCAATTTATTTGGTGCAATTGACATCAAAATGCTCTCGATTATGGGTTTTATTTATTTGTCTATCAAACGATAAAGTAATTAATTAATTCAAATGAAACTCTTAACGAGGAAATAAAATAGTTTTGTTACATTTTTATAATTGTTATTACTCTATGGCGGTCGTACACGATGCACGGGACCTCCGACGGCTGTCGCAAAATAAATATTTAAATGTGTTCAATAAAATATACAAATATCAAATAAAATTAAAGAACACAAGTCGGAAGGCCATTGATAAGACGATAGAAATAACACGCCAATGGGTTCTTTGTCGATTGCCTTTGTTTAGAAGTCCATAATATTAATAATGATCGCAATTCAGAAAATATGCGTAAATGTTATTATTGTACGCAAACTAATTATTATATATAATTAATCGATAAGGAATACGAATGATTCGCTTAAACTTGCAAATCAATTGTCATTAGACTATTCTGAATACGCATATTAAAATTATAATTATTATACTAACGTCAAACATTATGAATTCTACTTGACACTTGTAACTTATATTATGATATGCCTATTAAATGAGTAAATATATTATTTTAAGCCGGTTACGGTTATATGCCTATTATACGTTATCATTTATTTTTTTTACGTTTTTATTTATAAGCTTGTCAGTTAACATTTGCAAGTTACTGCAGCTCATCAGAAACCTATAATAGGGGGCGGAAAAAAAACGGTCACTGCAATAAAAAATATCAACTAATCGACTGCAATTCGATCTATGCAGGTAATATTACAGAAATCGTACAATCACATGAGATGTCTGATGGCTGATGCGGTTTAACGTAGATTTTATAAATATTCTATACTTTCACATCGACAAATTTTCGAATACCATCACTGGTCTCACAGTCGTATGATAAATTTGAATTCTAGTAGGACACATTTATTCGTCTCTAAATTGAATTATAGTGGAGTACTGAGTTAAAGACGATTGATTAATCATTTTTTCCGATATGTTGTGGTAATAGAAAAACCAAAAGAAAATAATGGCCGTCTGGCAAAAAAAAAACGATAGTAATACTAATTACCGTTTTCCTATTATATAGAAAGCAAAAACTGTACTCACAAACATGATGTTCCTCTTTACCGTGTAAATGTTACATAATATAAAAAACCGATAGTGCAATATTGTAAATTTATAACATAAATCAAGGTCAGTGAACTTTAAACTTTGTGAAGTATAAAAATATTTGATTTCCTACTCTTGGAATTTCAATTTATCCAACTGCGCGTCTTAGTATAAGTTATAACTACGGTGTAGGTACCTATATTCTAAAGATCTACTTTAATGGTAATAATCAAAAATAATTTTTATAAGATGCTAAACTTAGGCATATTTGTTTGAAACGTGTTTTACAAGTCTTAACGGAAATCGTCTTCAAAATTTCCTTCATAACAGATCGTGCCCGATATTTGTATATATACATCATGGTGATAAATTAACTGAACCTAATTTATACGACATTGGCCTTTGTTGACGAAAACGTTTTATATAACGTAGTAAAAAAAACATTGAATATAACCAGCATGTGATTAGCGTGAATTTGCATTTTCTCTATCAGTAAGTTCAGTGGTTTAAATGCAGTTAATATGCAGTTTTTCTGTGGGGGAGTGGGGCTTCTCATTTGAAAAACAGAGTTTGTAACTCAACAGGGCACTCTTTAAGTAGAACAAAACATCTCAAAAATTTAAAAATACGGTCTTCAGGTATTTGAAAAACATTGATTATTAAATGAAAATGTTGGGGGGAGCATGCTTGGTGAATCACCCTGTATATATTAAAATTAATAATATCTTGTCAATTCGTTCATCCTATAACTAATTGTTGAAATAAATAGGTAGCTACTCGCTGATATTTCAATAAAACAATTTAAAAATAATTATTATTATTTCTCTCCCGCTCGTATATATGGTATAGGTGCCTAATAAAACATGTCGAATCTTCGCGGTACTTTAGTTCAAAGTTCAAACGACTACGACGACAACGACGACGGTAGGAACATTGCGTCGAATAAACAACGGATGCGGCACAAACAAAAATATTAAGAAGAGAAACTCCACGTACAGTAATAAAGTCTCGTGAGACTCGTTAGGTATATTATAGTTGACAATAAGTAGACAAGTACGGTCGTAATTTCAATAGACGTTGTCATGTAGTCTGTATCATTGTAGTGAACGCGTACAATAATAAAATAGTCGTCATTAATAGTCATATTAATTGTAGCTTTGCGGTCTGCAATACACCGCGCGAATTATGTTATGTTCGAAGAGTGTATAATGTCATAGTCATAAGGATCTCGTTCCTGCGACACGCCGATGTTGTTTCGGCGAGAGGTACAGAACGGAAATACAAATTAAAGCTTATTTAATTCTGGGGTCATCCTGCCCGCGGCAATGGTACGTGTCAGGTCAACGATAATAATTATCAGCGGCGGCGGCAGCCGAGAATAAATTGCTAAAAAAAAAAATAATCTTATGCGACTGAACAATAAAAAGACGTATATTAATAATAATAATAATAATAATAATAATAACATCAATTCCGTCGGAATATTAAGCTTACGGGCAGAGAAGCGGCACGCTGTATTTATGATGTACAAGTACCTATGCAGAAATATAAAATATATATGTGGACATTTTCATTTTTACACCTTCTTGAAAAATACCTACATAATATTTATAGTACATGTATTATATACAGCTACTGTGTATTGGGTTACTTGGGTCAAATTACTTGTCGATTTCGTATTTCGAATAATTAGAATAGTCTATAAGGTTATGGGTGCATGAAAAACAAAACTATATAACTCGGATTGGTATCATGATTTGTATGTACCGTCGTGGTTACCTATAAAACCGGGTTAAATGATATATGGATTTCTGGCCTTTTTTTGTTGCGTTTCGTAGCTCCTTTTGGTAGAAACGTAGTGGTCCATAACTATACTATACTGTACTAATATACTATTCATATTATAATATATTATTATTTATTATCAATCAGTTAAAATCATGACGAATGCGAGTGAACAGTCAAATAATACTATTAACTAAGATAATTAAAAATATATTAAAATAAAAATAAAAAATAATTTTATAATTCAAATGCATAATGTTATAACATAATATACGTTTATTGTATTATCGTCATTATCAATAGAATTAACTTCATTTATGTGTGCATTTTCTACGTATAGTAAGAAATAATAATACTGTACACATTTTATGCCATTTTGTATAAGTCCAGTGATTAAAAAATTCTGAGGAACCGCGACTTATCGGGATTAATATTTAATTTGCTAATAAAAAAAAAAATTGCGTATTATTGATACAATCACTAAGTCATCGGGAACTATAAAAGTCGTGAGTAATTATAACGTTTTGATAAGCAATCATTCCTATGACGTTGCGTTTCTAGGTATTCCTGGTTCAAATTGATAAAGATATAAAATAAATATAAACAACTCGAGTGGAATAAAATATGTCAACGACTTTGAAATCGATCTAATACAATATTAAATATAATATTATGTTCTCATCAGTCCGTTATAGCTAGTTTGATTTTGGATATGCCATTTGTCCAACTGGTCAGCAAAATATATTACAAGGCGTCGGAATAAATAACTCGGCGGCGCCTACCTATAATCAGTGGTGTACTTAGTCCTTATGTCTGGGAATGGGGTGGGTACAAAAATTAAAATTTAGTGATCTCTACTGACCATAAAAAAAAAAAATTCAGAAATAATTTACACATCCATAAATCCGGGAGTGGGGGGCGTTCACCTTGACGTCGGCAATATCCTACGAAATTGGTCGGTTACGGGTGAAGGTAGTGGTGCAATATTGCAACAAGCCGTACCCCATAGCACCACTTATACCGTAAAACGAAATGATACAAATATCGAGACTGAGAGCTTGTATATTTGAAATTAACTTGACCAAGTGAATAGACTGGAAAATAACCTTCCGTATAGGAATACCAGGTTTTCAACGAATCATTTAATAATTTATTTTACGCGATCTTAATGAAATTTGATCTTCATTCCTTTCTATTAAAATAATATATTAATTGAGAGGAAACCAGATTTTACTGTTGATAAAAAAATAACGAGCCATGAACCCGAAAAGTATGTATACTATACCTATATGTTTTTCGATTATCTGCATAATAATCAAACAACACGATTGAAAATATAAATGATTTATAATAATTATTAAATTATTTTTTAATTTTATATCATATTAATATGGCCATTTCCCATAGTCCCAAATGTTGGCTCACTCGTAATACTTTTTAGTCGAATAGTACCCTGTAAGATTTTCACAATGTTTTTCTAACACATACGCATGTTACATTTACTAAGAGTACAATAATTACTTATATATAAAATATATAAACTTCATAAATTGTATTATGTCCATATTATGACTATATATGTAGGCAATGAGGTACCTAAGTTTAAGTTTAGAGTTTAGGCTGCACTACGTTAATATTTCTGTATTTATTTGTAATAATGTTTAAAAGACGTACAATAATGTCATTAGTCACATCATAAACGGTATAGCATTTAGGTTTAATGGTATTGTTAGTGTTTATCGAACACACGTGCAACATTAAAGGACTTATAGATATGTTCCAACGCACCGATTACCAAGCTAAAGATATAACAATTTATTCTAAGAACAGATTTTAGTTTGTCAAGTCTAATAGTTGAGTTCGACATTTTTACATAAAAAAATTGAGCAATTTTTTAATTTCTACTTTATAACTTTCTTAGGACTTGGGGAGATGAGTTCAAAAATGTGTAGAAGTCGATGCCAAGTAGACTTGATGAAAAAGTAAAATCAGTCTCCAGAATTTGTATTGCTTCACTAGACCAATCGGTACCTACGTCGGAAATAAAACACATCTAAATTCGTATGTTGCCCGTGCAATAGACAAAGATAGAAAATCACCGCTTTCAATGGCCTTAAAATAAAATCTATCCCTACAATACTATAACCACGCGTAATCTCGTACTTATCGTGTATACAAATAACGAATAATTTGAATGACGAGTCTTGTAGCACGTATCTACTGACTAAACAAATGATTGATTTTTAAGCACCTAGTACTATACCTATAATATACAAATATAATATAAAATTACATTGTTATATTTGTAATATATATATTATATGTAATTTATGGAAGTAAATCGATAAACCTAGTATTATTATAAATTATAAAATCAATACAGTCTTATATAGAAGATAAGGGAAAATCAACCTAATAGATATATATTTAGCAATTGATTGGAAGATGGTGATGGTAATTCGTACCATTTCTAGTATTTCTAAAATGTCTTAAGTAGGTAGATAAAATTATATAACAATAGGTATGTATTTTGTGCCATTTTTTATTGCGCCACCATAAAAACAATGGTGGCATGAATCATCTAGTATATATTATGAAGTAGTTGTTAAACATACGACATTTTGTGAAATTCAATAATAATTTCAATTTTAAACTGTTATCATGCATTTTTAATACGAGCATACGCATATTGTATAATATGTATATATAAAATGAGCAACATTTCACTTGATTCGAACGGATAATATTATGCTATATTTTATTTTTTATTGCCCATTTGTATAATATGAATAATATATATAAAATAAAAATGTACGTTATAAAAAAAATGTAGTTTTGTATTAAAAATGTATGACTACCTATATAAAATCAGTAATAATATTATTATTATTTATAATTATTATCAGTAATAATATTTTCAATTTTTTATGAATCAGTGAACTTTAATGTGTCTAAAATAAATGTTAAAAAAATTGTGCCTATCATATAACATTTTTATAAATATGTTTTTTTTAAAATTAAGTTTGGTGTAAATTACATACCTATACAATATAGAAATCATTAACGGTCGTGGCGGCTTTGAGGTTGTATATAACTAATTTTTTTTTGAAAAGACGATTTACAATTCTTACAAAAATATTACAATAAGCAAATAGTATGAGAGTTTACGAGATGGTATGAATAATTGTCACGGTCAGTCATGGTGATGAGGATATCACTCATTGGCAGCACCTCCTGTACGTTTATATAGACAGTTATTTTTGGCATGAATTGCAAAATATTAATTTTTTTTTTTTTTTTTGATAATTTTTACAGATGCACACAATAATATTAAATCATATTAGTGCGCTGGTGTTACATTTATATACAGACACACACACAATACAAATTATACACACGTAAACTAAAAATAATGTGATACATAATATTGTTACGTACGAGAAAGCAAGTCGTCGGCTATGTCATCCACGTCGACTAGAGCTCAGTAGGTACTTCGAGTGACTGTATATAAAACGCACCACTGTATTAGATTAATTATCAAATTAATAAAAACAATTTCATGTATTTCGATCAAACAAAAGAAAAGAATAACGTTATGTATATTTTTTTTCAAATAAAAATAAGTTGCGTAAAATGCAATACGATTTTATTTCACCAAACACATTCGTATAATATTGTAATATAATTCGGGCCTCCGCGAATACGGCGGCGGCGTCGGTACCTATAGAATATTTTACGGTGACTACGACGACCGATTTGACTGTGAAAAGCAAGTGCACTCCGTTTTAAGTACCTCCACTCGACTGAGAGATAAAAATCCGGACCATACGAAAGATAACAATATATTGTAAATATATTATCTATTATCGTTAAGAAAACGTAAAACGTGTTAATCCGCTCGCGGTGATGCGTCATAATATGTCATGCACGGTGTGAAAATCGCGGAAGGATATTGTTGTATAATAATTATATACCAAACACATCATATTATAGTTTTTCGTTACTTGTTTACAAAACGCGTAAAACATTTTTTATTTTTGTTATTATTATTATTGTCGTGTACCTATACATTATATAGTATTTCTATATGTATACAATATACTGGCTACTTCGCGCTATACTTCTGCTACCATACTATTTTGCTGTAAGGTTATAAGTTATAACAGTTAAAACGTTTTAAAAACAATCACGACAAACTGCAGTAAATATCACGGCTATAGATAAAAATCTACATTACTCACAAATTGGTGAAAAAAAAATGAATCCGTTTTAAAAACAAAGTAACTTATTAATTAGCTAAATTGTTTAAATGATTTTGAAAATCAGTTTTTTTTTTACAATTCCAAGACATTTTTCTTTGAATTACAGGAATAACATATTTAGCATGATTTTGTACAGTGCAGTGATTCGCCCAGCTCAGTGTTTACCCACTCTTTTTCTTCGATAATGCAATTATTCAAAATGAGATTTTTGGAATTTTTGAATATACTTTAAAGATCATATTATCTTCAAATTCTTGATATTTTTTTACTATATTTAAACGAGTGTCCTGTGTGGAGATGCAAACTTCTATTTTTCAAACAAGTTTTTACGAAATTCTGTAAAATCATTTTAAGGAATTTTATCTATAAACATTCTAATAACTTAAAACTACTCTTCAATTTTTTAGTTAGATATATCAACTTAAAAAAAAACGATCTACTAAATAATTTACAGTAAAAAAGGAGCTTCTTTTTTGAAAAACAAGTTTGTACTCGTATTTCCACCGGAGACACTCCTTAAGTATAGTAAGTACAGAAAATCTCGAGAATTTGAAAATATAGTCTGTAGGTATATTAAAAATTCCGAAAATCAGAACTTGATTAAATTCATTACTAAATGATAAAAAAAAGGGACGAGCGTGCTTTGTGAATCACTCTGTATATAATGAACTTCGTTAACGTCGTGTGGATTATATTAGTGCGTAAAGTCACTGTCATTTGGTTAATCTTGGTATAGATTATGCCCATCTTCCGACTTAGAGGTAGCCACATAGGTATTACCTAACCTATGAAATATTATTCATGTATATATTGGACAATATCCATATTATTAAAAGATATACAACGTTCAAAATATGCGGCTCGGTTGTAAGAATAATAATCGTTCTTAAATTAGTAAAAGTACCGTATTATATATTTCTTTTCTTGTCAGTTGTTTTTATATACGGCTAACCAAAAGATTTATGTGAGCTAGGGAGTAGGGACTACTATAATACTCGTCTCGAAAAGATAATAAAAACATTGCCGCGTTAAGTCGGTACATATATACGGGAGTTTATGTACACATTACACATATAGCTATAATATTATAAACGGAGCCAATATAAATAACGACAATAGAAATTCCAAGTTAGAATCTTCTGAAAACAAATATACTATTATTTATTATATTATATAGGTAATGACAATGTCGACGATATTCAGTAGGAACTAAAATACCGAATGTCTGGAATATTATAATTTATATTATAAACTATTAGCCTAACTAACAGATTTTCTAAACTTTATTTTGTACCATTGAATAAACATTGTTTATTAGTGTATATTGTACAACTGTGTGAACCATTAACCACAAGACATTCGTTATTTGAAAAATGTATTCTTTACTTAGTGAGTGCCTTGTTTTAAATGGATCACTCCATATACCTCAATGTTTTTATTCTTTGTAAATATATTTCAAATTACTTTTTTGACCTCATAATATAATATATTATTATTATCAATATTAGTATCGCTATATCGCTAGAGCAAATTAAAAAAAAAATTGTTACGTATTCGCGTTAAAAAACCGATAGTCTGGAATAAAAACAATGTTTTTTTAAAAATATTATACTATGGCCAAAAATTGGTTACATTCTGTTACAGCCGCGAATTTCGTTCAAAGTGTGTTCTAGCGTGTTCACAACTAGGAGAAAACTTCGATATTGTTATTGTTTTTATTATTTAAAAAATATGTCGGTTTGTAGGTCAACCATAACTGAATATTGTCTAACTGCACAAACTACAATATTAAAAATTAGAAAATGTCTTAAACGAAGATCACATGCTTAAACTATACAAATTACGTTAAATACGTACATGGTGCAACGTTCGAAAAAATAATAGTGAACAAGTGAATATAACATTTAAGAGGACGCTAATTTATTGTACATTCTGAATAATATGTTTAACCCTATTATATATTTTAATATTACAGTGAATTGGCCTATTGGCAAAATTAAAATTAAGAATAATATTATCTAGTGAATGTCGTAGGTTCTTCTATATTTTAATTTTAAAAACGTACAAAAAGTGTACTATAAATTTTAAAACGCTCATAACGGGGTTATAATGGCAGGCATGTAACGTGCTGTTCATTAATAAAAAAATCGTCGTACATACTCGTCGACGTCTGTTTGCAAGTCTGAATAATAATTGTTCTGTTCCGAAATCGAAAAACCTATTCCGTCCGTGATGATAATCTGCTGCAGCGGTTTCCGTGAAAACCCTATGACACCCGCTCTGTAACACATCATAATATTATACATGGCACAATGTTGGTTCAATCATCACATTTTTCGACGACCTATTATATACGCGATACGCCCACGTTTAAAATATTTTAGCGTTTGGGGTTATTATTGATTGTATTTCATGCACAAAAAAAGGTGCTTTCGTGAGCATTCAAATTAATTGTAAAAAAAATAATCACAAATGCAACCGAAAATACGTCAAAACACGACCATTGCAAGATGTGCCCCCCCCCCCCCAACCCAACAGGAAGAAACAGGGAAATCATGGTAAAATAAAATATTTGTTGTAACTTATATACAGGTATCCACGGTACACGCATATACCACCACCACCGAGTAAACGCTACTGTGTGTATCTCGTAGGTACACCGTGTACATTGGCTGTTTGAAATACAACCACATGCCTAAGTATACTAAATGCTTTTCCACCCCTTGTTTACGTAAGTACGTATAGCATTCGATTCTTCTTTTGTTTCTTGGATGACGATTAAACGACGATAGACATATTTACGTCGATTAAACGCGTTTATAGTTATCTGTTATTAATGCATCCTTTGTACGATTTATTATGATATTATATTATTATAACAGCCGTATTATAATCAGCGTTAAATATATACGATCTTATATACAATAGGTTCAATTACGAATAAGTATATAATTACCTACATTGTTTTCCCGTGCCCTATTATATTAATACTGAAAAGTTGTAAGAAATATTCGTAAACTGCTGAGCGTCTAATATGCAAATGCTCGAGCTCAACAGTTAATTACTATATAATCATCTTCTTCTTCTGCTACAGTTTTCAATCGAAGGATTGGATTACAGCAATATCGTCATTCGTCATCGTACTCCGAATATAATGTATCGTGAAAATACCAAAACGTTGCAGTGTTGCACCCTAGTAGGTGTGCAATCAGGAGGGGCAGGGTAGACAGGCTAAATTTGTTTCTAAAATTATACAGTAGGTATATAGATAGCAAATATTAGGCAGTATTAAATATCTTGATTCACGACTGATAATTTATTAAAGTTATCTTTAAAAATACAATAACAATTGACCACGGATTGTGTTTCCAAAGACTGTGCGCTACCCCCCTCCTGCCATCAAGGTCATCATGGACACCCTCCTGCATATCAAACATCAGTTGTACCCTTCTGTACGTTTAATAATTACGTATGCGGCCGAGTAGGTATATTACATATTACAATATTATCTAATGTGACATAGCGAACCCTTCGAAAATTAAATAGAAAGCCTCATCGTCGCGGCAAGTTGTTTTCCTTATTATTTATATTATAATCTCATTGTATAATGCTCGACGCGATAATAATAATATGATACCTATTCCTGTTATATCATACACAAAAGCCAAAAGGCCGGATTGTGTGCGGATAGTTGGCGTGTACATATTGTATTATAGTAAAAATTGTATACCGCGTATCATACCTATATACCACTACCGCATAAACACATAATAATTGTTATAGGTGGAGGTACTCGTCGGTGTTATCGTGTTTACGCGTCGTTTAATATTATATTGTAGTACGTTGTGTTGGTGTTGGGGACGATTTTTTTTCGCGCGTCGTTGATATTACCTGTTGAGAGGTCCGAAATAAAATACTTATACGACCCTCACCCTATGTGATATTGTATTATGCGTAGAACGCACTTGAAGTCGTCTTAACGAGGCTATTGGTGAATAATTGCACTTCGATTGTATTTAATAATAATTACCATACATATAAATTATTATTATTACGATAATACGTGACTTGACTCTAAACGATTTCGTGCAGATATTATAATCACGTCCGGGGGTGAATATAATTTATATAAAAGGACCACGAAGCTTGTGGCATTGTGTCTAAACATTTTCTGTCGTTTGTTGGTTACCTAGGTAGTTAACCTACTCTGCTTTACGCCGGTGCAACACTTTTTCCATTCAAAAAAGGCAACACGATTGCGCTCGACTAATTAGCACTACCGTCTTACCTTTTTTACCTGCATAAAATGCAACGCGATTGCGCTCCAATATAAATATAACATATGTGTCCCGTATATTATGATTATGTTATATATATTTAACCAAGCCTACAATTAGAAATTATTTCTAATTATTATTATTAAAAAAAAAATGTAATTCAAAATTTTTAACCAGGCCAAAAATTTAATTTTGTTGTTAGTCCTACCCCTGTAAAATTGTCGAAGAAAAATTATTTTTAAATAGTGTACTAGAAAATTGTTAGAGTATATACAGATAACATAACATAAACGGTACAAATATATTTAAATAATATATTGGAGAGCAATCGTGTTGCATTTTATGCAGGTAAAAAAGGTAAGACGGGTGCGATAGTGCTAATTGGTCGAGCGCAATCGTGTTGCCTTTTTCGTGTTACACCCGCTTTACGCAGCACCTAAAAATATAATATTATATTATGTTTATATTGTCAATAACTTTAAATAGTTCTGAAGTCAGTATGATAGTATTTAATTCACATTTATCTACTATTCTAAGACTGATAGAAGTGCTCATATTTTTAGTCAAAATCCTCTTCCCCTTCCATTTTCATATCCACCTCTGATCGCGCCGTTTACCTCGAAAACGACATAATATCTTATTGTTGACTATTATTACTTTGATGATATCTTATAGCAAACGTAAATTGTTGCATAAAGTCAACATATACAACATACATTTTAGCCTTTTAGGATATCCATTATTTAACGAATAATTTACGTACTAATGATAATGTCTAATATTATATTATGTTTTATGAGGGCAAGAATAATGCTGGAATGACAAAACTTTAAAGTGTAAATAAAACCACGATTGATACACATTATTATATTGCTGTCGCAGTCCTATATTTATAACAATATGTATTCGAAAATCAAAATGTTATCGCGCTATTGACCAAGGTGATTGATTTAAAATACATTTACTTTATATCGATATAAAATAATAAGTAAATCTACTTATATAAAGAAATAAGGAAAAAACAATATTTGTAGTTAAATGAACTGTTTTAAAAATATCAGAAAATAGTTACCAACATTATAGGTATATTAAATCAATGCATATAAAATGTTTTGCTCTAGAATCTCCATATTATACATTTAAGTATATTATATATAATACAGCATATTTTGTCAAAGATTGGCGTGTGGTCATATATTTTATTGCCTTAAACAAATTTCTAAAATAAACCATAATATTTATTATCGATTTCAAATTATCTTTCTCATAATACCCTCCAAAAAATACATTTTTTAAAAAGTTTTTGACTTTAATTTTGCAAGAATACTGTTAGTGTACAGTGAACTGCAGGTGCAGTCAATGCCCCAATGTATATAATTATAAATTATAATCAGGCCGTGAATTTTTATGTAAACTAGAACGTTATTTTATTGAATGCAGATTTTGTCGTTTTGATTAAAAATGAGCACGTTTTATAACTACCTGAATAAAATAAAACATAATCATTTTTAAGAATTCTCGAATGTAGAATTCTTCAAGTGGATGCATATTTTTAAATATTTTACCAATGAGTACATATTTTGTATTTTTATATTTGTCTATAAACATACATTTTATATTGACAATAATCATTATTCTGTTAAAAGTTCAAATTATACGCTCGATCTGTTGTAAATCATAATAAAGAACGTCGTAGTATAAGGTAAGGTATAGGTAACGATTTTTGATATCACCATATCTCTTTTACAGTCTATTACGCTATGATGACTATCTATAGTTGTTCTCGTTCGTTAGTACGAATTCAGTATTTTTATTTTTATTATTTATACACCTAATAAAGTTTTAAAAATTTAACAAATAATATTTTGTTAAATATTTTATATTTTTAACACATATTCTGGCAAAAATAACATATGCATGTATCGTAACATAAATATTTATATATTTTGACTTTTTATTACATAAAATCCACAACCTAAATATAATTTATATGGTCAGATGACCATTACGTGTTCATAATTTGCGTTATTCTTGAAAACTATTATATTATAACAAGCTATTTCCGGTGGCTTCGCTCGCATATCAGTGGCTACGATGAGTGTTAATGAGTAAGAAAGCTAGTAAGCTATAACCGTACGTCATTAATAAATCGTGTCGATGAGCATCAATACCAATTGTCAAGTAATTATTAGACCATAAAAATATCATTTCAACACAGTTGACTTTCAGTCACTTTTGAATAGTTATTTAGCCCCTCCCTGGGGTGGATTTTTTGTAAAGTTGCATGGTATATCTTTTCTCTGGGGTTTCAAGCTATATCCAAACCAAATTTCATCAAAATCGATACAGCGGTTTAGCGGGAAAAACATAACGGACAGAGTTACTTTCGCATTTATATAATACCTATATTATTATTCAGTAAAGATATAATATTATATGAAACACAAATACACGTTACCTACCAAAAAAATATATCACGGAATTCAGATTCTATAAAGAAAGAAGACTCAAACACAGACCAGACACATCGAGCGACGTCGTCTCTTTTTTCGAAGAGACCGGGCTGGATAATCAAATTTAACACAACTAATTCTCTTCTGAAATGTACCGGAATATAAAAAAAAATTTAAAAATCTAATCTTATGTTATAATTAGACATTGTATACAAATTTGAAATACTAATGACCTTGCTACTCAAGTTTAATTAGATCAATAAAAAAAAAAAGCAAAAATTAATATAATATTATATTATTATAATATGTATGTCGCATATACTTATACAGTCAAACCGACGCAGTAGGTATACAGCATACTATATTGTTGTTCCGTTTTAAAAATGCGAATGACTGCACAGCAGTGACTGATGTACTATACATATATTATATTATGGGCTTTAGCCTGTACCTATTTAGTATGAAAAACTATAAAAACCGATTCATAATTAAATGGATTAGGAAAGATTTAAATGTGCGTCTCATGAATAGGACAATGCACCTAAAAATGTTGATGTAAATAATTATTAAAGTCCGTGGAAAAATAGTCCTAGGAAATAATTTTATCATAATTATCATAATATTATTATAATATTAATTATTATGTACCTAATAAATATTAATCATAAAACAATACAAACAGCTGCGATAACCGTTATCGTTTTCGGCATATTTAACAATAATTATTTTAATGTCATAGTTTATTTATAATTATACTCCCATTATAATAATATGAATAACGCGATATTCCACGATTTATTTAAAATTATCATCAGTCTGCATGCGCAATAATTACACTGATTGCGCAGTGCGCACGTCATAATATTATCATATTATAGTACCACGAAATTACGAATATTATGACGGGAAATGCACACCGGCGAGGCTGGTTTTATAATGTCACCTGCAGCAATTATATCACTGCTGCAGGTCCGTATACGAGCGTTGTTCGTACCATAGAACAATATAGAAGCGAAACTCGATCAGCTGATGGGGGTCTTGGTTACCTCTGATCTGAAGTCTGAACCTACGAAAAACATGAAAACGGTTCCACACACCAACATGATGTTAGACCCATGGTTACCAATATTATGAAAACGGTTCCAAGACTATGGCGGGGTATCTGCGCGGGCGTGGATTGGTTTGTTCGCACCAAATTATATTATTTTGTCGCTGCGACGACGATGGCACTCACGCCCTACACTGTATATTTTTTTTTTATAGACGGTATTGTATAATATAATATAACGGTTTACGGTATAATAACTTTTTATCAAGGTGTTAATAACGGAAACCGTAGGTAGGCAGGTAGGTAAGTATCATATTGTAAAGTGCGCGTGGTGTATAATATATTGTATTATTATAATATAGATACGCGGTGTTGACACAACGTATACGGATTATGCAAGAAGGAAAAAAAAAGGTTTAAATAAAAAAACGCGCAGAGTGAAACGAACGGATCTTGCTGCAGTATTATACTATACAAAAGATGAAATGTACAATGTATAATAAAAATTCAGCTATAATACAATACATTATCCATAATGCCATAAATCAGCAGGTAAATGTTATTATTGTGGTACAGCGAAATGAGCAAAGCGCGCGTGTGTATTACGACAGTTTGGTCCTTTAAACGTTTTTGAATTTGGTGGGTTTTCGCTGCCATCATAGTAGTTTTGCAAACCTCACACGGTCCACCTGAATATGATATAATAATATAATATATAATTTAGTGATTCTACGCTGTGATATTACGGCCATGTTATTATGCACGTCAAGTATCTTGTTTCTCGGCCACGGTAAAGAGAGATGTTGTTTTTTGTCATTTTTTTTTTGGTTCGCGACGACGATCATGATAATATTATACATTTATACCGATACACGAACGACGGTATACGCTACCTTTACAGCTGGAGAACATTTTTTCAAATCTCTTTTCAGCTATTACTATTAGATTTCACTAAAAATCAGCTAGTGCTGTAAGTTTTTATACGATTTAAGTCGACTGTAATTCGGGGGTGGTGGAGGGCTGTGGCCCATTATATTTCCTATACTGGATAATAAAATATAAACTTTTAAGTACAAAAAACATAATTGAAATAAATCAAAATATATACAATCGATAAAAATATAAATTTTAAAACCGAATTCACAATCTTTGTCGTAGTAATTGCCTAGGTAAATCCAAAATCTGGTTTGCAGGATTTTTAAAATCATGCGCTGGATGTATACCTTCAAAGTCCACGCTTGCAATAAGTAATTACGTTTATGGTTTATATATTTATATAAACGGGCGTATGTGACATTTGTAATATTAAATTGTATCAATATTTTCTGTCCGAGACGACATGCAATGAAAAATGGACGACGGCAAAGTTAATCATTTTTTTATTAAATTGTCCTTTTTATGTATAAATCGAGATGTTGAATATCACTATACGTTACATATTATAAAAAGTGGAATGTTGTAATGATTTATTGAGGTATGGTGAGGGGGGGGGGGGGGTGGAGTGAGATCACACCTCGAACTCAATTAATATACATTATTCATTATTATAATTTACTTTACATCTCAATATTATAGTTATATCATAAATCAATTGTATATAAGTAGTATAATATTTGTATGTTTACAGCACCTTTTTTTTGCAAAGCGATAACACAGACTTTGAGTCTTTAACCGTTAATTTATCACTCACACAAAAATATAAACCGTATACACTATCCAATACACATATTATCACACGTGTAGACAAAATACGAATATTATTTTAAATATCCCTGTAAAAAGGTGCCGTGAACTCATAAAAATATACATAAAAATATATAGGTAGATACTACTTATATATTATATTTATAAAATTAATACGTCGTTTCCGCGATCGGTAAAATCAGTCCGTCTTACCATTTAGCCGGCCCTTTCGAAAAGTCCCGAGTACGTCACCGGCCGCGCGGCCGGGCAACAGCGACACCGGAATCGCCTCCAAACGGTCAAGGTCACCCGCGAAAAGTGAATCGGATCGGATCGGCCGCGTGACGATGTGACGCATATTTTATACAGATTACAGCGACAGACGGACCGCCGACGGTGGAGACTGCGCGAAAAACACTAACGAAAGGCGAGACTCGGCGGCGGCGATGCTGCGGGTGAAGTCGAAACGAAAACGCGCCACCTATCCAGCGATTAGTTTTATTGAGCACATCGGAGCGAAATTCGGCGCCCGCGCCTTATTATCTGACCGTCGGACATTGTATCCTGCACAACTTTTCCTGCATTATTCTCATAATACGTGACGTTTAAAAGCCGTTATACACGTGTGTTTAAGCTTATATTATAATATAGATACACTACCGCGATAATATTTGATGGTTTATTAAAATTATATATTTTATTACGTAAATAATATTTTATTGTTACAAAAAAAAAATAAGTACGCAAGTCGATAATAATATAATATACTATTTTCGCATATTGTCCGCGGTCCATCGCAGTCGGATTGCCTATCTAGGTGGCTTATTTGCATGTAAATCGATTGAGGTTAAAATTTGGCTCGGGCAGCAACGCCGGCGGGTCGGGGCAGCTAATAATAATTAATATAATATATATAAATAAACCACATATTCTACGACGACGTTATATTCTACCTACGTCACAAAACCCGAAACTCGTAAACCGATAATGAATTCAAAATATGGTAGGTAGATATAATTCGTGGGCGTTCGCAATTACCCTGCAAAAAGCGCCAAGTGACATTTTTTTTTCATTCGGAATCGAGTTTTAGAAACTATACGGTACATTATCCGGAATACTTATATCGACATTAGTATAGGAGTATGGGTATAGACTTTTTTGGCCGAGAACGTAAAAATATTATGTCGAATAAATAACACTTAATAATATGCCTGCAGTTTTCAATTTTCACAAAACTCTCGCACCAGATACCACAAGCTATATGAGATTCTTAAATTCATCGGACACGGTTTATCTGTTAAATATCGGTATAAATTGCATTCAAAATAATAATATGTACAAATCGCATGTTTGCATAATACAATTGTATTAAATTGCTCTTTAAATACGTTGTACAATAATTGCAAAATAAAAACCGTAAAATATTGCACTTTGAAATACACAAAAAAAAGTATAATTATTCTAAAAATATGTAAATATCGTATTTTAATCATTATAATATAAGTTTAAACAAATGAAACATTCGTAAAATATTAAAGAGCATTTATTTTCTGTTATTGCTAATATTATAATAATATTTGCACGAACTCTATAGTGATCTCTCTATATATCATCAACATAGGTCGTACGAATATTAGTGGTGTGAAATAAATCCGGATTCTCCGAAAATCCGAAAAATCCGGATTTCGGACTTTGGATTTTAAGTTGTAAAATCCGGTTTTTGGATTTTCAAATCTAAATTTCGGATTTTCGGATTTAAAAATCCTAATATTTGGGTTCGCATTGTGGATTTCTGTCTGTTTTTGTCGAATATAGTGATGGGCAGCTGAATTGGACTTGCCATATTATTATATTATACTTCGTGTTGTATACGCATATCTGAGGCGGAGACTTAAACATATTCCCACTGTGCGACGAACGTAATAATATGTTATTATATTTATTTACAAAAATGTAACCAGTAAATTGGAAAAGCACGTGAATGCTACAATTTTGTTCATTAGACATTCGTCCTGCAGACTCGTATATGGAGTGGGTTTTTACTTTTTTCAAAATACATTTTGCTTGAAATAGCTTCAGCTAAAGAGGTCTAATGACTATATACATATACAGTAGGATTTTCAATAATTTTTTCATTGTTACAAGTGTACAATAAATCAAATATTATCTTGACGATTTGCAAGTACATACATTATAGGCATCGAATTTTCCTGTCCCTATATATTGTTTAACTGCAGATTATAATATAATCGATGCTTGTGTAATTCAATAAATAGCTGTTTTTCCTTAACACAGTTCGAGTACACAGAATAGGCGTTCGCTTTTGGTCAGCGCACTCAGTAGATAATTTATTTTAGAAAATTGTAAATAATTGCTGTTATAATGTTAGGTATTGTTTGTTATACAACTATATTTATATACTGTACTGCGTGCGCAGATAAGCATAACATTATTATGGCTTATTTTATTTATATTAAATATTTGGATTGAATAGACTAGACCCCAAAAAAAGTTATGGTCTCGTTATCCACTGTTTCGATATCCGCGCAACTTTATTCCGCGGATAACAAGGGATAACTGTATTTTATTTATTTATTCGGTATAATAAGGAGTTTTTTTTTTTGTTGCCCCGGGGTGGCAAGTTTCTAAATACGGCACTGCAGGTGGCCAGATCGCGGAAGAACACTGCAGCAGCAGGTCGCCGACGAAATAAGTGAAGGTTCGATTTTTTTTTTTAATTCCGATAGTTTTTGATCTCGGACATTAAATACGCGGAAGTAAGTATATAATATTAATTATTATTATTGTAATAACATACTGTACTGTCATATTATTTTATCATCGGTTAACCGAATCGCAATGAATACGACCTCGTTAACTCCACGGGCTTCTGCGAGACCAGTACAATTATATTATATTATATGGTACCATAGAACAATAATGGTACGCAACCTTCCGACGGTCGTTGTGATTGAGTGATTCATCCGATCGTCGGAAATTTCCAGGCATCACTCGTACACAATATTATTACACATTATATGCCAATATTTGTATATGCGAATAATAACGTGCGTGATATTATACAAGACGATTCATCGGACATGCTCGTCTCCTTTTTTCTCCATAATGCTGCAGGTATTCAAAATCTGATTTCTGAAATTTTCTAGCACACATTTTAAGACCATATTATTTTCCAATTCTTGATATTTTTTGTACTACTTAGTGCTTAAAGAGTAGTTTCTTGTAGGGATACAAACTTCTGTCTGGTTAGTTTGTTACAAATAAAAACCCCACTCCTCTTTTTTCTACTGTAAATTATATATATATATTATAAATTATGTACAGAAACGAATTATTCACTAAATAATATTAATAATAAAAAAGGGGGTTCACATTTGAAAAACAGAAATGTGTACTGCTACGCAGGACACTCCTAAAGTAGTAAACATGATACTATGTATATTTTCAAGAATTTAAAAATATGGACTTTAAGTATACTTGAAAATTCCAGTAATACAAATTTGAATACATTTCGTTATCAAGGGAAAAAATGGGAGTGAATATGTTTGGTGAATCACCGCGTAACTAGCTCTAAGAGGAAAAGCTGATAAAATATAATGGTCGTTTTAGTTGAAATGATATTGGTTTCCAGCGGAATACATTAGAACAATAATTATTGTTGGCGTTCTGTACTTTGTATAAATTTGATCGAAAAATTGGCAACGTATATTATTGTTGATCAGTGATCACTTGTCAAGCTATATATTATAATAAATAATATTACAGCGAGTTCTAAATCACAAATGGCGTTATAGACATTGGATGTACCAAAACACAAAACTAAATACAACTAAAAAAAAAAATGCGGGTAAGTAAGTGGATGTCGCTCTGCTGTACAGTAGGTTACAAGTGGGTCACTGTATAATGGATGGAAATAAATTTGAATTCAATGATACAATATCATTGTATAAGAAAAACGATTCTGAGTGGAGACGGTATGTCAGTCTTGGTTTAAGACATATTACATACTTATCTATGGTATTAAAAAAGTAATTGACTTATAATAAATTCCAAATTAATCATTTCACAATATCCATTAGGTACTTATAAGTTATAACGCGTTATACATTAACAACGAACCGTGATACTATCATAGACAATAACCACTCTTTTAATTATTCGGACAAAAGCTTATCACTCGACGATAGAAAGTGATAACACAGAATATGCTGGGTAATCGTAATATTAAACTGTAGATTGTATGGATAGGCCATATTTTGATTTTTTTGATTCTTCAATTTCATATTATACCGACGAATAATATTTTTAAATTACAACAAAATAACCAAAATCATTATTACTGATTTTAGTATGTAATTTCGTCCAAATTTGAATTTAAAATGTCTGTAAAAAATAACTGTGTTTATGTATTTTGTAGATTTTTTGGTTACAGTATGAACTATTTATGAGAATCTTTGTTTTAAATTTTCAATCCTTAGTTATAAAAACTGAACATTTTATAATTTTTTAATTACAGTGATTAATAATTTTCGAGATTTTGATAAATTTTGTCAAAATTCGAATTTTAAATGCATATAAAAAAAATTGTGCCTATGTATTTTAAATATTTTACAATTGCTATTCTAAAAATATATCAGGAGCCTTGTATTAAATTTTCAAGTTTTTTCGCCCAAGAAATAAAATTTTATTGGTATTTATAGAAAAAAAAACTAAGAAAATTGACAAACATCTCAAAAAGAGTCAAATTATTTTCAAAATTTTACCGTATATAGAAAATCCAAATATAAACAACCTGTGAAAATTTCATATATCTACGGTCATTCGTTTGTTAATTACAACAAAAACAGAAAATCGTTACATGAGAAATCGAGTGAATATTAAATGTTGTAAAAATATGAATTTCAAACGCTCATAAAAATTTAATTTGACTTTCTTCTAAAAATTTTTTTTTTGATAAAGGTAGACAAACTTATGAGAAATCTTGTATTAAATTTTAAAATCTTAGATTTAAAAACAAAATTTTTTATGAATTTCTAACTTAAAATAATTTCCAAATTTTCGTCGTTTTTACGTATTTTGTCAATATTTGAACTTTAAATGCTTATAAAAAAAAACTGTGACTAAGGATTTTTAATTTTTTTCATCTGCCTTTGAAACAATATACTAGGAGCCTTGTATTAAATTTTCAAGTTTTTTTAACCAACAAATAAAATTTTATTGATATTTATAGAAAAAAAACTAAAAAAATTGAAAACTGACAATGTCCGTAAACAGTTCAAAAAGAGTCAAATTATTTTCAAAATTTTACCATGTATAGAAAATGCAAATATAAACAACCTGTGAAAATGTCATGTATCTACGGCCATTTGTTTTAGAGTTACACCAAAAACCAAAATCTATTTTGTTAAAAATCGATTTTGCGTAAAAATTCCCGTTTTTCCTTAATTTTTCTTTTGTTTTTCACGTCGCTTTTGAAAACTACTGGGAAATTTTTACTTTTGACCCCCCAAAGTACCAACTAGATTCACTTTCCAATCAGAAAAGTTGCTATTGAAGAAAATCGAAGCAGTTTTACACTTTTACTGCCCTAAAAGGTGATGACAGACACAAAAAAAAAATAAAAATAAAAAAATAAAAAAATAAATGAAAAAAAAAACACACATCATTGTAAAATCAATACATTCATCGTTCCACTCAGAATCTAAAACGTTCAAATCAAATTCAAGATTATAAAATGAATATACTAATAAACTATTAGGTATACCTATATAACCTTTAAATGAACCACACATTCACAATACTAAGAAACCTTATGGCCAAAAACTATAAGCCTATATCTGAATCATGCTCAATGGATTAATTAAACTGTTAAGCATATCTTAACAGAGTTTCAAAAATGTGAAGTTATAGGAAACAAATGACAGATAGGAGAAGCATTACAACCGCGGGCCTTTAATCAAACGAAAACTTCATAAAATCTTAATTATACAACTTGATCTGAGTAGCCTAACAGTAGATATATTGTTAATAAATTGTAAATACAATTTTAACTTAGATATAGTATACCATCTATGTAATTTATAATGTTTTCTCTGTAAGCCCAATGGCCCATGTTGCCGAGGGTATATAAAAAAAAAATATTCGGGTAAATAAAAAAAGAATAATATTTTTTGTTTAATTAGTTATTATAATATTATCTTATTGTTTTCATGTGACAAAAAAAATTAATCAAATTTTTAGTGCTTAAAAAAATTAAAGAGTTTTTATAATATTATCGGTGGGGAAAAAATTATCGAATTACTATCAAGTAATATATAACTGACAAAGAAAATAATGATCGTATATAACTATAATTGTAATCTTTCTTTTTTTTTTATAAACTGACGAGCAAATAATAATCAAACTATAACCATTAATATTATAATTTTATGTTTTCCTTTCTTTCCCGAGATATACGAGTATATTATCGTATATAATATTTAACGAACAAAGAATATACGTAATATTTACGGTACTGTCGTGGACGAGGAAGTCGATTTTATACACGTCTTATATACTCGTAATAATAATAATAATAATAATAATAATAATAATATATAGTGTAGGTATAAGTACATATAATAAACAGTGCGTACACATAATATCGTATTATATCGTAATGCATAATATGTCGTATTTAGTATTAATAATTATTCTCACGTGACATCCAGCGAAAACACCGTCACGAAAAATTCGGTGGATGCACGACAACGCGATCGAACGTTTGATGAAAATATTATAATAATGTGATTAATGTAATTAATACGAAATTTGTATAGAAATATAGAATATATAACAAGATAATAGTTAGTAGTTACCTATAAAAACGTGTTTATACGAAATGAGTTGTCGACGATAAATCGTCAACGCAATCGATGGGTAGCGTAATAATATAGGTAATGGGTATTAATCTTTTTTTGAAAAAAGCAATGATGGCCGTACAGGCAGGTAGGTAATATATCGTACGGCAGACGACAGATTTTCGAAATATTATATTATAGGTACACTTTATGACGTGTTATTATTATTGTTGTTCATAATATTATTATAGATGTAAAAAATTATTTATACTATTGTTGTGACCTTGTTATTGCGATGCATGCGAAACAGTAGAACTACTATTATACCGGTGTGTTTCGAAACTCGATGATATATATTATATACATATAGCAACTTTGATATTATATAGGTAACAATGTGACTTTATATCGTTACCGTTGTTCGAAAATCGCAGCTGGATTGGCCTTTACGCCTAATTACTGGCGAATAAATGTCATTAAAGCTGCAGCAAGCAGCTAATGGAAAACAATTATATCAACGTAATTGTACACACCTACCTGCAAAAAAAAAAAAAGGTCATCAAATCAAAAACGACATTATAAAACCATTATTATACCAGTAATGATGAGTTATATATTACAATATAATATGTCAAATAGAGGTACCTATACCAACTCTGTATCTTGAAAAAGACAATGGGCCACGGTTTTTAAAGGTCGTTTTAACGCATTATTTGCGTTTACGAAAAATGAAAACGAAAAAAGCGAATAGGATTAAAATGTGCTTAAATGTGTACTGAATACACCTTGAAGACGTGGCTAATTCGCGTACGTGACTGTAATATTTAGAATTTCTATTACAATGTATGAAAACGATCAAACCCATATAGTATATAAGACACAATTTAAGTCACATTTTTTTATAGCGTTAATGTAAAATTTTTTATATCACTTCAGGTTTATAATACAATAATATCATCAGATATTAGGTACAATTGTAACTAGCATTTAAATATAATAATTACAAACTTAATAAATGATTCGTTCACGGTGACGTTGACAGTTATTATTATTGGTTGAAATGCATATTATAAGATAAGCGCTCACTCTATACTATAATCTTTAAATTGGATGGGTATTATATATTATTCTTGTTAAAAATGTATCGTACAATAATATTATTTTTTATTTTTTCTTATTAAAGACTAGTTTTTTAGCAAAACTTTGGACCATAGTAATGTACTCTCGTTTTCATTGGATTGAATTCGCAGCCAAATAGAATTTTTTACCGTAAGTATATAATAGTATATTATTAGTTTGTATGATCGTGCATAAAAATTTGGATTTGATTTTTTTATAATATCGGTGGAATTTACATTATTAGTACCTACCAATAGAGTTTTCATTGAGTTTTTCGGGTAAAAAAATGTACTAGTGAAATTTACATGCGATTTACAAGCAAAAGTATTTGGTATAGGTAAACAACAAACGGGCAACGTTTTCGACACACTCTCCGTACATTGAATTATAAAACCTACGTATTTGGATTTTAATATGTCAGCGTGAAAAATAAAAACGAAAATTTCGTTGTACCTCGAAACAATGAAACGACAAAAAAAAACCCGACGAATCACCCGAACATCCTGCAGGTTGCAGCAGAGGACCCCCCCCCCCTACGCCATGACCACCAAAACATACGATATAATAATATACTATATTATACAAAATGTAAACATCACTGTAATAATACGACATTCCGTCCGGAACGAGGAAACCGATTTCACGCGGACCATCGTCGTCGTAGTCGGGTTGAACAATCTCCGCGAGCTGCGGCGGCACTGTGCTCTCTTTGAATCGCGCGCGCGTGTCCTTACAGAATAGGTCTTGGTTTTATTTTTCATTATTATATTGTAGTAATAGCGACCAAACACACACACACAAACGCACACAATCAAAGCCGTAGGCAGGGGGGGGGGGTCAAAAAACATATTTATACTCTAACCCCCCCAGAAAAAAAATCTTTTGCTGTCCACGCCTTGCACACAATGATTATCCTTGGACGCGATTATGTCCCTGTACACACAAAACAGTATATAATATTATGAAGGAAACGTCGGCGGCGGCGGCTCGCAACACGTTCAATTCTATACATTGCGGCATAAGCTTGCACACATACGTATATTAGTATATTACATAGGTACAACAATAAAGTATGACACGACTACGTTATTACTACATTGTACATTATTAGATTATTATGATATATATATTATTGTATTTTATATGAGTCTGCAGTGTGTGTGTACCGGTCATGTACAAAGCATAATATATTATAAAAGATATTATGTATATTATATTATTATTACGAAGTGATCGAAACGTAAATCTATAGAAAATCACAAACAGAGAAATATGATATAATGTTTCAATCGTATATATTATTGCGTAAATTCGAAAATGTCCAAACGATATGTCGATATCACAATTATTTGAATCGGAGGCGAGGACTTATCATAATTATTATAGTACCTCCAAGGTATTCATCTCGGATTGAGGTGTCTTCGAAGACCCACATTATACGTACATTAGACATATTATACCTATTCCTTCGTATTTTATATTTTATTGATTTTACAATAACCGCCTACTTGGTCGTATTATACATTTTTCTCTATTTTTAATCAATAATAAAGTTGCCGTTCCATACATTTTGAATCACCCTGTATATACTACAGGTAATCCGTTTGAAGTAAGGCACTCGATTTTTCTAAAACTATGACGTTTTTGAAAATATTTTTTTCTCATAATTTTAGTTGGTTAAAAAATAACAATTTTATAAAAAAATATATATTTTTTATCGTTATTATTTCTAAAATGTTTTACTTTTTTTCAATGACAACAAACATTTTATTCTTTATTCCAAAGCAGAATATTTTATGGAGTAAGTACTCGATGTTCAAAAATTAAATTTTGAATGAGTTGCTTATGAATTATGAATTCTAAGTATTTAAATGTATATTTATGAGCGAAATGGAGTGGTACAGGAGACCCCGCAATATGTCGGCACATTACTCTGCTCACCGAAACTTTTAACACAAATTTGATTTTTATAGATCAAAATAAATCAAATAATATTCTGCTTCAAAATATGAAATTCAAAACGTATGCCGTGATTCGAAAGAGTAAAAACTTTTAAATAATATTACGATAAAATATAGTAAAAAATATAATTTCTTTCGAAATATGGTTTTTTTTGTAACGACTTAAAATCTTTTAAATAAATACTATTTTCAAAAACGTTAGTGCTTTCTAAAATAGAAAGTAAGATAGATTACTCTTCTTATATATATATATATTGTATTACTTACGCATATTATTATATAGTTTTTGAAATCGGAAACGACCCAAGAACAGTAGGTATATCAAAAAAAATTGTGTAGGTACCTATATTGTTTACACGGCGGACGTGGAGAAAAAAGAACCGTTTTCCTCAGACCGCCAGCGCAGGCTACAGTTAATTGATGAATCGGTTGTTGGGCGGTGATTACTCGCTTGCGAGTATTATTAGGTATAAACCGTATTTCTGATATACAATTTTCCATTTGCCGGTCTTAAAGACATCGTTTCGAACGTGTCGTGTATTATTGTAGGTGTTACTAGTGTCGAGTGTGGACTTTATATATATATACAATACCAACAGAACCCACAACTATTGTGTACGTACTGTATCGTCACTAATTATTATTACAACACGACGACGGATCGCGTGTGCGCGCGCACGGACATTTCGAGCACGAAATATCTTCTCGTTCTAAAACGGCATTGTTTCACTATCATAATATTAGTATAATAATTAATAGAGCACAGATTTAAGTATGTACAAAAAAATTAAATTAAATTTGTTTATTAAGTTTATTAGAGTTTAGGACGAGGAATAACGTTATATTTTCTTCTAATTCATTAATTAGAAACACTCTAAACAACATCTTAAATTATTAACCTCTTTACTCTAAATTGAAATCGAAATAGATGCGCTCAACGACCGACAATAATTTTCATAGAAATATTCAATAAAATATATGCAATATTTTATTCAAATATGTAGATAATAACGGTCAAACATGCAAAATAACACTTTGATAGAGGTAATGAGTTATAACTAAGTAGTATAATTCGTAAATATTATTAATTTCAATACAATCCAAAAATATGAAAAGTAAAAAATATGCAGTGGCAGTTGCATACTTGCATATACAAATATAGTATATACTATATACCCGTGCTCTACACTAATTATTATATAATGCATATAATACATTATATTATTATGTCATATCATTTGAAAAACCGAAGCGACAAGTCACGTCACCTGAAATTAGTTGGTTTACCGTCAGCTCACTTAAAATATTTCTGTTCCATTTTTATTATATTTTAATTATATCGTATTATATGTCACGTCCCGTACGCAGCGAGAGACACGTGCAGCAAATATAAACATTGTATGTATGGTCGGCGACTGATTTACGAGCCAGTATGCGTTAAAGTTTCCGCAGGTGAATTAATTTTATCATTTTTACCTGTGCCAGTCGTTATATTTAAGCTTTTATCGACTCATCGTATGGTGTTATGCTGCACGCGTCCATGAGGTTATCGTTTCAAATCGGATAGGATCCCCGTCGTAGCTTGATCGATATACATTTTCACGGATTTTCTATAAAGCATTATTATGCGGTACGCGTGTTTTACGACAATTATTTTTAAGATTTCCATCACAATATAGGCTTACAGCTAAAACGTTGTAAAAAAATGGTCAATACGATTCAATAACATGAAAATAATATTGCATTTGCGTATAATATAATTACTTGATAATTTGATATACCTATTATATACACGTGTTGATAATATACAGTGTGGATTCACCAAGCTTGCACACCTTCTTTGTTTCCTATAGTAATTAATATATTCGAATTTTGATTCGAAAAAATATTCTCTTAATAATGCACAATAGAAAAGGGAAGTTGTCATTTTAAAAACAGACATTTTTATCTCCATAGAACACTCTTTAATAGGAACAAAAAACCTAAAGAATTTGAAAATTCCAAAAATCCATTTTTGAATAACTACATTTATGAAGAAAAAAGGGGGTGAGCATGCTTGGTGAATTAACCTAAATTAATACGAACTTGAGAAAACTAAATTCACGGTTATCTGCGTGCTGCTGCAACGTGACTAGAAAAATTAAGTTGTAGTTGTGAGAAGCAATAATAGACTTTTACTGTTGGATTCATTCAAGTCTCACCCCCCTTTAAAAGTACTGCAAAAAACTTAATTTTCTTTAGAAACGTTACTCCCTTCCTTTACAATTGATTATAATCTCGTATAGTACATTTATCTTATTTATATAAACACAGTCTGAATAAAAAGGGAATAGTTTTAGCGAAGCTACAGCAGCTACAGCAGCTGTTGTATAGGTACGAATAGTGTTGGAAAATGTTGAGATGTCAAGTGAAATCGTATAATATAATATTGTAGGTAATATTGTATTACCACTACGGTAATTATTATCGTGGCTTATAATTATTACCTTCACCGTTTCGATCTCTGCTGGCGATCCTATTTCGTTTTAAAGATTATATATATTGCTATAAATGCAGGAGTTACCTATACATAGGCGTACGCACGGGGCGAGCCGGTAGAACCTAAGCTCGACTGGAGATTTTTTAGGGGTATGGTAAAATGTACGTAATATGCATTTTACTATATAATGCATACCTATATTGTATAACAGTGGAGATCATGGACATTTTATTTGACCTGACAGTGTGATAAAATTAAAAATATTTGAATGTGCCCCTATACCAAATAAACTAACAAAAACATTGTGATCAATAACCATGGTTATTTTAATATTTATTGTAAATTGCCTTAAATATTTAAATTTATGTATTAAGAATTTAAATAATTTAAAATTTAATTTTTAATTTCATAAACGTGTGTCTACAAATGTCAAATACAGTACATTAATGTCGTATGTACTAAATAAATGTACCTACGTTAAACTTGATTCTATATGTACATATAAATATAATGCAGTTTCAATTTTTTTAATTTTCAATTAGAATGTACTTTGATGTTTTTAAAAAAAATTTAGGGACACAATTTTCTCCAGGCTCGACCGGCAATTTAAGTTTGCGCATACCTATATGATATTTATAACGAATCGACTAGGTATTATTTTTAACAAATGATACCATACGTATATGTATAGCGAACCGTTGGTGATTAATAATCACGTAGAAACCTACCTATTGTCAAATGTGCGACACGTGCGATATTATATTAAATTTTTTTATCATTGTAAAGCTGTGCGCAGTACATTATACCACGCCAGAAAGTAAAACAAATTTCCGAGGCGATCTATTGTGTTTGAAACATATATTATACATGTTTAATCTAACTAGGTACACACGTGCGACAATTCCTCTGCGTATAATATATTGTATGTATAATATTAATCATAATATCGTGAAACGTAATACCGTTTTATATAATATAGGTAGGTACGGTGTCAATTCGTTTAATAGTTTTTTGATTCGACTGGTTTGTTAGCTGCGCGTAGTTTTACACACGTACGGTACCTTCTATTATGTAAAATCCTTTACATATAATATAATACGATAAATTTCTTATAATATATCTCTTCGATAAATCCTTGAAACAAAGATAAAACGGTAAAATAAATGTATAAAATATATATATCAACGCAAACGGTAGAGCTGTCTGATCGAATTCTATTATTATTTATTTGTTGAAAAACAAACAAAAACTAACCATAATTATATGATTTATTATTACCGCTCGTTTACCTACCGTAAATATGTCCGTAGGTATAATATAATAACTAGCTGAATGGTCGGCTTCGCCCGTGCGTAGTTTTTGCTTTCTCAAAATGAAATAATTGTTAAATCAACACACATTGTTGTGTTTTAAAGAAGAAAATAATTTATTTTACTTAATGCTATCAAGTACTAAATAGTAATAGTAGCTGCAAATTATAAATAAAACAAAAAAAAAAAATAATAATATTTACAAATGATTCTATACGCAATTTCTCAATTCTAATATGGCTTACTAACTCTTAACTCAATAAAATTGTTATATTTTAGTTTGTAGTTTAAAATTTCGTATTCCTACGTCATAAATATAGCGGTTGCAGTCGTGCTGTGATACGTACGACCGTCAGTAGTTAACTGTCGTAGTGTCGTGTCGAAACAATTATTCATATCCATCCGCCGATAAGATACACCCACAAAAAAAAGGTCAGAGTACAGGTAGACGGAAACCCTCGGACCGTCGCGTCGCCGCGCCGTGCCGTACCGTATTTCCCGTTATCAGCCGACTGCTATTGTTATTACTTATTATTATATGAATATTATAGATATACAAAATTACACGTAAAAATTTATTTTTGCCGATTTCAACCCTTTAAAATCAAAATCAGACGACGTGGTGACACTCAGGAAGGTTTTTGGAACAACTCTGTGAAAAAAAAATGGAAAAAAGTTAAATAGCGTCATCACAAAATTGGTACATAAAAAAGGCCTGTTCTTTTATATATATAAGGATAATTTATATTGTCGAAGAAATTCCAACACACGTGTCACTTGCTCCGGAGGGTATTAAAATAAAATAAAAACACATTAAAGGTGCGCTTATGAAACGTTCATAATATTATAAGAAAGGGGAAAAAATCAATGTTCCAGCGACCCTCCAGCGAGTCCCTTATTACTATTCGTACCTATATGTGTATAGGTAGTTTTGTTGTGTATACACCTTATACGTATATACTACACCGGTCCGCCAGCCTATAAATTATATATATATATATGTATGTGTGTAGTCGATTTCAGTTAAAATATTCATACGATGAGCTTAGTTTTCACCTATATTTTTCAAAAAAAAATGCCGTCTCCGAGTTTTTCCCCGCTATACCCGCACCATTATCGCCACCGCCATGTTTCTTTCACAGCAAGTACGCTGCACGCACTGGTGCAAACGACTGCGGCGATTTACCACATAATATAATATAGGTAGGCCTAAAGTCATCGCGATTGCGAAGTCGGGTCTCGGTCGCATGTCCGGGGGACCCTCCGCGTATAAAATATAATATAATAAGTCACTCTGCGCAAAACACATCACATCACGCACACACAAACGCGCGCTAGGCATATAATATAGTTTTAAGGCCTAAAAGGGGTTGCCCGACTACGAAATTATATACGGAAGCACGAAACCAGCAGAAGAATTGTACCTATATATTATTATTTTATAGGTACAATATATAACTCTCCGTCCCTCGTGTATTATGTATGTAAAATAACGCGAGTAAAGTGTTCTCTGAACGACCTGCAGACAATAAGCCACGATAACGGTAATAAAACACTAATCGATATGTTTTGCAGAGTTCTCGTACACTGTCAGCACCTATTATAGTGCGAGGGAGAAAAATTCACTGATACATTTCTGTACACATATTACGTGTAAAGTAAATATAGGTATATATTATCATATGATTCATATCTATATTGATTCTTTTTTAAAATCCTACGTGCGACAATTTTTTTAAAGAACGAATCAAATTTTTAACATTGGACGATCTTATTTTATAGAAAGGTAAAATTGTCCGTCTTAATTATATAGGTACTTACAGTAATAATTAGTTAGATTTCATTTCATTGTTTTCATCAACACAAAAAAGTCACCAACTGCACGTATAACAGTATTTTTTTTTTTTTAATTGAATATATATATTATATACTCGTAATTATATAAATAACGTTTGGATTTTTTTACATACATACAAGAATGGTTATAGTTTTGGTGATTTCATTTTGCGAGAGGATAGGCTGCAAAACTTTTAACACAGCTCCTAGCTCCTGGCTGTAAAATCCTAAATACGTACCTAACCGATGTATACGATTGTTGTACCGTGGCTTAAAGGATGTTCTGTACTTGACCATGCAAAGTATAAGATAAAACACTATAATAATATTTATTTTAATACAATATTATGATATACGAGGTTACGAATTAGTAGTACGAATTCAAACGCGGTTCGATCTCGTCACAGGTAGTTGTTTAGACGATATGGGAAGAAATTGAACGCTCGCGTGAACGGTCTCTACCATATAACAATATGGCGGTATTATGTTCACCAACCTACCATCGCCGGCTGTCAAATATTACAACGCTGGGTCGTTGGACGTCTGCACGTGTGTCAGTGGCGTGCTCACGGGGGGATCAGGGTGTCATATCCCCCCCCTATTGGATTTTTTTGTAATGATTTATTATCTACATGAAAAAAAAATTTAGGTTTAAAATTCAAGATGTTGGTTGTAGATTAGATCGCGTTCTTGTATTATAAATTCGATATTCAAGTGCGTCATGTTTATTGTCTCCGCACTCAGCATAACTAATAAGGCCCGTATCAATATGATGTTCTAAAAATAAACGTCCTGTTAATGGTTATTTCAATTTTTCCCGAAATGTTGAGACGGAGCTGATTTTATTACTATTAGTATTTATAACATATTTATATTGCATTTGCATTAATTTGCTTATTATCGTCTAATAAATTATACTAAATTAAATATAGAAGTTTTCAATTAAAATATTATTTATAAATTATAAGCAAATATATGAATAGGTTCTACAATGATATGCATGTTTATAGCATGATATAATATATTAATATTATAGTCGAATACTCGAATGCATGTCTAATTATAAAAATAATAAAGCAGAGCGACGGTGGCCGATGTCGACCCATAGTCGACCGGGCGGCAAAAATGGGCAAAATTTTATCTAGATAATTAATCAAATAAATATGTATTCAATTAAAACATTTTTTGAATAATTTTAAAATATTTTTTTTATAATATTTTGAATAAAAATGTATTTAAATAATTTTCAAACATAATTATACTTGAATAAAATATGTACCTTTTATAGAATGATTATAGTTCTTCTAGTATGTCTACACTCTATATGTATATAGTATGTACCTCAGTAGTAACTATTGTTTATTATTACTTTATTTATCAATATTGAAGACGTTATTATTGTACTTAGTAAATAGTCCAGTTTCAGTACTACATAGTATATAGTCTTAGCTTTATTATTTGAGTAAAAAATCGAATAATTTTCAAACATTATTTGAGTAAAAAACAATATTCGAATAATATAGTAAAGCTAGATATTCTCATTTAGTTAAAAACGAATTAATTTATTGTATATTTAAATTAATATATTATACTTGTATGTATATAATGTATTTTCAAATGGAATATTGTTTGAATAAAATGAATATCCCCCCCTTTCAAAAAAGCTGAGCACGCCACTGACGTGTGTCAATATAATATTATATATATATATATATATATGAAGAGGCACGAGAACGCCACCGAGTACATATAATAAAATATACATATTATAATCATTATTATTATAGCTGGTATAGTAACAATGGTGGTAAAATGTAGTTTTCGAATACCTATTCAAAACGCTCGAAACTGACAAAATATAATTCCAAAACAATATATATTTGCGGGAAATGAGCATAGGTAACGTATAACATTCTGTATTATATTATAATAATATACTATATTGTAGGTAAAATATAGAATACTAATGAATAATTTCAAACGTACGTATACAAAAATAACATATTATATCAATATTTTAAATGAAATAATATTGTTAGGTACCCCAACTAATGTACAATATACTCGTATGTATACTGAATACGCGAGCAGAAGTGTGCTCTAAATTCTAATCGACACGTGTTAAAAGTTAAGTATTCAGGTACAGGTAGCAAGGCAGCAAGGTTGACGGAAAGAAGCGTATGTGGTTTTATATTTTTCAAATAATAATCTTAAACGTGATTAATTATAAATAGTAAAACTGTGATTTTATTTTATTGTACTTGTCACCTAACCTATTATACCTATGCATGTCTTATGCTTGTTTACAAATACCCGGTAAAATATGTCCGCATCTAACTTTGGTATTTTGTAAAACTGCCAACGTCCGTTAACATTGGTATTTCGTGGTGAATGTCAACATTCACCGGTGACTGACGACATTCACATCTCAACATAATATATTAATATTATGCATTATATTAATCACATTATAATGCTCGACAATAAAAGGTAATAAATAACAATACTGTAATATGATGTACTGCCTGCATAGTCGTTTATAATAGTCATCGCGATTACAGTGAGCGAGCAATCCACTATCCACCACTGCCAGGGCTTAAAAATAACTTTTAAACATATTGTTTCACTATGTATTATGATAAAATCTTTAAAAAAAGTCTCCGCGTAAATTCTTTTCAAAAAAATAACTTTGTCACGAGCGTCATTGAATAGTATAGCAACGAAATAACTATTTTACATTTTAAAAACCATAACGCAACGACGACGCTTTTAATAAAATACGCCTAATTGTTGTACACTATTATTATAATACGTAGATAGGTTAGGTGTATTGATATATTATTATCTTATAATGTCATCACTCATCAGTAATATGGTACTCAAATAGTTTTTTTTTTCGTTTCGCTCGTGGATCGTACACGCGTGAATAATTTCTAACATTTAAATATAACGCAGCAGAAAACCAAAGTTGACTACAGACGAATGATGATAATATATTATTATATTATTATTATCATAGTTGCCGCACTTTTCGCGCGCTCCGAAATGAAACGATGATGATGAAGAACGGTTACGGCGGGAGTTTATAAATAAACGCTAGAGATGTTCGGCGCGGACGGACGCATTCGCATATAGTTTAACTCGCCGGAAAACGAACGAGTGGTTTTCCGTATAGATATGAATAATAAAATACGACCAAAACGGTTTTAATATGACAACAAGCAACAATAATATTATTGTCTTACGCCGCCACAGAGTTCGCACAATTTTTCGTGTCGACAAACTATATACGCACGATACGAATGGTAGGTAGGTAGAAGTGCTTAGCACCAAATCCGGATTACCGATCCGGATTGGTCCGGATTGAAACAAAAGTTACAATACGTTTAATCCGGATTAAAATACTACCAAACCCGGATTATGATTATTATTATAATTTAAAACCATAAAATTAGTGGCAACATTTAAAAAAATACATTGATTTAAAAAACCAATATAATAAACTTAAACAACCCTTCAAAACCGTAAGTGTGATATACTTGGCCGTGGATCATACACGTAAAAATTGCTGTTTATTAATATACAGTTACCTAAAAATTAGAATAATAATAGTAACTTACCTAGAAATTTGTTGCATTATGATATGACTTCTCTTGAGTTCTCTACTAAGTTTCTTGGGGCTATTAAGTTGAGGAATTGTGAAAAACTCGAAAACCGTGGGATTTTTTTTAATAGTGGTATTATTATATTGTCGATAGATTATATATTTGTACTAAAATATTGTAAAGATAATAATAAAAACAATCTAATTATAAAAAACACTGCAGCCGGATCCAAATTTCGGATTCAATCAGTTTTATCTGGATTCTTGGATTCAATCCAAATTCGGGATCGACGGACTTATTCTGAGAATCCGGATTGTCCAAAAAAACGCTCAGAACTTAGTAAGTAGGTATTTGATAATATCTCGCAGAATGGCTCGACTCTGCAGTGTCGACGTAATGATATAATATCGACAGATCATCGATAAAATTTATCATCAATAAAACAATATTATAACTAAAATTTGTTCGGATAGGTCACGCGATGATGACAGCACGCTCCGGTCGTAAAGCGATACAGTAAAAATGTATATACTCGCGAACACGAGAGCACATTGATCGCGCCGTCGTATTGTTATTGTTGCTGTGTACAATGTGTAGGTAATAATAATATTATGTGTATACGCTTTTGACTGGAATATTACCAATGAGGATATTGACATTCACGAGTTTCACTCTGCGCTTATAGTCTACCTAACCGACTCGCTTATATATTATCTGTTCAATATAATAAACTACTGATTTCCATAAAAAAAAAAAAAAAATACAGTCACCGCAGCTGTATAATAATGGTATGTGCATAATACAATACAGTCGTGTACCTACGTGTATGGAAGAGGAGACGGAAGTTCGTATCGTTTGTTTTCCACATATTATACAAATATTTTGTAATAATTATAGTATTCTGGACAAAACGCACTTGTCGTATACAGTTTATAATATACAGAGTGATGTAACAGATATTAATGACAAATAAAACTAACTAAATTATATATTGTAATTACCTTGGTTTTGAGCGATATTTTTAACATTAAAAAAAAATATATTGACTATGACAATATAGTTACCACTTATCACATAATATGATAATTATAATAGTTGGTCAATAAAATTTGTCAGTTCTTTATCATCACACGGCACATTCTAGTCGTTAGTAAAATAAATAGTAATAACTAATAATTGTAAATATTAAGAACGCGTGCGATTAATACATATTTACATTTAATAATATGCAAACGATTAATAGTACAGGCGTACAGCAATCAAATAGGTTCAGAATCAGTGAATTACATGATATATTGTTATAATTAGTATTATATTATTATAATTAGAAATTATAATAAGAGAGAAAAGTCCATTATTCACGGACAACCATGACCAGTTTGTCATGTTTGCAAGTGATTGTCTTATCAGTAAATAATAATTTTCTCAGTAAATACATTTTATATTATGGTTTTAAAAACATTGTTTTATATAATTTAAGGTAAATATTACATTTTTTATTTCAGATCATTAGAAATTGAATATTGAACCAGTAAACTTTACTCTCTGTTCCTCGAGAATACGTACCGACAAAACTCGGATTTTCTTCGCATTCCCACACGTCACCCTGTCATAGGGGTACCTGTTTTGATGGCATGGTGACAAAGGTGGGTGCACAGAATCAGCGTGTTTTCTCCCTGGACTGAGTACAGTTAATTTGTTATAACTTATAAGTTATAAGCATCAACATTTTAGTCAATTTGAGTATAGTAAAAAAAAAAAGTTTTCAAAAATATACAAATTTACCGAGAAAATTACTGTTTATAATTGATAAAAAAAAAATCAACTTATATAATTACCTATACCTTCAGTATTAAAAACGACTAAGCAAAGTAATTGCTACTTAATCGATGTTTTAACATGTTTAAAAAAATACTCGTATTATATTTTATGTACCTATATACGAGTTGTTTGTATCATTATTCATTCGTTAAAATACACGGGTCGTCTGCTCGTCATTAACTCACTCGGTATCGGTTTACAAAACGTTTAAGATATTTTATTCTAAACGGTTTCTAACAACGACGATGGTTGTATCGAGAATATACAAACACTTAATGTATATTATGTGTTGGGAAACGGGTGCCGAAAAACGATAAAAATACCTACAACAATAGAGTTCCTATACTTACAAGCGTCGTAAATCATTATTATTCGACAAAAATTGTATATTAAGCGAGATTTATGTTTGAAATCGATAGTCAGAAAAATTGGCTAGAAGGGACGATGACTTGTATACAATTTAGAGAGAAAAAAACCATCAACGCCTCTCAACCGAACAAGACTGAAAAGCATAGAATATTTGTAGAAAAAAATCACACAAATACGTTAATATTATAATATATTGTGTTCAATTTAATCTGTTTTCGTCATCAAAAATCACAACAGCGCGAAGACAAACACACGATTATGTCGTCCTTATAAAATATAAATCGACATTTCCAAAAAGTCACTTATTATATAAAAAAATCGTAGGTTTATACTAATATTATTGTAACGTTAGTAGGTATATAATAAGTTTATATATATGTCTAATCGATAGATGAAATTCTTAAACATAGAGCTAATAAATCATTTTCTGTATCGAAAAAGCCACACACTGACGTATGATATAACATGAGTCCGTGTCTTATAGTCTAATGCAGTAGCATAATGTATTTTGGGGATCGTCCAATTACGCTTTTTGTATTATATTATAATAATTAGTATGTCCTGCTAGTTCGTTTCGAACCATTTGGTCGAGTCTTTGAGCGGCCAATCTCATCTGTGGCGAAGTGCATGTCAAATAATAATTAAAAGTGATTACGATGGTTATTGCTTTAGAACGCGATTGTAAGTCCCGTTCAAAAAACAGAAAAATAGATGAATACTGTTATAAAAGTGTTTAATTTACATTGTGTTGAATGTTGATTTACATAATAATACAGTATAATATCGAATATTATTGATGTAAACTGTAAAGGTACCTACATTTTTATATAAATAACATCATTGAAAGTCAAAATGTATGAAATGGATTACAAATTATGCGAGTTATCTGTTATGAACTTTAAACTCTAATTTCAAATGTATGCTTAATGTTTAATTAGCCATATAGATGAGTATATATATGAAAAAAAAACTATTTCTTCAATATCTGATGTATTAATTTGAATAGAAAATATTTTGTTACGAGTTATGAAATTAAAATTACGGGTTATCATTGAAATAATTAAAAATCTAAGAAACACCATCATAAAAAATCATAATAAATAAGATTTTTTCATTAAAAAAATTGTGATGTAAAATCATTTTTATTTACCTAAGTAAAAGTAGACAAAGATCACTGTTATTAACGTTAAACAATAATCATTATATTTAATTTATTTTTTGTACCTATATAAATTGTTTAAAAATAATATTAATGGAGCATGCGAGCAAATATAGTCGTAAACCTAATATTGATAGACATGGCGTGAAATAAAAAATGCGAAACGAAAAACGCGTAAAAAAGCCATTGCAGTTGGTGGAGAACAAGAGATTTTTGTTACGAATTTCGGCACAGCCAAAATAGCTGGGTGCAGAGTCGATGATAAATTTCAAACATTCCGTACAGTACACACGCATTACAACTTACAAGTATAATGTCCATGCAGTTAGTAACATCCGAAAAAACGTTAATGATATTATAATAACATAAACGACATGTTATACTAAATATACAGCTAAGTGAAGGTACTTAACGTCTTGCACGTAGAAACGTCTCACCGAGGCCTGCCAGACATGTTATATACTATATAGACACGCGTATGGGGCGCACGTATACGCAGTTCACTCTCAAAATTAAATTTTAACGAATAGTAGGCCCCGACAGTAACAAACGACAATATCGGCTATGATAAAATAAAATAAATTTAAATGTTTTGAAATCGAGTTTCATCGATGTACCTATATGCAAGCTACGACTGCATTTATGTAAACGCGTTCTCGTCGTTGCAGTTAATTATTTAATAATACTACAGTCAACAGTTAGTTTGTATACCGATAAACCGTCATCAAATGTAACTGGTTTTCCGTTCCCCCAAACGAGGTTTTTTTTAAGATAAATTAGATACATTTCTGTATACAACAATTTTCTATTTTTCCAATTACTATATATAGGTACACATAATAATAAGAATAATAATAATAATAATAACTACCTACAATAATCTTTATTCACAAAAATAAATTCCAATAAAATAATTTGACTGTAGGTGAATAATAATAGGTAGTAAGTAATAACTATAGGTATATAATATGTATCATCAAATATTAAAATACATAATTTATAGTTACTAAACATACAAATTTAAAAATAAAAAAGATTATACCATTAAAATTAAGTTAAAAGCAGAACAAGATAAAATAAATTAGTTTAAATAAAAATAATATAATGATAATATAAATTAGATAAAGTTTTTGACAAATCATACAATGTAGTGTTAAGTACTATTATAAGTCTATAGTATTTTAAATTCCTGCATACATAATTGTGTTTATTCTAAAATTTAAGCCCTCGAAAAATTCATGAAAATCAGTAATATTGTTTAGTAATTTAAATTTTACCTAATTTAAAATTCAAAATAATAAATATCTTTTTAAATATTTTTTAATGTTAAATTTTTATTTTTTTAAACAAGTTTCAAGTATTATCATATCCAGATTGATATCATAAATTCTTTTAATGTGAAATTAATTGGAACTTTTATTTTTGAGGATATTATCCTAGTGTTCTAGATCAAAGAAGCATAATCAAAATGAGATCGAACTAATGAGATGTACCTATACAATTTATTTTAAAAGCTGACTTATTGTTAAAATCTTTACGTATGTGTTTTAACTGTCCTAACTTCGTGTACGATTTAATTCTAATACAATAAGCATGACGATTGAAAGAAAGTGTTGAATCGAAATAAATATACAGCTGCACATGAAATATAAACCAAAGAAATTACCTCCAATCAGTCGGTGAGACGATCGTGGCCGGGCTTAGGCCTACTAAGGCGCGTCACTGAGAGGGACGGGATGCAAAACAATTTTGTCTGAAAATTTGAAATTCTGCACAGTGCAATCAAAAATCTTGTAGCTCGTCGACCTGTTCGACCGCAGCGCAATGTACAGCACGATGTCGTTGAGGTGTGTAATATTAAAATATAACAATAATAAAATGATTATTAAAAATTGTTGTCAGTCGTTATTAAAATAAACGTACACGCGCGCGACCGAACGATCGACTGACGCGGTCGCACGCGGCGCCGCAAGAGTATACACGCGCACGCACACACGTGAAGACGCGCGCACGAACACGGTTAGTGGTAATGGTAATAGGCGGGCGGCGGCGGTAGAGGTGGCGGCGTGACGGATGACAAAGAGACAAAGACTGGGCGACGGCGACGACGACGATGACGCTTTACCGATACAGTTTTTTGAAGCCGGTTCGCGGGCGTTACTCCCACCGCGGTGGCAACCGGACCGGCCGATTTATCGTCTCGAAAAATGAGTGATTCCAGAGCAGAGAACTTAATCTATACGCGCGTATACAGAGAGTGTATAACAGGAATAGTTGACAAAATGTATTCGATCGTATACAAGTATAACTTCAAAGGTGGGCAAGTCAATAAATCAAAAAATAATAACTCTAGTTAAGTGATCGCAATCTAGTTAGACATATTTTAATCATTGACAAACAATTTTTCTAATCTACTTTTTTAATTATTAGTATGTGGACCACACATTATATCGTATTTTGTGCCTATCTTTATACATATTATGTAGGTACCTAATATCATTTTAACAAGAAACACGACAGAAACTATTGTATTACTGTTATTATAGTAGATATTAGATTATTTTTGTACAAACCTTGTACACAGTACCTAATATTAATGCACTAAAACCAAAAAGGTCAAAATATTTTTAATTTTAATTGGTAAATTTTTCTTAAATAATTTAACTGAAAAAAGAGTTATAATAAATATAAATTTTTTTTTTAAACATAAAATTATAACTATTTACAATCATCATACTATTATGTTTATCACTCTGTATATTTTAATATATTATCATATTCGTTTCTTAATATATCTCGATACGTCTAAGTGCGCCTTTAAAAAAATAATTATTTTGTGAAACCTAAATCGAAGCTATCCACACTATGCCACCGGAGATGAAAATATCGGTAACATAGCGGAGAACGATGACATATATGTCACTGTTTGCATCTAGGCAGCAATGTAAGGATTTAAGTTTAAAAAAAACAATGAGCCAAACATAATCCAAATGAGACAATACACTCGTATATAATAAATACTAACTCAATAAAACAAGAAATGATTTTTTTTTTTTGTACTTAGAGAATACAGAAATTCTATTCACCCATATCGCCGGAAAACGTGTTTTCGTATGCAGTCGCATATTATTATTCTCGTTTCACGGACAAAAGCGCAACGCTCTAATGCAGCTGCTGCAGTATGCACCACCGCGCCGCACCGGTGCATGTGCATATTTATTTTTCCGATGTGTCGCTATATTACTGCGCAAAACCAACATGTCCGCATTGTTTGTAACTAAGATAATATTGTATAAAAGTATCGCGTGTTTTTAATGCTGCTGAACTCGCGTCAATATTATATTATACGTGTTTATACGACTTGATGGCACTGCTTTGCAGTCAGCAATAATAGTCAGTATCTATTTAATATCGTAAGCGACGATTTAAAAAATTATGCTCATTTACGACGTATCATGCGTGTACATCGGTACAAAATGTTTGATGAATAATATGTTATATTATTATGTATTAAATGAATTAACAATATAATATATTATTACAAATAATATTGCTATAATAATAGTATGGTTATTTTAATTAATTTTAAATTTTGAATTTTTGACTTTTCAAACATTTTAATTTTTTTAACATTCGATATCAAAGTATATAATTTAACTTTAACAAAAAATGAAATTTATTTCTAGTGAATAGTATTTTTTACAATTTAGACATTTAATTTCAAAATATCATAACTAATTATTTGATTTTGACACGTGAAGTATTTTCTGGTAATGTTATCACAATCTTTTTTAGGGTAATAAAGTAATTAATTAAATATATATGTGTGGGGCCTTAAGCCAAAAATACGTTGCATAATAGCATGAGATTCGGAATACAGTCGGTCGGCACTCTGTCTGGTCGATCGTCGCGAACAAAACGCTGCAAGGCGGGCACGTTTGAAGTCGGGAGACGTACATAGGTAAGCTGCGTCCTCTCGCCGCCGGCTGTACCGGCCGAATCTATGTATTGTGTAAAGCAGTTGTCTCCAAACTACGGCCAGCGAACAAGTTTTAACCGGTCCGCAGCACCCATAGGACGGTAAATAAAATACGTCATATGTCTAAGTTTACAATGCATTTATTATAAATATTATTCTTTACCTATTTATTTAAAATTCCCCTTTTGACATATCAGGAAGAGGTTCAAAAAGGAAAATAGATTCAGAAAATATATAAATTATATGTGTTAATAAACTTTTGGCCCGCTAAGAGCATTTGATATTTTTTGTGGCCCTTGAATAAAAAAGTTTGGAGACCCCTGGTGTAGAGCGCGGGTCAGACTTGTCATAAGGGGCACCGGTTGCAATAAGGTACACGTTAGCTACAGACTTGCTCAATCGAACCATTCTTGATGACCAGCGTGTATATTCTGCGATAAAGAATACGCGTATTATGTTCAAATGTACACTACACGACTAGAGACCTGCATGATGGGCTCTGGATGAGCAAAAGCGATAAGATATGGAATACATATTATGCGAGGGATAACATATGACTTAAGCTGACTGGCGACGGCCAACCGGCTCACCTGCAGCCGCTACAAGCCACACCCGACATCGGTACCGTGTTCTGTTCCTGACTCGGAGGCGCCAGTTGAGTCAGGAACAGAACACGGGGCCGACCATATCGCGCCGGCTGCATCGGCGCCACCGTGTCACAAGTTTAATATAATTTTAAATAATAATATACTTAGATAATTACTTACAATATTCAATAAGTTTTTATATCTTATATGATTATATATAAAAGTAAAACAATAATGTTGTGATAATATTGGCAAACATACGATAGTTGATGATAACATACTCGTAGTTTTTCTTCAATCATGCATTCATGCAGTTGTTTAAAATATATATTTAAAGACTAAAAGTTGATTCTCCATATTTAAATCTAAACAATCACAAAGTCCCACAACGAGTTTCTATAGATCAAATATTTATTTTTACATTCCTCATTGCATCTCTAATTATTTAGCGAATGAACCGATTAGAAGAATATTGTCTCTTGACAATGTTGACGCGTCCCTCCTCTACTAATTTTTGTACCTATTTAATGTATATCTTTACATATATAATTCTACTGTACGTGTGGATGTCACTGAACTCCTCCTAAACGGCTGGACTGATTTGAATGCATTTTTGTGAATGTGTTTGAGTGACGCCCCGGATGGTTTAGAATTTTAGATTCACAAGGTGAGGTGAGGTGCTCACACAGGGATTTTGAGATTTATGATGGAAATATTTGTTTATAAATGGTTGCTATTGGTAACTATGGTTGCTATGGTATGTATAACCACTGTTTATTTATAGGGTTGTCAATGGTTACATATTTTATAACTTTTATAATTATAATATAACATATACCTATAATATATAACAATTAAAATTAAAGTATTAAATTAGGTATTATTTAAAATTTCTTTACACATTATTGGTTAAAATATATTTTAGATTCTAAACAGCAATGAATAAATTAAAAAAGTGTTTCAATTTCCTTAGTTAAATATATTAAGAAAATTATTAAATTCATACAATCATACTGCAATGTACATTTAAAAAAGAATCACCCTGTACAAAGTACATACATTTACTTATACATATTATCTAGGGTGAAAGACATAAATCAATTGATTTCAAGATAATATCCACAAAATATCATGTTATTTTTATTCAATGTATAGCATTTTATTTCATCTTGTTCTGAAGGAAATTCCCTTTCTTTTGTTAAGATATAACTGTTTTATAAACTATACTTTCAGTCTCACACATCTATACTCTCAGTCTCACCCATCTATACTCATGGATGTGACATACTTATGGAAATCATTAGCTCTAATATCAAACATACTGGGAAAAGTAGTATTACATGGCGTTGTAGTAAAGCAACCTTGCTCAAATGTCCAGGGACCATGTATACAGATCTTGAAATGTCAAAAATTGTCAAAAGTGGAACAACTCATATCATAACACATAGGCCGAACAAGAAAGAGGTTGAGGCAAGTAAGTGTTATAATGAAATGAAAATTCAAGCTAAGACTACTAAAAACAACCCAGCACATATTTTTGGAGAATGTGTTGCAAAATTAGATGACAAAAGTCAGATGCCACCTGAAAACATAGTCAAGCGCACACTACGAAACCAAAGAACAAAAAATAATCCCTTAGACTCTGATGAAATCATGGGTAAGTATCAATATAATATAATATATATATAATATATAGGTATATTATAATAAAATAAAAATACAATTTTTTTTAGATGAATGGTGTACAACGGGTGAGCCCCATAATAAAAGATTTTTATTGTTTGACGATGGTATGAATGTGGAAGACCGTATGGTAATTTTTGCTACAGATGATGGTCTTCAACATCTATCAAATAGTTCAAGTTGGTACATGGACGGAAACTTTGGTTTGGTCCCAAAAGATTTTCTTCAACTGTATGTGGTAAGAGTTAAAATACAAAAAACATTTATAACATCTATATACTGTTTGTTGAAAAATAAAAATCAAAAAAAAACGTATGAAAAAATGCTGACCAAAATTCTAGAAAAATGTTCTGAACGGCAATTATATCCAGATCCAACGAGCTTTCATATAGATTTTGAAAAATCTGTAATCAACGCAGTGAAATCTGTGTTGGGAGAGCATGTGTGTATTAATGGTTGTTTTTACCATCTTACACAAAGTACACACAGAATGATTCAAAAACTTGGCCTAGAACAAATGTACAGAGAAGATGAAAGTTTTAGTGAGTTTTGTAGAAAACTGGATGGGTTGGCATTTTTACCTTTAGAAATGGTTAAAGATGGGATGGCTCACTTAAAGAACATAATGCCAGATCATGCCAATGAGCTAGTTGATTATTTTGACAAAACTTATGTAAATGGAACTTATAGACAGATAGGTATTCCAGGAGAGACTAATATACGTTTTAGAAATTGTCCACCACTATTTCCACTTGAACAATGAAATACTCATGATTTGACTTTGGCAGATAGCGATCGTACAAATAACCAAACTGAAGGTTGGAATAACCGTTTCTCTAGACTGGTCGGCCACAAGCATCCAAGTATTTGGGTTTTAATAACCAAAATGAGGTTAGAAGTTGCTACAGATGAAACGAAGTTGGCACAGCAAAGTCTAGGTTTATTAAGCAACAAAAGAAAATTACCATATTATGAAAAAAATCAAAACTTATTAAAAAATCTCTGCTTGGAAATCAAAGAAGGAAATGGGAAAAGCTTACCAGAATTTTTAACTGCAATAGCACACACAAGACGTTTTTATTGACCTATATATTATACTTTAAATACTTATATACTTTTATACTCGACAATTGACATTACAATATTATAATATTAGTGAAAAATGTTTTGACTTTTGACTTAATAGTTAATAATGACCTAACCTTATAATTATTAATTTATTAATATTATAATACTAATAATAATATTATTATATTCTGTGATAATACTAACAATTTTATTTTAATATATGAATACGGACAATACAGTATGACCAACTGTGTTAAAAATTTTAAATATTTTTCCCGTAAATTATTTTCTGTTGTATAATAAATATTAACATATAACCTGTGTATTAATAATTTTATATATATGTTATGTATACAATATGACCAATAATGTGTAAATTATTTAATTTGACTTTTTTTTCCGTGGCTTATTTTTCCCATGGCTTTTTATTCTGTGGATTATTTTTCCCGTGGCTTTTTTTTTCCTGGATTTTTTTTATTGGCTTTTTTTTCCGTGGCTTTTTTTTCTGAATACCGCTTCAAGTACCTTCTAGTACTGTAAGTAACATTTCTTTTTTTAATAAATAACATTTTAAAAATGACACCTTCATTTATTTATTGAGTTATTTATGCATATTCTATAATACCAATGTTCATTTGTATTATTATTTATACTTTATATCTTAGCCCCCAGCTGAAGTAGTAGAAACTATGAATCCTGATTTACATCTTCAAAACAGTTTAACTAAAATGTCAGAGTTTCATTACCCAGTTGAAGATTTACCAATACTAAAGAAATTATTAGAAGATTGGGGATTAACTTGTGTATATCAAACTTGTATTGGTAAAATAACTATAATGAGGAAACAGTGCACAGTTTATGACTCATTATTCTATAAATATGTTTTTTGTATAGATCAACTAATTGATATGAGTGCTCTTCGGCTTTTAAAAACTAGACATATTGATAAATTATTATCAACATATCCATTAGGCATCCTAGTAAAATTTGAATCTGAACTGGAAAAATGGAAAAGCGGTTTAAATATGGTTGATATAGATAAACGAACAGAGGTTGCTGAAACATCAACGTTAGATATATCAATGAACAAAGCAAATTTAGAACCTCCTCTTAAATCTTTTAAATTAAGCAAAGAATTAAATGTTGATGTAATTCTAAATTCATCAACATGGGGTTCTTTAATATTAGCCTATTATAGACAGAATAATAAGCTAAATTATGGTATTAGATCAACATTGGTTGACATACTTATTGGGCAAGTACTGTCACAGCGCATACCAATGTCTGTAAGCTTGGCTGAATCTATAGCAGATCAAATAGTGGCAATATTTAATTCTGAAATTAAGGTAATTCAATTTGTTATTTATTGCTATCATAATAATAATAATTACCATAATAAAAATCTACAGGATACCTATTTTATGAAAATTGGATGCAATAAAAACCCAAAAGGCAAATTGTATGCCAAGTTTTATAATTCAATGAAAAATCTGAAAAATAATGGATTAGTTCATACTACAACTAAATTAGAAAAAAATAAAACTGGTAGTGGAAATCAAGAGAAAGATGGTTGGACTGACAGAGAATTAGGTAAAATATTTAATTTATAAATGAAAATATACATACATACATATAATGTCTATATTATTTGCAGTATCAGAAAATGAAATAGATTATATATTGGATGAATTGAAACATGATGACAGTCCATTTCCAGATCTTGAAAAAAACTGGAAAGCAAGTGTAAACTATCGATTAAATTACATAAAAAATTCAGAGTCAACAGCAAGTATATTAAAAACTTGGAAACAATATTCAATTCCTTATGGTCATAAGCTGGTAATTAATTGAAAAAAATATTTCTGTATTTTCTTATGTACCTATAAAGATTATATATTATTTTCAGATTGATATTGATTACCATGCATTATTTCCTAATGGCGACTCTATATACCAAAACTTTGAAGAGAAGTCTCCAAAAATATTTGATTTATTGATAGAAAAAGTAAAGGATATAAACTGTCGCAAAATATTAGACAAAATACAAAGTAGTGATAACAATATAAGTGAAAGTGAGATATTTTTATGCTTTTTTCTTTATTTCTTATTTATCCACATAGGTATTCCATAATATGTATATTGTATATGTTTGAAATACATAAATCCCCAAATCCCTAATTTTATCACTGGTAAATCTTGTATGTATTTTACTTGAATTAATAAATTAATTTAAAGTTAGGTAGGTAATGGGTAATAATTTAAAAAAAAATTTGTCACTTTCTTTAAGATGATTTAGGTAATTAGTATATTATTAATATTATCAGATTTTTAATGCTGATGTAGTATAGTTACTATACTATAGTATATACCTAAATCATATAATGCATATTATGTCATGGATAGTTTGATATATTACAATATTATATAATAATTAAAAAGTTAATTAGTAATAGTGGGTATTAATGTATTATATACATTTTAATTAATAATTGTTTGGGTGTGACTAAGGCTTCTAATAGGCACTTCAATTTTTACCAGAAAATTTTGCTGGACTTGATATACTTGCTTGTCTAACAAAAACATGTGTATTGATATACTATTTTTTTTAAATATTTAACAGATTCAAAAAACGCAGCTCTAATATATTTATTACATGCTGTATTTGCACCGACTTCAAAAAAAATCACCAAAGGTGAAAATGGAAAGAAAAATCTTATTAAATATTCTATCAAAGACTCTCAGGATAGTCTTATAGTTTTTGGTGAATCAGTAGAGGCCATGCAGCATCATTTTCAAAGTCTTAGAACCCAAGGCAACCCAATTCAGCCATTTATTTTTATTGTTGGTTCTTTGTTTGCACAAAGAGAAATTTTAGTTTATTTTGATACAATTATATACAAGGTGCATTCAATCATACGGTCTGTAGAAGTATGCTACAAAATTTTTCATGTATTTAACTTAGAATATCCAACACAGTCCTACATTGTGTGGCTATTTATTCAAAATATATTTTTTGGTCTGAAATCAAAATTTGATAAACCACACCCCAAGCTGGCACAAATCTTATCAGAACTTAAATAATTATAATTCTTTTGGTTTTCATACACTTTATTTTAAATTTATTATAATAACCCATGTATTTTGTATATTATGATAATATGATAATATATTAAAAAATAATAAAAGTTTTTATTAATTTAACCAAAACTTTTTCTTATTTATTTATTTTAACTAGTTTTAGTTTGTATTTGTAAAGTGTGTGTTCTATGCTGCAAGAAATGATAATGAAATGAATACCTATAGAAAAAAAACTGTGTTTCATGAAAAATCAAAGAAATTATGACTATTGTAATTTATTTATTAATTAAATTCATATTTCAAAAATCAATTTTTAATAAATTAGCATCATAATCATTGAATTAACAAGACACAATATGTTCAAATAAAGATCAATATAACTGTTATTTCTAAAAGAATATTTAGTGTAATTTGACAATTCAAGTTTTCAAATTGATAACTAAGTTTTTAAATCAATCATATAAATTATCAATTTATAAAAATATTTATCATATTAACAATATTTACCTGCAGAAATGATAAGTATGCTGACAAGATAATTGTCACCACTATAATAACAGTACATCTAATAACAATTCCTATTATCATTTCAACAATACATTTTTCAAAATGATAAGATTATTTAATTACTTATTAACAAACTAATATACATTGGTTTAACAAAAATCTTGTCGGCTGAATAGTAACAAGATAATTGACAAATTAACATACGTTTTTATTCATATGACACGGGTTTTTTTTTCAGTGTAGAAAAAAACAAATCTCCGGCATAAGCCACCGTTGTGATGTTTTTCATGTGCCCAATATTCTGATTATGTATATCACTTGAGGTTAATCTTAACTTAATATTTGGCTCAGGCCACGCCGGGTGGGACTGAATTCAATATTGTTGTAACGATATTATACTTAGCCTATAATATTTTAACCGTTATATTATAAACTAAAACATATTATTCATACATAGAGTTGGCATTATTTTTTTTTTTAATGAGCAACGAAATGCACGGGATCATCTAGTATATTATAATTATCGTAACTTTTTTTGAAGTTTTATTTAATGATATGGTCTCAAATATAATTATTTAAAATTCGCAGGAACCCAAATTTAAATTAATAAACGAAAAACGGGAATGAGCATGCTTGGTTAGAATCACTCAATCGCCTTGTACAATTATTATATGAACACCTTTGTTATGTACCGTACACGTCAATATTTTGTGTTTTTATTATAGACCACAAATTTCGACAAAAAAACAGTTTAATAGTTGTGTGATCGTCTACTATATAGCAGCGTAGTACGCTCTGACAGAGCAATAATCATTACTCGTATTCGATATAGGTTCGTATGATATAGCCTGCGAGTCCTTAAATAGGCGTTGGAAATTGGTTAAAATAAGCCCACAACAGTTTAAGTCAATTTTGAGCCTAATTAATGATAACAATAACAATAATATAACTGCAGCAGTCGACAATAACGTGGGTTGTACTAATATGACAAACATATACAAGTACCTACAACTTATACACTATACAGTATTACTATATATATTATATGACCAGTTCCCGTCAATTATTATCAAGTTAATTATTATCAATTTTCGACAAAATTCGTCATCGTAATCGTCCGAGAAAGATATTATATGTAATGACTAATTATTAGTATAATTACTATATTCACCCACAATATTTTAGTTAGTCAAGCGTATCCGGCTGTATGATAATACACATACATACCTACAACCGTTAGTCAAATCTAATTATTACAATTCTACACCGACGAGTATAAAATATATATGACTCAGAAAACTTCTTATTTTGTTTAGTAGTTAGCGGCTCATACTTTAAATCAAAAAACCATCGGGCAATAATATTATACATAGTCGTGTCGTCATCGTTATGCAAAATGTGCAAAAAAAAAATTATGTACATTTTCGTTTAACCACTTTAAGCATCACGACGACCATATACCATATACCTGTGATGATAATAATAATATTATAGTATAGTAGTAATGTTATTACTGATCTGTTGGCGTACTACGCAATAACGAGATTATTATCACACGGCGTAATGGGTAGGCTATTTCGCTACACCCAGTCGTGTAGTCAATTTTCTCGGTATTTCATGAGTTTGGTGTTTGATAAAAATGTTAATACAGTAAAATAATGTGATAATTTAGGTGCACGAGACAGTTAATAATATAAGTGAGTTGTTAATAGCAGAGATTAGGAACAGAACTTCCAGCCATCTACAGAGGATGACGTCTTAATCTTTAAAAAATTAGAAAACAACTGCCTCGGCCACAAGAAAATCACGTTTAATACTGGAAAAATCCAAATATTCTATAGGGTAACTCTATGATAATTATAGTAGATCTTCTAAACCCAATATATTTCTGAAAATGTTCAACTATTGCGGAAGCACAAACGGACCTATATTATCACTACCTTCCGATTTTAAACATTTAATAACCCCTTATCTAGCCGCTCTCCTCACTTCTCACTATAGGGATAAACAAGAATTAATTTACTTAAAATGCCAAATAATTATAACGATAATGATAATATTTTACTTTTTGTAAACGATAGTAACAATTTATTTCAGAGAAATAATGGGTAGATTTCTCTCGGGTAATGATTTTCATATTATGCATATATTATTCTATAATTATTCTCTGAAACTAATATAAAATAATATATTGCAGTTTAGTCTCATTATCGATTTCTTGCCTATAAAGTGTTATATGATATGTATACTATCCAATTTCATATAATTATATACAAATGAAAAAAAAAAAAATCATAAATAGTTATAAGTTTTTTTTTGTTGTTACCTCAGAAAGTCACAACAACAATTCTTATTACTTCGTAAACTTTTTATCGTTATACGTGCAATGTGGTACACAGGTACGAGTTCGTATTGTTTAAATATCATAGGTAGGTGTAGGTATATATAAATAATATAGTATAATAAATTTTATATTATTATATATTTTTTTAATTTATTGCTTTCGTGGAGTGAATAAAAAACGGTGAACCACGCCAACAAGAGGGGTTTTTCTGACGGAAGAAAACCCAGGTTTCACCGGTATTCATACTTTTACCGTAGCATATAGACTTATATGTTTACAATTTTACATATATAAAGTTTATGTACATTATAGAACAAATAGTGTCCACGTTATGCATTTTAAACAATACTCCGTGCAAATTGACTGTTTTCTGCGGTGTCTCACTTTCTGGCAGTCACAAATTGTCATTGAAAGTAACGCCTATTTACTGCATAAAAACAAAATCTAAATATCTGACGATATATTTAAAACCGTAGAACCTGAACTTCCAATACTTAACATTATCTCATTAATTTCCTTCACTAATCACCAATCGTGATTGGACAAATTAATATATAATAAGCTATTGCGTACCTTCATTTGCTGTTACATATTATTAATTAATCCATGTACAGAGTGATCTACCAAGCATGTTCACCCCCATTTTTTCCATTAATAATGAAATTATTGAAATTCGATTTTTGGAACTTTAAAACAGTACACTAAAAAGCCATATTTCATATTACTCAGATTTATCGTTCCATTTATAAAGAGTGTTCTATGTGCGATATCAACTTTTTTTTTTAAATAAAGATCTTTTTTTTTCTGTAAATTGTTGATTGAACGATTGTTTTTGATTATTGTGATTTATATATAAATCGGAAATCTGACGAGTAGTTTTTGAGTTATTTGACCTTGTACACTATGGATAATAGGTCCGTGATTATGGTAATGGGTTTGGAAAATATGCGGTGGCTGTGTGATGATTTGAAAACTAAAGTGTGGTAGGTATGGCATGTGCTCTGTACATTATAATACCGGTGTATTTCACTTTAGTAAAAAAATGTGATCCACAGCCAACACTAAAAACGTAATATTATTATTAAAGCCAATTACTTAATGGCGGCCTGCTCGCCGCTGAGGGTTATTTCTTTGTTTAAAATAAAAAGAAATTATCGTCGTACCGTATAATGGAAAGTCTTAAAAATACCGTTTTATATAATAAAGTGCATCGCATCGCGGCTGCATTGTCCAGGCACGCGTGTTCTGTATAGAACTAAATAATATATTATGTTTCGTCGGTAAAAGCTCACTTGAACCAATCTCGTGTTTGGGCATACGTAGTTCGGATAATGTCGTGTTTCATAATATTATACCTAACCATCATAACCTAAACACTATAGGACGATGTTGAAGACATTTCCTATTTTCGTGGTATTTTCGACTGCATGATGTTTCGTACTGACAGCTTACAATAATCGTCTTTAATATGATAGAGCAGGCACGGAAAAAATACAAAAATTAATATTTATATGTAACACAGTATATATAATATATAGATGACATTATGGATAAGATTTGATAAACAATAGTAACGATTTTCTTTATATTTTAAATGTATAGTATTTAAGGCGTATAATCTGTTTTTATATATAGGGTTTTGGTAAAGTCCCTTATCCCTCCCTTGGATCCGCATCTGATGACAGCTCATACTTATGATTTTATAGTCGACACAATTGAATCAGAATTTTTTTATTAACACGTCAAAGTACTGCAGGGCATGCACATAAAATACTTAAGCATAAAGTTTTTTTTTATTTAACAGTATACTTAAGTTAATACATTATGTGGACAGTAATACAGCGGACAACGGATACCTCACGAAACGATTGATGCACAATGCACTACAACTCGGCTCATTTAAGTTTTATTGATGTCGATTAAAAAAATAAAAAAAAACTCAGGCGTTATTCTAAATTTATGATTTATATTGTAGCTGGTATATTTGAACAACATCGCCATTTTTATAAAAGTATGTTCTACTTTTAGAATATTTAATTTAAACTGTGGCGGGCTGTCCTTAAGACTAAACAATCGCATAAAAATTGTAACAATGTGATATAATTATTTTTTTTTATATTAAGTATAAAAGTACAAGACTCGAGACCGACGTGTGTAATAACTAACAAATACGCCGCGCCGTAAAGGTGGCTCCATCTGGCGTCTGTATCTGCAGATATATTATTTCAACTTGCAGTAAACCAATATCGTGAAACGTTAAACTATGACCAGTAGTCTTAGATCATGTACTATCATGGATGTAGCCATCAAGCTAATTCTTGATGCTATGGTAAACCTATAGCCGTAGAGCCCCAACGGCTTGTGCGCATGCGCGTAAGAGCAAATCAATGTAATATTTTATTGTTATTATCAGTCATTCACGCATTCGCGGTAATAACCAAGGATCTAGCTTTTTCAGTCATTTTGGCATAAAATCTAACACGCGGGCATATACGGGTGCTACATCTATAGTACATAATCTAAGCCCATAATAATGTCTCAAGACACACAAAAACGCCTGAAAACCGCCCGGATAGGCAACAAAGCTATACTTATGATATTAGAAAGTCCAAAGTTCCTATAAAATATGTTTTCAAGCAATATTTTTTTTCGAGACTCCGTGACGCCGAAAACGTGGTCTGTGTCTTCACCGTCGTGGCCGTCGTCCAAAGCGCACGCGATTACGTCTCTGAGGATCTCTCGGAGATAAACAGTGACTGTTTTGACGTGATTTCAATGGTTAACTCTGATTATTGAAGCCATTTTTTGTGTAGTCATAGGCAATTATTGTGAACGAATTGAACTCTGAATTGCTAATAAACTAATTTGGATATTTCCGGTCACCGTGAAAGAGAAATTCAAAAATCTTCCGGACGACGGGTAGGCCGTTATTTACTAGCCAGGAAGGACGTTGCTGCTGTTTTTTTCATCATCAACATGGATTTACGATTTCGAAAAATTACTTACGATTTCTAGTTTTTTCACCTAATACATGTATTCTGTATTGCCGTAGATATTTTGAAAATTGTGCGATTATCATTTTTTATTCCAACCACTATTTAAAAATGTACCTACAAATTACAATCGTTAAATAAAAAATAATTTTCGATTTTCGCTACATTAATATTGGTTATAAATACTAATATTTAGCCTCTTTGTGTTTTAGACTCTTTGGCCGTTATTGTAACGATATTAAAAAAAGCCCGCTAACCGAATTATTGATTTTATTTTACATACTTACTATAAAATAATGCGCCTTAAAAAAACGATGACCAACATTTTTTTTTATAGCCACACAAATTTATTATACGCAGCAACCTCGATAGGAAAACAACGGTTGAACTTTCGGAATTTTTAACACTACTATAAACTATGACAATAATTACAAATACCAAACCAGGCCCGTATTTAAGGGAGGGCTCGGAGGGGCAATATTAAAATTTGGCTTAGGGGCGGCAAAATATTGAAATGGTCGAAAATGTAATAACATATTGGTTATTACCGAGTTTTATTTTATATTGATGTAACTATTTACTACTAAAATTTTGTAATATCAATAAAGTAAAATATTTTTTTGGGTGGGGGAGGCGGCAAATTTTATGTTGTCCCTGGCGGCAATTTTTGTAAATACGGGCCTGTACCAAACTATTATGCACACGCAACAATAGTAAACAGTGCCGTACGACTGGATATAAAAGCGATCGCGTAGATGTATCTTCAACTGATCAATCAGTGCCGGATTTAGCGAGGGTGCAGGGGGTGCGTAACTCACCGTGACTCCCAAAGATGAGTTTGTTTCAGTTCGATGTCCTAGATTTTCTTTCTACCTGTGTAAAGTGATAAATTATTAATAACATTAAATAATGGTCAAGAAAAAAAGTATTTTAAGAAACAACCAGCACCCCCTCTGCAGTTGTATTCTTATTTGGTATACACCTGCAGCAAGTGATGGTACCTAATTATATTTTAATTCGTTTTCGCATTTATCGAATATCTACCAAAAAAAAAACGTAATCGATATAATATAAAATGACTTAAAAATATCAATTTTTAAGGAGCCTCCGATATTAGTTGCACCCTCCAGAGACTTATACAAGGCACTATATAGCCGTGACCTATTAAGTATACATTAGCCTATTACATGCATAGTAATTGTAGAGTGTTTGATTTCCGGTAAAAGTCTTTACTGCACATCTGATATAATCGCCGTTTGTGTCACAATAACTATTCATCACTATATAAAGATAATAATAATATACTTACGTATAATTAATAATATTTGTATAATATTATAATGTCACAGCACACTCTGTGCAGACGCACGCGAGCTGGAGATTTAATCGTCGCGGGCCCTCATGATAATATTTCGTGCAAACGACATCATTCGTAAGTGGCGGTGAATACCTCCGCGATGTCTATAAATAGATCGGAAGCTGAGTAAAAAAAAATCTATCGCTCCGTATCCAAAATTAATACGGTCGGGCTACTGCAGCAGCAGTCGCAGCAGGTCACATCGCATTTATCGAGGTACACGTAACTTATAATATTATATTATTATAATAATATTTTTTGTTATCTTGTCGTGAGTTGCGTACGACGACGACATGGACCGCAGCGGTTTTAATAAACACGATATACGCAATAACAACAAAATAGTATTTTACTGGTCTTATTTCGTATTTTATTTCATTATAATATATATATATAAAAATTGCGAACATTTTTTCCTAACAGTAAACATTTATCAAATATATTATATATATTTATATACATATACACACACACACGTATAATAATAATAATAATAATAATAATATATTAAAGATTTGTTTTTATATAAATATTAAGCTAACGTCACACTCACACACACACGCACACATACAGCATATATGTGTGTGTGTGTGTATATATGTATATAATGTAGGTATATATAAATTAAAAAGTGTGCTAAACTACACGACGCATATATCGTTTTTCTCCGACGCCGTTTCGCGGGCGTCTTCAAGTACAAAAAAAAGTAATGAAAAAAACAAACATATTTTGTGTATTTTACAACATATAATTTATTATATTATTATAATATTTAAATAATCAATTCATCCCTATATAGGTACATACAGTATATGTTATAACAGTTTCATAGAAAATTTATTTTTAAAAAAAAAAAATGTATTAGTTTTTTTTTAATAAATCACATCTTATCTAAACATATCTATATACCCATGTATACAATAAATTCCTTTCGGTTTCTCGTAATTCAATCACATCATGCCGGGTCACAGTCTCTAACGGAACGTAAAATTTAAAGAAAAAAGAGAACAAAAAAAAAACATAAAAAAACCTTCCTACGAATTCGTCACCAGTTTATATATATAGGTAAATATATTAATATTTATTATTAATAATAATAATTTAAGATATATTATAATAATCACATATCGATGTATTACAATACAGACCTTGTCCTTATCCGATCACGGTTTAATTGTTCTCGTTTCGTCTGGTTTTTTACACTGCACAATATATAATAATAAATTATTAATAATATAATTCACACATACAATCATCCGACAAATACCTCACCCTCCAACCCCGACTCCCCCCCCCCCTCCGGCCAACACCCCATCCCACCCCCACAACACATTACGTAAACGTATGCGCGCGTCGACAGGGCATCTCAAATATTATAATAAACTGTGCTGCGATCGGCCGACCGAAAAAAAAAAATTTACATATATCGTAACAATACGACGTTAAACGACGAGTATATTATATTATATAATATTGTGTATATATTAAATACAAAAAACGACGAAGGAATAAAAACAGATAGAAAATAATAGAGAGAGAGAGAGAGAGAAAATTTCGTTTTGTTTTAGATTTACTTGAGCAACATCAAAAATTTAATAGGTACGAGGAAACCGACGACGGTAATATATTTTTTTTTTATAGTAGTATAGTAATAACATAATAATAAAACAACAAACATTGTTATTCGCAAAATATATAATAATAATAATAATTCGCTATCGTTTAATATCGGTGCTGTATGTTATTAGGTAATGGTATATGGTACATAATATTATGGTATAGTTTGAAATTTTTCAAAATCGCGTTTTACGAAAAATGTACGAGACGAGAGATAATTAATTAAGGATATTGTGTCGTGTTGTGCGCGTCGACATCATATTTTGTTTTTGTATTGGTTAAATTCATTTTTTTCTTTTTTTTCATACAAATAACATTGAAATATTAATTATTAAGCCATTACTATTATTAGTTTATTATTATTTATTAATTTGTTTAAAGGACGTAACAATTATAATGGTAAACAGCTTCGTTGTGATTACCACTATGTATAGACCGTGTATAGTAAAGTTACAATTTGTATATTATATTCGTCTATTTCTTGAGCTTTTTCGAGTAGTTTCGCGAGCGTTATTAAAGTAAAAATATATAAAATATACATAATAATATATTATCGCATTATTATTAAATGTGTTTAAGTACGGATTATATTATTAAAACTCTGTTTGTTATTCGTTTGGTTTCGTTTGAGGCGACGCGAAGGTATAAGATATTGTTCGATATATAAACGTCCGGTGCCAACGGTTTTGTCCACGTTAATGGTTCACAAACACATTAAATCCTTAAAATTACATACAAAAACAACAAAATAAATAAAAGGAAAAAATAATAATAATTTTATAACTTAAAAAAGCATACAAAAATAGTTCGAGAAAAATTGTACACAGAAATATTATTACACATTACATTAGTACTTATACAATGTAATATAATATTGTGTATATATATATATATATATATATATGCACACGAATAATTAAAAACTTACACCAACAATATAATATATTATTACCTTAAAGCTATTCTTATAAATTATGGTTATGTACAGTAATAAGGGGTTTCGTTGACTTAAGTTGAGAAAAAACGCGTTCTCGGAACAAAAATATACATATAAAAAAAATTTACAATCGTAATAATTATGTTTTATGATAAATGGTAAAAATAAAACTATACACACACGTAAATGCGCCGTGTGCATATAATAATAACGTTTTCATCTTTTGTTTTGTTTTTTTTTTGTTTTTCGTTTGTTCCGAATCGAATTTATTTTCTCAATTAAAATAAAAAATAATAATATAATAATAATTAAAATTTTGTACACGTTTCGAGATTTGTTTTAAATATATATAATATATACTAAAAACGTAGAGATCGGTCAAACTAACAATAATTAATTTATATTATATATATATATATGTATATATATATTTCTGTTTTTTTTTTTTAATTTTTTTTTTTCAATATTTTTAAATATAATATATTTTTTTAGTATATATCATAATATCTTCTCGGTTAATTATTGTCAGTCTTTACACACACACACACACACACATACATACACAGGCACACAGACGACAGCAGCAGCCTGCAGCAGCTGGAGTACATCAAAATATATTATCTTACAAACATTATATTATTATATTGTTCAAACGGTAGCAGCGACGACGGTGGACACAGCACACGCGTTCACGAGAGAAAAAAATATATAATATGAAAAAAAAGAAACACAAGTTTTGCGCGATATTTACACGGCGGACGAGTTTGAACTCGAATAGTGCAGTATTCTATATACTAATATAATATATATTATATATATATAATAACACATGCACGCACATACACATTCATCTTATATACAAAATATGATATATATACCATATACGCAGGTCGAATCTTACCTGCGTACAGTAATGATAATATAATAATATTAATAATAAAAATAATAAACATAATAATAATAATATGACGAGGGATTGGCGACGACGACAACGACGACGACGACGACGATTCTGCACCCGAGGCGGAAAGATTAAATTACAATATATATAAATATAGCAACTGCCATGCGATGAAGATGACAATGTATAATATATAATATTATATTTATATATTACAATCACGAGGTCTTTGGTCGTTTTCGGGTTTACACAATCCTCATGCGCCGGAACAATCGATCTCGACAATGTCTTTGGGAACGTCGACAAACTGGTACACCAGCCTCTGGCCGTCCACTTTGGCCAGAATTCCTCTCTGGTAGTAATACCTATGAACGAAAAAACAAACGAACGGTTATTGATGTGGATACATTATATTATATAAGTACACGGTTATACGTTATCGAGAACATATTAATAAAAACGATATAAATTCGTTCTGCACTCAGCTGCAGCAGTGTCGCAGTGTCGTATAAACGGTTTTGTATTCATGCTAGTGTAATAACATACTTAAATTTATTTCAGTATAATATATTATATAGGTAGGTAACTACGATTTTGAAACTTTATTTGGCGTTAAACGCGCTACTACATAATAATAAGGACGGTTTTTCGTCTTAAGTACCTACTTGAGACAACGCGAGTTCAAAGTTCGATCGTGTTCAAATATACGAAACGAGCATATTATTATTATTATCGCAGTTTGTTTGTTTATTATTTTGTTTAATTGAAAAAAATCTAAACCGGTAAGCGATAACGGAGAAATATTAAATGTTTAATGGGTAGCATCATACTATTAAATTTAAAAGAATTTTTAATGATTTAATTCGTTAAAGATCAGTGCTATAATGATTGATGAGGGGAGAGGAGTTAGACCGATAGGAGTTGCTTATATGATTGAATTCGATCCTTTTATCTACCTTATGAGTAAATGAGTAATATATACTTATACTCAACAACACGGGACACACGTAAGGAGAACATATTGTAGTCAAAGTTCGTACGGAAATCGGTGGCGTTAAGCGATGTTATAATGTGTGCAGTCTCTAAACGACGTTCGTTTAAGTAATACCTACCGATCCGGAAACGCGAGGACTTTGGAATCTACACAGATCGGTTGTATTATAATTCACTACTACAGTGTAATATAATATAATATAGTGCATAATGGTATTTATTTCAAATTATACAGGTACGACTGGTACAAATGACTACAAACAAATAGCCGTAAAGTTAATTAAAAAAAAAAAAATTAAAAATCGAACAGATAACAGAATAATGCGTAGGTATACTTCGATAAAAGAAAATCAATTCCTAACGAACATTTTATAATAATATTATAATAACGTACAACGTCGTTACACAATACGCGTTTTCGGATTGGCTTCTGCTTGATACACATTAATATAAAAGGAACATTATTAAAATATTATGACGTTATCTGTATACATAGTTGCAGCTCGGCGGCAGACCGTCGTGTATAATATATATATAGGTACAAACGAAACAGTGTTTACAAACAACGTCTGTCTGGTGGTCGTCGAAAGCGAATGATTATTAATCGATAGATCGATATTATTACATACATATAATATCATTATATTATAGGTAGGTTAGAAGTTGGTATAGAAACCGCGGTATACCAATGCAGCTATATATATATATATATATATACATATTATGTACCTATTTTATGCATATTATGCTTAAATGTTTTATGATGGTGCGTTATTATTATATTTTATTATACACCGATCGTTATACTGATTTATATTTTATACCGACGTTGCACGCCGTGCACGTACGGCAGAGTCTCGATATAATAATAATAATAATAATATAATATCCGACAAATACCGCAGGCGAGTGGGAACGAATATAACATAATACGTATATAGGTACATATAATATACAAGTAATACAGCATCATAAACGGTTATTACTTGTTAATAATATTTTAGAGACGGGATTTCTATAATGCACTCAAAATACTAAGAATCTGCAGCTGATGTTTTTATATATCATTGAAAATAATTCGTTAAAATATTTTTATTCACGAAAATCATCGGAGTCTGTTCCATCCCAACCTGCATCCCAAACTCAAACTACCGCTACAACCTATCGCAAAATCAACAGTTTATACCAAAAAATATATCATCGATTTGTACTAAATTTTGTCTCGGCCAATTTTCTAGAAAAAATTTTTTAACACAGAGTATCTCATTATATTTTGTTCTTTGACATCGAAATAGGTATGCATTTTTGTGCGGTAAAAAAATATGTCGCACGCTTATTCGTTGACGAATTAAACGCGATGAAACTTATCCAGTTGGGGCATAATCGCGGTCTCCGTGCTCTACTATAACGTTATTGAACTCGAACCGTTTTTATTGTATACACTATAATAATATTTTAATATGATGATTCGTACCTGAGAGCACGTCCCATCGTCTCGTAGTTCATGTCGGGCTTGTTCTTGTGCTCTCCCCAGAGCTTGGACACCGCTTTGGAGTCGACCAACTTGAAGACTCCCTTTTCCCGGTTCAACCACTTGATGAACCTCGGGCAGTAGTCGGAGTTTTGCAACAGTTTCAGCAAAAACTCCCAGAGGTACGTCGTGGAACCTGCATATTCGAAAAAACGCCACCGTTAGTATATAAATATAAGGTATATAATATTATATATTATTTTGTTATATCGATAACACATAAATCATGATAATATAAGCACGTCGGAAAAAATTACGAAACAATTCTGTTTACCTTCTCGGCTCTTCCTCTTGGGTCCCGTGGCCGGGCAGGTCTGCTGTTGGACGGCTCCCGGGGAACCGGCCGCGGACGGCCGCCCGACGCCGCCGTACTTCTTGGGCTTCTTACTGCTGTTGCCGGTCTTGTTTCCGACCGCCTTCTGGTGGTACATGGCCGCGGTCGCGGTGGGCGCGCCAAAGTCCATGTAGTACAGATCGTTGAGGTTGGCCGCCCCTGCGCCGTTGGGCTGGTAACAGTTGGCCGCGGCCGCCTGGATGACGGACCCGCGACCGATCACGGTGCCGGCGCCCGGGAGCGTGGCCGTGGGCGGGCACGGCGGCATGGCGAAGTGGCCGCCGGACGTGGGGCTGACCGCCGAGCCGTAGCCGCCAACCGCCGACGGGTGGTAGCCAGCGACGCCGCCTCCGTAAGGAACTGTGTACGACAAGAAACGAAAAAAACGTTAGTAAAAAAAAACCTTTAATAACATTTAATATTAGATAGGTACCGCATACACAATGTTTGATAAAATTTATATTGTTTCGCCAGTGTAAATAATTATATTGCATTTAGATATTTACAACATATATATATAATATAATAAAATAATATCATATTATAGACACGACCATGTAGGAGGTATATACTATTTAGCGGTCGTTTCAAGGGCGTACGTGAAAAACAAGCGCACGTGTTGCAGCGCCAACCGAAAAGTTGGTCCGGTCGTGTAATATACAACTACACGAACTATACAAATATTAACGAGAAGCGACGAAAAAAATATTAAAAATATATCTAGATTTTCGATTTTCTGTAGAATATTATTATTATAGTGGCGCAGCGTACCCGACCTTGGTTTTATTACAACCTGTATAATGTCGGGACGGCGGAAGCGTTAAAACAATCTGCATAAATATATTATAGTCTATATAGGTACCTATATAATATATACTATTTAGTTCTACTCATATCCACCATTTTGCAGATATATAATATCCCAACACTGTTCGAGTCATTATAATATACCATTAAAATATATATATGCTCACGTTTGTAAATAATATTTCGCAAACATTCTGCACATATATACGCGTTATACACCTCCCGATAACAGTTTCTAAACATTCCGAACGCGTTTCCGCACTATAAAAACAAATACGTTCACCGTGCACACGACATATATTAGCCGTATTAATGTATTTCATTACTCGTTATTATTATTATTTTTTTTAACAGACCGCTGTATAATATATATATATATATATGGGTAATTTAATGACGTCGCGCGTACACATTTTTACCGGTTTTGCGCGCGAGACGTCCTTAAAAGGAGACGGACGGACGCTACAAGACGCGTATATATCGAGTACCAATATAGTATATTGAATATACTGCTGCAGCGGTGGCTATATAATAACAATAACACTCGGATCTGCCTGTCATCTCGCTAAAGCAGCTCGCCAATAGAATACATGTTTATCGCGTCCGTTTCGATTTTCCGATCAACATAGCCCGGAAAAAGCGACAATTTCTAAAGTTTCCCCGAAATCGCATCGCGATCATCGTCACAATGACGTACGGTTTGGACACGCGTTTCGGGCTTCTGTGTGCAACACAATACAATGTGACGTGTATATAACATTATTATAATAATATAAACGAAGCGTTTCGCAATATCATTACCTATGTATAATATGTATATCATGAGCCACGCACGCGGTCTATAGAGAGCAGGAAACCGTTGTGGGAACGACCGACGACGACGCAATTTTTCATTCAAAAGGAGATTAAAATATTATTATATTATTAATATAATATTATAATAAACGTCTTCTATTTCCTATTCTCTATATAGGAGGTATGTATGTAGGTACGCATTAAATACACGTCCTGGTGTATTAATAATATTATATTGTTGTGCCGCCGCCGTTCCGTAAACGGATTTCCGTTTCGTCCGGTCGGTGTTTTCGTTTTTTTTTTTTTTTCATTCGAATATCACATCGCAGCCCGACCGGACGAGAGAGGCAGCACTCGCGGACCAGTTTCAAATAATATTATACCTATGCGCGTACACTAAAAACGTTATTATAGTCGTAACTTTTTGTACTTGTTACGACATATATCGTGATGTGCACGTCATACCTATAGGTATAATAATATAATTCAATATTATTGTACCAACGGTGATTATTAAAACGGCAGATCATATATGTACGAGTTTATATATATACGTGGCTGCGACGCTTCCCCGCGCGCTAGTCCTCGCCGACGATCGCGATCTCGGCGGCGGACGAACCGGTGTCGAAACCCAGACGGTGGTACCCGTATATATGTATATAAATGTGAATTTTTTTCGTTCACCTTGAACTTGATCGACCTATCCTTCTCTCAATCGTTCTCTCTCTCTCAAACACGAACGTCCGTCGTGTGTATACGTCACGCCCGTCGCGATCGCGGGCGTGTTCGTGTGCGCGCGAGCCACAGCAGTGCAGTGTTTCGTACGTGCGACTAATAATAATCGCGAAAAACCGAATCGCACGTAACGCGGACGAGGAAATGAGGAATGATTGTTGAAACGATAAGCAGTACCTACCTGCTACGACCTACCTACGGTTTAGATATAAAATTGATGATACTCGAATATATCGGATACAGATTACGGGCAGAATGAAAGAATGATCCTACTTTGGTCGTTTATGCATTTCCAAATCCAAAGACCGCGGAAGTCGACTCATAATACTTTGTTTTCATTCCACCAAAATATAGCGACCAGTTTGGCAGGAATTCGAATACCGCGCGTCTCGATGCCGTCCGCGTGGTGATTGGGGGAAATAGGCGGTGATCGGGGGGTGCTTCTCCAAGCCACTCCCAAAATTATTCAAAACTTCCCCCCTAATTAAAATTCCATATATTTTTTTGTCTTTAATGGGCTCGTTTTGTTTAAGAATATTTCCATATTATGTGCTACACTTCTTGACAGGGAAAAATTTATATACTAAATACTAATACTCGAAATCTGCATGTTCACTGCATATATATTATTGTTTGCGGGACGTCCTGCTGCAGTTATAATATTATTTTAATATTATACCGTCCGTATAGTACATTATATCGTCTTTCCGGCGGGAACGAAAACCAATCGACTTGCGCGCGAGTGGCGTCCGCGATTTCCGCGTTTCGCGTCCGCCGCACGCGCTAAATAATATAATATAATGACGTATAATAAAGCTGGTACAGCTGCCGCCGCTAAATCTATCCGCCTGTGGCTCGCGTGAGTGCTATTTTCAGACCTAAACGCTGGCCCGGCCCCCGACGACGCCGTTATTCGCATTCCGCCGGAATCGCTGTGCCGGGGCCTATACCGTCTCTGTACTCTCGCCTATACTCTGCTCCGTCCGTATATACGTATATTATAGCAAAAATTCGCATGATGATATGCGGTCCAAAATTGCGCACGGTTCTATATAAATCAATTTTTTGAAAAAATGATAAACCAAAAGATGAAAAAAAATTGCAAAAAGCCGGTCGTTTTTAAATAGGACAATATATAGAATAAGATATATTAATATAAATAAGACACTGTCTAGTATTTAATACTATACTTTATCTACGAGCCTAAACATTATTATTATCATAGGTCGTCTGAATTTTGTAATTTATCCTCCTGACGCATCGGACATAAGCAATTCGCACGCTCAAAAAAAGCAATTATCGAAAAGAAACGAAGTAATGCAATTTGTATTTATATTTGAATAGATTTGATATTTGATTATTGTAATATTAATGACGTCTTTCATCACAATATTATTGTAGTTATAACAGTGTGCAGGAAGCAACCGAAATCGCTCATATACTATATACTATACTATAAATTGATATGCGTATCGAGCGGGTTTGACAATAAAAACGTTATTTCGCTAGAAGTAAATAAATACGTCGTCGTCGGTGTAGGCGATCCCGACGGCGTTAATTTTAACGTTTTTGACGAACAACCCCGCCGAAGCACAATGTAAAATAATATCATTAAGAATATTATATTATATTATACTTCCTGGTTGTATTGGCGCCGAATCGTCACAACAATTCGTACCTACTCGAACAATAATAATTGTCGATGTATAATAATATTGTATTTCATAGGTATCGTTATTCGTTTCGTCGTCGCGGGTGTGAGAAAAAAATATAATGGATATCGCGACAGGAGCGGGAGTGGCGCGCGGGTATACGATATTATTATTTTATGTAGGTACTGACTACAGTGTTATTGTGTGAAGAAGGAATAAAAAAATTACCAGAGAACACTTGGCGACGAACGCGGAAGTCGTTTCGTGTATAAAAATATAAATCGCTATCGAATGGAACGGAATTTGCGCATGTGAGACGACGACGACTCCCGTGAAGCATCGTCGAAGGTCGACCGCGGCGGCGGCGTAGACCACGTGACCGATAGGTCCGCGACGAGTGGTGGCGGCAGCGGAGCGTTACGCAACGGTTGACAGGGGGGGGAGGGGCAAAACGTTCGTTTTTTGAATAACAATATGTCGTTGTCGTGCCTAAATTATAATTATTTTGGCAAAAAATTCGCACTCAAGCCAAATGAACTAGAGTGTACACGAGTAGACAGAATATAATATAATGAGTAATGTGTGTGCGCGCGTTTCATGTGCGTATTGTGTATTAATAATAATTTTGCTAATTTATTTCATCATAATAATTATACGCACACGACGTGTGTCTTTTTATCTAAGTACTTTCCGCCGCCACCGTCGCCGCTCCTATTGTGCCCGACAACGAATAATAATAAGGTGAAAAAAACAAAATTACAAGCCACTCGCCAACGTCTGCAACATTTACCTCACGGTGGCGGTGCAGAGGTTATATTATTATTATCATCATCACATCATCATCGTGCCGTGTTTGTGTGTTTACATTTTGTACACTTCCTGAATGCGATAACGCAACAATATTATTATATAATTGCACGCGGCGCTTCGTGTTATCTCGAAACGAGAACGCACACGTCGCGATATAAACGCAAAAAATGATTTATTAATCATACATTATTTCGAACAGCGTGTGTAGCTCATACCTATTAGACTTAGGTACCTATATACAATAAGATTGTATGCAAATGATATACATCAGCGGTCGCAAAATCGGTCGCGGGAGCTGATAATATATAACATTACTATATTATAAACATATTAAATTTAAAAAATAATATACGTGCGCTATCGATGCGGCGAAAGGTCACGCGAGGAGATCGCATATCACGAGCATTTCGCGATCTACGAAAATCGTAAGCGATGGATCATTATTAATCATCATATTATTAATATATATTTAACCATAGTGTATTCGATATCCATCTCCAAGTATGATAATGCATGTGTATATGCTGTGGTATTAATAAAGTGTGCGCGCCAGTGAGAGTTAACCTTGAAGTGTTAGTATGTCATTGCTCTCTCTCTCTTTCTCACTCAGTCTCTTTCCTCTCCTCTTACGCGTCCGCGAGTCCGTCTCGCTCACATCTGCATATCGTTAGGTTTTTGTAACATATATATATTATACTCTCTCACTCTCGGTCTTTTGTGCATATAGGTACATTATTATCCACCTCTGCACTCAGTCTAACGTCCACCCGTCCGCATGTGTGTGTCTCTCTCTTTCGCTCCCTCTGCGCGCCACACAAACTCACATGCATCCGCGCCGAGGCTGTCACGTGACCACTGCACAACGCCGGTTCTCCCTTTCCGCAAATCGCTAGAAAACGAAATAAAAAACCACCAATCGTCCTCAGGCCACGCCACAGCGACCGCATTGGCAACACTGCTGAGTGTAAACTCGTTTTCATCGCAAAGATTTTTTTTTTATTACATACATTTATTATATTGTTCCAACTCTGAACTCTCTCTCTCTCTCTCTCACACACACACACACACACACACACACACACACACACACACACACACACACACACACACACACACAAACCCACGACACACACCGAGAGCGGCAACTTGCGCCAAAACGGCTATTACTGACCAACCGCACGACCAATAAATTTACACAGTTCTCTTCCAGTCAGCACAGATATCATCGTTTCCTGCAACGTTCACGAACGGCTATAAAATAATACAAGAGACTCGCGGACGACGAGTTAGAGAGAGATAGAGAGAGATCGACGTATAGTCGTATAGATCGTCGTAAGCGACGAAATGAAATGGTAAAAACATTTTGCGGAATGAGTCATTTCACGTAATCTTTATTTTTTATTGACTTCAAGGAACGTATTTTATGCGTGTTTCGCATAACAATTTAAGTTAACCCGATTTTTGCGGTCACAGTCGTCGTTTTATCTGAGAACGGTTTTTACTTTTTTGTACTATAATTTTATCAAAAAAAGAAAAATGTAGTTGCGGTACCTGTAAAATATGTAATTATGACAATAATATTGATGACACTCACGATTGTTTCGCATGAAAAGCGGATGTTTGGGCGACGGAGGAGCGGGACCTGGATGATGGTAAGCTCCCGGTGGCGGAGCGTTCACCCCGTATATCCTGGAGAACAAGTCTTGTTGCTGCTGTTGTTGTTGTTGCTGTTGTTGTTGTTGCTGTTGTTGCTGTTGTTGTTGCTGTTGGTGACATTGTGCGTTGCTCGGCGGGTCCGGACTGGTACGGCGGCCGCAAGAAGAGACTGATACGGCGTACAGAAAACGAATGAAACAAAACCAAAGATCCAAAAACATTAATCTCTATTATCTTTAACATGATATTATGATATAAAGGATTCTGTAAGCTTGTATAAAAGAAACAACTGACTGTTCAGAGTTAAAAGATTAGGGACCAGTGTTTGATGGGTTAGTGCAATATATTATAAGATATATTGTATTTTACGGACATTATTATCGTATACTGGATGGAGGACGAGGAAAAACTTATCATTATTACAATATAATATTATATTATATTATAGTCGGTTATTATTGTGAACATAATCTGACCTTGGTGGTGATACTGGTGCGGTTGGAGCCGAGCCCTGAGCTCGGTGTCGGTGGACGTGTGCCCGCTGCTGCTGCTGTCCACGTCGGACACGCCGGAGTCCGCGGGGCTGGGCGGCAGAGAGCCTGAAACGAAACAAGAAAACATGTTCAGATATTATATACAGTATACACACACATTATAATAATATATTATACACAGCTCGTTCATAAAACGATAGGTGCACACGGCGAGTTTTGTACAATATAATATGTAATATCGTACACAATTTTATGTAAATGCTGTACATGCATATTGTAATGGGCCAACGTTAGTGCCCAAGTTTATTATATATTTATATAGTATTGCATATTATCTGCAATCATAAAATAACAGAAATTTCTGTTTTGATGAAATAATACTATAATATGCTATTGATAGATTTATGACGTGATACATGATGTAGGTACTAATATTAAAAGGTAGATAAACTTTTTTTTAACCGAAACAAGGTAATATTTTTTTTACTAACCTCTACATAATATTATAATACGTACGCGAACACTCGGAATACTATAATAAATACAATGTAAGTACATAACATAATAATAATATGATAATATTATAAAAAACGACAATAGTCGTCGTGGTCGGGTTGGGTTAGGTCAGGACGGTATTAATTCAAAACATGTGGGCGGCAAACTGCAATACAAAACTTTGTACTTATATTAATAACCTGCTGCGACTGTCGGATTCGCGTCGTAATTATAATAATATGTTTTCCCGGACAATTCTTACTTTAATATGTAATATAGCATATTAAAGTTAGTCACAACAATATTATTTACGGGGTGAAAAAAATGTGATAGTCCTGCGGCTATCGCTGCAGGTTTCCGAGTAAAACAATATCATCATTTTGTTTAACACGCCGATGACGTCGAGTTCCTGGGGTTCTCGTCGACCAACAGATTAAATCCACGATTTATAAATTATTGTCAACACGCGGCGTGATAATATTTAATCAACACGTGTGTGTGTGTGTATATATAATACCGACACGTATCGTAATTTATTGTTAGGCATATAACCTAACATACAATATATTTGACGCGTGTCGTGCGCACTATATATACGCGCACATATTTAACATACATACCTAATACATGTCGTTATAGGTAATTAAAGATATAATATATTATAAATTATATTTATCACTTATTGCCGGTGCGGTATGGGTGGTTTTAGGAGATATATATTATATTAAAATATAATCGGTTGTTTTTTTTCGTCCGTTTGCCGAGTGCGGTCGTGGTCGGTTTGTGTGCAAAACGCAAAGTGTCGTAGAACTCGAGTACTCGACGTAACGAAACGCGTTAGAGAATTGTCCGTATAATATTATATACACGACATCGCAGCTGTATATATATCATAGTAAACACATTTCGCGAATGTGTGACTATGTGTACAACCGCGATATCTGGTTCACCGCTAATTTCCGACGATGTTTTATTATTATTATTTATTTTTTTTTTTGCTATTTTCAGTCGGCAGAGATAGAACACGAGGTTTTTTGTAAACAATCGGATACTCGCACGTTACGTAATATAGGTATATATATATGTATAATAGTTAGTACTTATAGACTATATTATTATTGTGTAGACAATACGTCCATATGCAGTTGCAAATATGAACAATTTTTAATTTTCGACGTCGTAGCAACATTTTAACGTGTCAACGGCCCCGCGTGGAGTCATAAAGTATTAAAATAATAATAACAGGCGTATCTATTACATACCAATCATACCATATAGTCGTATGTATATTATAAATAATATTATTGTTGTTGTGCGCGATCGTGTTCGTCCTAGGCTCCGAAGCCCCCCGCTTATCCCCCCCCCCCCAAATATATATTTGGATAATAAGTCACGAAAAATTTTGTCTTCTCAATGATGAGGCATCAAATTTTCTAAGAACGAGAAAGTTTTATCATCATATACAAATTGATGTAAATTAATATTTATTATCGCAACCCTTTTCAAGTATAATATCTCAACTTAGTAGAAGCAGGCGGTGTTGCGAAAATAATGTTCACACAGATTAATATAAGGAAAAAATATACGAGGGCTACAAACTCCCCAAAAATGTGGCTCTACAGTTGCGCGCACCTATGGTGTTCGTGCGGCGAGAAACACCGCGTCCGGAAAGGAATCGTAGAAAAAAGATTTAAAAGAAGTGACGGCGGCGGCGGCGGAAAGTCCCTAAAATATGCTTACTCTTTTACACATGCGCTCTTACAATACAAAAATATATTTATTATAATAATAATACGCACGTCAGTTATGACCGTTAGGTGTATATAAACGACAAAAAAATGTTGTATAGAGAGAAAAAGAAGGTATGAAGACGAGACGAAAACGGGTTTCGGCCGATTAAACGCGCGCGAAATAGATCCATTAATCACCGCGGCGGATTGACGGGCGTCGTCGTCGTCATCGTCGTAGACTAGCCAGCGACCACCTCGAACCGGCCGGGTCCCATGCAAATGTCACGTCGGCGGCGGCACAGGTGTAGATCACACGTGGTGATGGTCATCGCGCCATTAGTCATCGTGTCCGCGAGCCGGTCCCCCGGCCGACGGACGATGACGGACAATGATTACGCGCGTCCCTTCTATACATAATATTTTGTATTCCTCTGGCTATATCCGCGTTATACACACGCCGTATATCATTATTATTATTATTATTATTATTACAGTATAATATTGTAATTTCGTGATACGTCCGAGGAGAGGCTATTTATCAGTCTTACGGCGGTGCCAACCGTGACGACATTGTGTTGATATATTATGTTGAGTATAATATGATAATTATTATGCGAGAGTGTTTTATATATATTGAATAGGAAACGGCCGCCGCGACCGTTACAGACAAAAGCAGGAAGAAGCGGCCGGATGACGATGACTGCTATATGACTATGACGACGACGACCACCACCACCACCACTGCACATATACGCTTCCTACATTGGTATACGACGCCTCGTCTTCTGGCCCGTTCAGGTCTTCGCCGTTCCAGGAGAGTCTGACGACGACGACGGCGTAACCGGTTCGGCGAGCGTATAAATTCACTGACCCCGCGCCGAGACCTTGGGAGTTTCTCTACATCGCGCGCCGGTTTTTTCCTCGGTTTTACTCTGAAACGGCGGAGAGCATTCCGAAAAAAAAATGATATAACATCTATACAATATGATACGTACGCGTCCCCGGGAAAACGATATAATAACTCATCGACGGACCGCGCGAAAAGGCGTAATCCGCGGGATTATAATAATAACAATAATAGATATATACGTCCTATTTAAGGGACCGTGAGGGAAACGTATACCATGCAGAGCAGCTGCTGCTGCAATATAATGCGCGTACAACTCTTTTTTTCCTCTTTTCCGATTTAATATTTTTTTTTGCCGCGTCAAAGACATTATACAATATAATTTTATTATTATTATTGTATTTTTTTTGTGCTGAAAACGCGGAATTTCGACCCAAAAAGGGTGACGCGTAGGGAAGAGAAGACTCTTTGTTGTCGTCGTACGAGGCACGCATCCTCATCTGCGCGGGTCGTTGTGCAATCGCGTGCGTTTTATATATACAGCTGAACGACGACGGCAACGATCATATTATAGTGTTCACCTGCAGCGGTCCCTCTCGGCGTCGTCCCCGCGGTGCACCCGCAGCCACCGCGTCATATTATACGCGGTCGGTGTGATTTTTGGGGCATTTCCACCCTTTTTTCGCGCAAAGGGTTGGCCGGCCGTAATTTCGACGACGCAATTATTGCGTTCATATTATATATTATATAGTATAATACACCGCTGCATATAGTATATATATGGCAGCAATGTTACACAAAAAGGGTTTTATCGTTCGGCGTGGGGTTTTCGACACTTTTGTGGAAACCGGTGGCGCGTGTCGCTCTTTGCGCAATTTCAATGGGACCGACGCCTGCTGCTGCTGCGGCTTTATTATTTGTATTTATGTATACGGTTGCGACGAAAGGGTTTGGCGCGCGCGTATTGCGAAAACAACTTGGTGGACAATGCGCGTGCACGTAAACACACAGATGTTTCCATATAATTCTGATGTTTTCGTCGGAAATCCAATACGCGAGGGTAGCACCGCCGCCGATGAGCGGTTATTAATATTATTATTATTATTTTTTTTTTTATTATTATTATTGACGACGAATAGTAGACGACGAGTTTTTCGAGACCGCTGACAGGAAACACGCCGTGTAAACAAAAAAAAACAAAAAAAAAACAAAAGAATTATATAAATAGTTCGCGGCGGACAAACATGACCTATATAAATTAGAGAAGAACGAATAGAAAAAAAAACTTGCGGATGTGCTTGCACAGCCCCCGCGGTTCTTCCTGCTGAGTATTACGTCACGATGGCTAGTGCGCGACGACCGCAATGACGACGACATTGTTGTTGTGTTTGTGGGACGTGGACAGACTTTTATCGCCGTGCAATTTAGTTGCAATGTTAATAAATAATAATACATACGATTTCTACTTACGAGACCGACCGACGACGTTAAATCGTTATAATATTATATTGTTCTTAAATTACTGTTATTTTCGTTCCCGCGCGCGTTCCTTATTTTATAGATGTATAAAATATTATATTTGGTTAGGTTCCGCTATATTATAATATATTATTATATGCTAAGACCTTCAGACGGATCCGTTTATTCTTGAAAAACGTTCGAAACCACTACGATAAAAAAATTAACCGCAAGACTACATATTATTATATAGCATATTGATATGATTTGCGGTTTTGAATTTAAATTTGACATTAAAAACTAATAAAATGTGATTTACGTGTGTATAGGTAGGTACATCTACATATTATAATATTAATATTATAATCGTTTTTATATGTCGAGCTTATATTTATTGTAGTTTATATCGCGTTATGAGATTTTGTAGACTGCACCAGTTATTGAAGTTTAAATATTATTATGTATTTACGATACGATAACGAAAATATGAAGAAAACCATGTGCGCGAATCTGAGAATATCATAATTCAAAATAAAGTCTAGTCTCTTTATAGTTTATTATAATATTTGTACGATTTTAAATATAGTATATTATGTTGAAACTGAAAACTGAGAAGTGAAAACTATTCGAATTTGCTTGTTAGTTTTTGTAATTTAGTAATAATGAAATAGTAAGGCTTACTCAGTAAACTATAATATATACAGTGATTAACTACTAAATAGGTATTAGTTTTCGTACGAGTCGTATATAATACATAAAACTCGATAGGTACATAAAGCGTTTTTAAGAGTTTATATTTTATACTGCTGCAGGTACGTAGGTCGTTATATAATGTAATAAATGCTCTTTTATTTCAACGGACATCCGGTTCCGGCAATACGCCCACAACCGTATCATATATATACCTATATATATATTATGCTGTTTGCAGTTTCTTGTATTATTTATAAGATATAATATAAAATCAACCAAGCGCGTTTATACCTATATACTCGCAGAGTTCATTATTAAGACACTTAGCAAATTATAAATACTTTTTTAGAACCGAATGTAATGAAATGCGTGTTTTGAAATGCGACACGTACAATAATAATAATAGTATGACGTCGTTCATTCTTGTAAACATATTAAAATATAAATACAACTGTTGAGTCCGAGATTTTTTACCGTCTTAATCTCCTGCAATGTCTAAAGGATTTTACATTGACGAATTTAGAGGTTCTTTTTTTCCCAAGCCACTATATATACGATATCATTAATAATATTATATCTATTTTTTCGACCCAGATTGGCTATACGTACAATCTATTGGCTTGATAACGTTATACCTTCATGCCTGTACATTATAATATATACCAACATAAATGGTTTCCGATTCCGGGGGGTATATTGTTTTACTTGGCGTCGTCTTTACGGCGACAATGACATGATTTTATGGGTTTTTTTTCCGTTTAACGTGTTTCTCGCCGACTATAATAAATTCGCCTTGGAGGATAAAGAAAAAAAAGCCGATTCTCCGAGGTCGTTGAATATATCAATTCTAAGGGATTATAATAGGAACCTGTTTTTCGCGCTGGTTCCGATGGTCAGTCGCCACCAACTGACCATCGGTCATCTACATATACGCATGCATATAAGGGGAGACCGATGACCTTTCCCATAAACCTATACCTATAAAACCGATTTTTTTTTTTTTGACCAACAGCTGAACGACGGGAAATAAATCGGTAGTAATTTATTATTTTGTACGTCCGTTATGTCAAAGGTCGCAACCGAATTTCAAACTGACCGATGTACTGCTATTGTGCGTGTAAATAGCGATCGCGAACAAGTATATGGAGTCGGTGGTTGGAAGAAATCTCAAATCTACCAAGACGATTGCGTATTTAGTGCGTATGCCGTATAATATAAAACCTTTCATAATCTATATGATAGTGTATATTATAATATAAAATACCATTACTGGAATAACAGCCAAATTTACGAAAATAATATACAATAATTTAGCGTTTTCCCATAAGTTATGAGACCGTTATTTTTTATGCACCTATATACTTTATATATTGGCTGTAAAATTGCTGCAGACCGTTTGAACTGCTATAAATATATTAAATTATGACCGTACAATAACAAACGTCGTGATTGCAATAAGTCGCACGCACTCAAATTATAAATTCTATTGGATTATCTACATATTATTATATATTAATATATACGATATTTTTTATTTTTTACTATCATTGCAGCAGCGCGACTTGCATTGAATCGAAATGAAAAATAATTTTATTTGCCGTCCAGGTGTGTGCGATCTGCAAGCCGTAGAGTAGGTACATCCACACATATTATTATAATTTAATCGTATATTTTACACGCAAACTTTATCGCACTTTATGCGCTCCGCGGCCGGACAATGGTCAGGGGGAGGCGAACCGGTTTCCGGGGTGTATACCTATATTATTATACCGGTCGTGTCCGGTGATGTCCACATCGTGTACCAAAACATGGTCCGCTGACCACGGCGCGGTGGGGGTAGCGAAGAAACGATATGACGCGCGGGCTGGCCATATCCCTCATCGATATTGACCATCGTCCAGCGGTCGAACGGGTTTGACCGCCACCGCTCGAAATATATAATGTGTGCACGTATATGATATTTTATTGTAATATATTATAACCGACGATTCCCAAGGAATGACCAGTGGTCGAATTTTTTTGCTCTATAGGCCCAAGCATACGATAATCGCCGTTATATACGCGCGGCAGGGGTGTGTGCTGCGGAAGATGATTTTCGATATAGACCCCGCGAATAATGGAAATAATAATAATAATAATAATAATAATATCAAACATATATATATACATAAGCGGTGGTTTCCGTCGAAACGTCGAACATCACCCGCGACGTAGTCGGACCTCGAGAACAGGGGTTTTTTTAGTATTGTTTTCCAGGGAGCGAGCCGATGGGAACCGAATTTAACGAATTATTATAACTGTTTTCCAATACCTGACCTATAATATAGAGGTAACTACTACCTACCATAATATATTATAATATTATACGGTCGACGGGGTCGAGGATATCGGAGTTAAACGCCTGAGTGGTAGTCATCGCGCGTCGTTTTAATATTCGTTATGAATACACGCTGCAAAAGTGAAATTTTATTTTTACGAAACTATTTGGCGAGAAAATCATATATACGATTCGTGGTGTCTTGGGTTTCAAGGCTCCGAGTATATAATCGGCTATGTATAAACGCGTTATATTCTATATCGAACGTGACGTTTGACACAAATACGTTTAATATTAATATAAATTAAAAATTGTATATTATCACGATGAAGTGCCGATGGAAATTGTTCAGATAAAAATAACGCCGTCCGCGCAGGACAATAGAACTTATATAATAATATGATAATTAATTATAATACAATATGTTTAATTCGACGAACGCGGTCAAAGATCATAATATTTAATACTATTATTATTATTATTATTATTGCTATATTATAATATCGATGAATATTATATTGATGCATGCATGCGTACCTATATATACTATAATATAGTAAAATAATCTGTCCGAATGAAATCGTTATGGCGATCGACCAAACGAATAAAATATGGCTATTATTATTATTATTATTAATTACTCGAACCAGATCATTTAATATAAAATATATATTATTATCATTGCCGTAGTCTCACGGGTTTAACGCTCCAAAAAAAAGCCGATGGCGAAAGATATGCACGTCGATGCGCATACACACGCGTACCGGAAACTTCCGAATCGCAAAGTGAAAACGGACTTTCTTCGAACCGGGTCTTCCGGTCTCGCGACGAGGCGGCCGTATATATACATATATACTTAGAATATAAATAGATATAATGTTATGCGCGAGAGTCGGGATAACTACGTCACCGCGGTGTAAACAATAGAAAGTCGCCGGTCGAAGGGGTATATATTATATTTTATTATACCATATTATTGCTTAAACATATAGGTATTATAATATATGCGCATTTACATATTTATTATTATAGGTGTGCACGTGCTTCGCCCGGCAGATTTAGGTCACAGCGACGAGACGTCGTGACGACACAGCAGCGTGTCGTTTTGACGAAACGAAACGAAACGAAATCGTAATAGTGCTGTACCCATAGTAGGTATAATATTATGCGAACACTCCGCCCGCCGAGATCGTGAATCAAATTATTGTGATATAGACGACGCGACGTAATAGTTTATGATGATGATGAGATTTGATGCCGCGCTGTGAGCACCAGTTTTGGTGTCTGCAGCACATACGGCGTGAACAATGCGTGTACAATAATATTATGTTACTTATTAATTATTATATTAGGTATATTAAACCGTGTAATTTATGGTGTAATTATTACACTCGCCGTGTGACCTACATATTATTATTATATATATTTCATTCAAGAAATATTAATTCTTATTCACAAGATGATCGTTGTTACAATAGCAAATCATGACCAAGTATAAGTATCGAAAACTCACCAGCGTGATGGAATCCGTGTGGCAGGGCGAACGACAACTGTTGCCTGGGAGGCAGATGCTCGGCCGCTCCCGGGTTTCCTACACCGCCGTTGCCGGCGATCCGTAGGTGATCCAGGAAGTCGATGTTCTCGTCCTTTTCATTACCTGCAACGACAAAAGGACATTCGCGTTAGGTACGTCTTACAAACGTGCACATGAATATTTATTATTTAAGTACATAGTATACATATACATATAATATTATGCAGTCGGAGGGTATTATAATATGAAGAATGACTGCTGCGGCGATCAGCCACAATATATTACGAGGATGACATTTAATGTTTTGACGATAACATAATGGATAGGTATAATTATATTTATCGGGCCGTTTGAGCGACCGATTTAATGTTTGTTCTCACATCACTGGTTATCAGCGTTATTCGTAAACCCGTATTTGCACTTCAGCTATAATACATTATGATTACTAACGTATTTACGTTGCATCAGCCGCGTGATGAGGTTAAGTTTAATACATTTCTCGATTAATAAAAAACATAAAATCGAATTCGATTCGACAAATATATATATATACGCGAGAACGCCGCCGTCGTCGACAACGTCATAATATTATAATATATCGCTGACACTTAGGTCCCGGCACCGTAGCGACCCTCACCCACCGCACAGCCAGGATTTACGGTCGAGATGGGTGGTGGTGGTAGTGGTGAGGCCGCCAGCACGAGGGGGAAATAATTGACCGGCAGATACGGCACCGGAAGGGAAAGTGGGTTGAGGCGCCGCCGCCGCACGGTTGCCACATCGTTTCCTTGACCCACATTTTCACCTGCTTCCCAAAAGACACGTCTCCCCCGCAAACGCGCGAGAGCGTACATATTTAATAATATATATACACACTACCGTCGGTTATATACGTTTTATTATTAAGTACTTATAACCAGCTACTATTATTAAGTATGTGTACAGTGTACACACATAACAATAATATATATAGAGAATCGAATATTTACGAACAATCGATATATACCTATAGATCCTTCGCCCCCCCCCCTCCCCAGTAGTGCGTACACTAAAATATAATATTATAATATATATAATTCGATTGACCGTGATCGTATTATTATTATTACCGATGGTGAAAATTAGATCGCTGACGATTTTTTTTTCGGTCGCCCCGTATACACACGATCCGGAACAAAGAAAGTGACGACGGCGAATTTCGCGTTTGTTCCGGTATACCTCTATATGTATATACGTATACACACACACCGACACCGCACAAGGCGGTCGTTTTGAAAACGAATCCACTTTCAGTGTTTATAACTCGCACAACGCGCGCACATTTCGTCCGCTCTACTGGCACGTATTTTATCGAGTAAATATATACGTCATTACTATATAATATCATATATCCAATTATAATTATATCTACATGCGTATAGATTATTATCCGCCGTCGGTGTCGGAAGTCTACGCGATGTTTAACATATACGTTTTGTTTTTCGGTGTAGATTTTTTTTTACTTCTAAATTTTCGTCTAGCTTATATCTATATAAAAGTAATATGTCGTCGTGACATTGGTCTTTGTATATCGAAATATTAAACATTATTATTATCTATGTATTACATCAAGCGGTTTTAAAATTAGGGCCATTGCCGTATATATATAAAACATTGTCTATGCGTTTGTGTGAGAGTGTTTTTTTTCTCGTAACATGACGTATATTTTGTTCCCCGGAGTCTTAGCCTTGGACGGCTTATATATATACATATAATTGTATTATGTATCTATTATTGTGTATAGCGGTGTTGTATAGTCCCCACCCAAAAGGGACCGGAAAACCTATGCCAGATAACTACAGTGGGCGAACACGATTTCTCGTGGCAATCGGGTCAGCGTGTGTTTTGGCATCGGGTAAAAAAATGAAAAAAAAAACTAAGAAAAAAGAAGAGTAAAAAAAAGGAACGAAAGAAAGAAAAATTCTGATTCTCTCCGAAAATAAACGCGAGGGAGGACGACCCGTCGGCGCGCGGTACACGACGAATACCGCAAAACTAGGTCAAACGCCCTTAGACCCAAAAAAGAAACAGGCCGGCCATAAAAAAAAAAATACCCGTGACCAACTGTTGTCTCAAAATTGGGTCACGTACACGTAAGGGGCTAAATCGCTATTGAAGACGCGGTCTTTTTTTTTTCCTAACTCTTCTCTCCGTGCACTAAACTGTCGTAACACGTGTGTATATAATATAATACAATATTATATATTATATTCTTTCTTAACGCGGTTAAATTGACCGGAACAAACGAGTGTTGAAGAAGAAGACTTAAGAATATACACGCATATTATGGGGTATACCACAGAGCTATATAATAATATAAGTGACGTATATATAAGAGAGAAAAAGGGATGTGTCCAATTTATTGTCGTATGCGTTTGACCCACATATCATTATCCCAGTAGGTATATATACTATTTGTTTTATATTACGATCGTCGACGATAATATATATAACATAATATGGTCCCGTCGTTTAGGGTTTGAGGTCTACGGCCTCATGATGATGCGCTCGTAAATGTCTCGTCGCGGCCTTGGGGTTGAAAAGGATATCGGTTTCGGGAATCCTGTGGCAGACCACGACGTCGATAAACATAATAATAAATCTTGTTCGGGTATTATTATATTATGTTGTACATGATAATATTATACGCACAGCATCGGGGTTACCTATATTATAATATGTACTGATTTACGTAACCGACTCGCGTGTATTCGAAATAAAACCGAAACCGTGAATTCGGAACACGTAGTGGGACGACGGTTTATATATTATTATATGAAAACGATTGTGTGGTAGCAGTGGGTATTATTTTATACATATTATATTTTGGCGTTAAGCGTTTTTTTCCTTTTAAAGAGACTCGACGGTCGTCGGTGCGGCGGCGTAATAGCAATACAATAATTTATTATAATATACGAAGAGGTGAGATAATAACACTATTATATGTTGTACAGTGCTAAAAAGACGATGACGTTATATAATAACGGATCGGTTATTATGACGTTGCGACACGCCACCGACGACGACGACGACGACGATAGGGACGCGGCGGACCACGACACAACACAATCCGCGCGCGTCGATTATACGACGGCGGTCGTGTTGTTTTAATGGTGTCTGTTGGTTATTTTTTTTTTTGACAATGCGGTTACGTAAGGTTCTGTACAACATAACCACCTGGCGTCGTCGTCGTCTGATAAGTAGTTCACGCGAATAACGAAAACGCAGCAGTGATATATATTATTATTATTATAATATATATATAAACGCCACGTTTCAGTTTATCGTAATTTATATATATTATGATAGTCTTAGGAAGGATCGGCGGACCGGCGGCTGCAGCAGAGGGACGCGACGGCGGAAAAAAACCAAACCTTATGGTGCGCGCGTCTGACCCAATTCTCCGTCTCGTATATTATTATTATTATGTGATAGGACGTTATGTATGAACGAGAAGAAACGCCCCGTCGTACACCTATATTATAATATGTGTAATATTATAAATATTATAATTTATACGCGTCGAGGACTTTATACGTGCAGCAGCAGCCGGTCGTCGTCATCGTTGCGTTATTTTATAATATATTTTCGATTTATTATATTATACGTCGCGAGACTATGTAAGCGCACCTCGCACATAATATATATATATATAAATATTATATATACATAGTGCAGTACTCAACCTACGTTGAGTAAAGCAATGGGTTTTTGTATAATTGCATTTGAAAATTATTGTAGCGAATTTTAATCGACTGCACAAGCCCGGAAAACGATTTGACTTCATCATTGTGATAATATAATATTGACGTTTCCGAAAAGAGTTTCATACTTATAATATTGTGCGGTTCTGCGCGCTAATAAAACCACAATGTCGTACGCTGATGTCGTAATAATAATAATATGCACGCGCGACGACAACTGTATAATAACGTGGGGATAACGTTATATTATATTATCTTCGTCGTCGTCGTCGTCGTCGTCGTCGTAAATCGGAAATGCCGACTGGGTCACATAATAATAAAATAATACGCCAACGACGTTTCGCAATAACCCCGCATTGTATCTCCACTGGCACAATCTATATTTATAGTTATATCGCAGTAGTTATATATATTGTATAAGTCGGCCCGCGGACTTTCACTGAAACGACTTTTGCGTGGGAGTTTTCAGCGAGCGCGCGCCCCCTCCCCCCGCACTGTCCGCGTGTGTAGACGCGTGCCGCAGGGTGGACGGACAGGCGGGCGACGACGGCGGGCAGACACTAGTCTCAAGGCTGCGTTCCGCCCTCGCCCTATTTTCGCGCGAGCGGGTCAGACGCACCGGAGACAGACGCGGCCGGCGTGAGCGTGTATAACCGTCGACGCCGACGCCGACGCCGCCACCACCGCCGCTGCCACCGGTACCTACCCTTCGAGCGAGCGAGGCGTCTTTTTCACCGGCAATCGATAACAGCTGATTCCGGCCCGTCCGCCAGCCGCGCCACGCGCCAGCCCATTCAACCGGTGCCCGGAAAACGTCGTCGCGACCGTCGGCACATAGCCGCTGAAGAGCAAATAAAATTTAATTTAATATAATATTATGAAAAAGAGCATCTAGATATGATATAATATGATTTCTGGGCGGCGGCGTACGACACCTCCTGCATATTATTATTGCACTTAAATATTATATATAATATATGTAACATATAATAATACCCGCGGCGGCCATAATCGTCGACAACCTAACGCGCGCGCGCGCAAATGAAGAATGAAACCGGTAGCGGGGTCGTAATAATTTAATGAATAATGGTAAAATACATATTGTAATACAATTTGATAGTAATATGCATATATAAATGGGAGCAAAAGTGAAAACGACCTTGTTTCGCGAGTCGCGGCGGCGGCGTAGGCGGAATCCGTCAAGCCGGCGGAATTTCACTCGATTTCCGCGCCCGCAGATACGCGCGTCGTGTACATCAGAATACAAGATAATATTATATAGGTATATGTACATTTTACAGGAGGTACGCCTACGCTTAATAGATACATATATATATTTTATTTAAGAGGAATAGTAATAATATTATTATGTTGTTACATAACTACTATTTTGATTGTGTGGCGACAATATAAAAGTGATGAACTGACGATATATATTTACGCGCGTACACGTAGTGCGAGTGGCGCGAGTCATACGATGACGTCAATGTTCGCTCGCGAGGGTATAATATCATATCGAGTGCGGTGTCGAGCAAGCTGTAAGGGTGTAAATGTGTAATATATATATATAGAATATAATATGTGGGTGAGGTAAAACGTTATATGTAGGCATCGTCGTATATATAAAAGATGACGGGTCGGTTCGCACGGCGCGGGGGTAGACGCCCGGTGATCGATCCTTGTAGCGGCGTCGGCGGCAGAGCGGGGCCGGGACGATGGGGGTGTTAGCCGGGCGCCGGCGGACGGCGGCGTCGGGCCCGCCGGGGATGACGACCCCAGCGCGTTAACGTCGTACGTCGGCGAGGCGGCGGGGGTGGAGACTTTTACGTTTGCCACGAGCCGCACGTTTTGTGTGCTTGATAAAGTGCTCGTGGCCCTGGGACGAACAAAGGTCGTTTACTCTCTTTATACTCTCGCACCCCCGCCACTGCCACGACCTATATATGCACTTGTATGTTATATATATATATACGCCCTCTCTCCTCTCCGGCCTTTCCTCCGACTTAAAGTCACCACAAGCGCCACCCCTGCACCACCCGGCCAAACCGCCACCCTGCCAACACTCCCGCTACGCGCCCTGCCACCCGAAATGGAGGGAAGCCTTTGAGAATCCTTTTATATATATATATCTATTAGCTATTATAAGTGCGAGCGACGAACATTGTACATCAAAATGGATATTTACTTCATTTCTTGTGTATTTACTGCCTTTTAATATTCTCTCGGAAAAAAAATCGGACTTACCGCATATATCACAACTCACAAGTCGTATAGTCTTGCGTTCGGTGTATCCAAAGTTTTGTCGTTATAATAATAATTATATGTCTCGATTAGTATCTATTATAATTTACGTACAGTCGTTGGTGATTCTGAGAAAAGACTGAAGGTACTTTGCACATGATGCATGTATAAAAATATTACTCTAGTTTTTTCGTGTCATCGCATACAAATAAGTCTATTAACTATTTAATATGAATCACGTAGTATTGAATTATACGATGATTTTTACGTACAGAGCATATTTTAATAGCTATTTTCTAAAATCGAAGAGAGAATGAAAAAAAACATAATGTATAATCGCACTCTCGTCGGTTGGAAATGAAGAACGATACAATTTCGTAATAAATACTCAAGTATAGAGCCGCAAAAGTACTTTATCTAAATAAACTTCAGCTCAAATACAATACCTATATTATAAAATAACGAGTTTTGAGGAAAAATATTTTGCAACTGACAGCAACATAACTACAGTGTGTTCATAATAAAATAATAAAATAGACGTTACATAATAACGTGTTGTGTAGGTATATAAATGTACAGAACCGTTTCTCACCAAAAAATGATCTTCTTCTTGATCGAATTGGACTAGAACAATTTAACCCCCGATAATATATTATAAGTAAACCGCCTAATGGTACACATATCTCTTTCACTCGAGGTAGTACCTATATTATATATAGACGGAATTTCAGGTAACATAAATTTTGGTTTTGTTGTGTGCAGTGTGTGCGAGTGCCCGCAGACGGACGATTAACGAATTCGAAATATAACTTTACACACGCTGTCGACGAACATATTATATTATTATATTATCTCCGTAATAAATTATAATAACGGATAGTACGACGGGCCCGCGTGGGCGTATTTATAATATTATACATTATAATAAAGGTACCTATGTTTTTTTTTTACTCTTTAGAAATCCTATTCAAAAAACCGGCAGATAGACGACGTCGTTGACGACGACAACAATAAACGGTCGGGGAATTTTTTTTACGCGTGTATAAAAACAATGACCGATGCGATGCGAGGGGGAGCCGCCACCGCCGTCGCCTATATAATCGTGACCTATTTCCGGGACTCGGTGTACGCGCGCACACACACTTCCTGGACGAGAGGCGGACACGAAGACGCCTGGGCGACTGGCCGTGAACTTTCACGCGCCCGATTGTTCAAGGCCACAGCGATTTCTCCGCCGACGGTATATAGGTACCCCATCGACCCCCGCCCCCGCCCGCTACGTCAACTATATTCGTATATACGCACACACACGGCGACGGTTTCGTTATTGTACTTTCACTATTTTGGATTCTCTTTGAAGCGCGGGCTCGTCTAATTATAATAATAAATTCGTATCCGCATATATTACTGCATATACCTACGTTTATTACACGCCATCGCGGTTCAACAAACCCCGTCGCAAATGCACCGCGTTACGACATTAGGTATAATATTATCATCATTAATTATCGCTGTCCAGATTAAAGTATGTAGGTACACGTTGTCCGAATGACTTTTGAGCGGAACGCGTGTTTAATAATCGGACAACAATAGAGAAACGTCGTGAAAACCCGCGGTTGGCTCTCGGCCAACAGAACTTCGGGGAGGCGTAAATAATAATAAACAAGACGGAACGCCGGACGCCGCTACAGTATGGAAGCTGCCGCCATGCATAAAAGTGCCCACGAGATCATCGGAAAAATATTTTTTACGATCACTGTATTGATGTATACAGCTAGTAAACCTATATATATTATATGCGCTGTACGGGGAAAAAAACAGTGGCGCGACGACATGTAATCCTTGTGAGAAACCGATGGGGGTAAAACGAACGGATGAACGTTTTTGTCGGGTAAAAGGTGTTTTTACCCCCAAAAAAAGATCCTATATATAATATAATATATATTTTTGTATGAAATAAAACGACGAAGACGAAGAGGCAGATGTGTAGGAAATGATTTCGCACAAAACCCCAATGATGAGTGCGTATATATACGCGGCTCTGACGAGGGTGCACACGCGATTGACCCACTTTAACAGGTTACCTTGTTTTCGCCTTTCTCCGCGGTGGCACAAAAGAATTTCGCGTCGTTGTGTTATATTTTTATCCTTTTATTTAATAATTTTTTTTCTGTTTTTTTTTCGTTTTTTTTTCATCTCTCTATCCGCGGTCGTCGAGGGTAACAGGTATAACGATATAATATAATAGATGGAATCGGGGATTTGACTCGGTATGATTCAGAAATGTTTTCCGGTATTATGTGTTACTCGCGAAATTGAGATGACGAGTCATCGGGAGCACTTGTGGTCCATCATATTAGAAAATCCAGTTCAAGACTTACGGAATTGTTTGATGATGCATTTTTTGTAACCCTTGTAGATTGGCTTGATGTCTTCGGCATCGTCCGATTCGGAATTCGTCTCGTCCGGTTCACACTTTACCCGCAGGTCCAAAGGTTTGGCCTCGATTTCACTGATCATCGCGACGATTACGTTTTTATCCGTTCTCGAGTTTAATATAGGTACAATTCGTAAACCGATATCCGATTGATGAAAAAAACACGAAAAACGGTCACTGTGTATAGTACGCGCGCGCAAGTGCGATAGTAATAATAATAACAATTATAATAATACAATAAGAGTCGGTATTATATATTTTTAAAATTTTCCGACGAAAAATGAATTGAAAAAAATTGAATACAATTACGAAAACAAATTTTCCTCGGGATAATTTTTTTTTCTTTATCGTACGTAGTTGTATAAATTCATATAAATCAAAACCGAAAACTAAAAAAAAAAAAATTCAAAAACCGAAAAACAAATTTATAATATTATAAAATACTACTACGTTCGCGAACACCGCCAATAAATTCACGTACTACAACGCATGACCAGCCGGTAGGTACCCGACGTCGATGAGCCAGCGCCGGAATATGAGAAGCTATACAAGACCACGGGCAACCGGCGGCAGCGCCGGTGACGGCGGCGTTTCCCCCCCAAGCAGTGTGCACCGGGCGGCGCGACCTAAAAACACCGTATGCGCGCCGTAATTACCGTACCCACCGCTTCCCGACAATATCTGTTTTGCACAATGTAGGTACCTAATATACATCTCTTTTTTTTTATATAAAATAAAAATACCACATTTATCGCTTGACGTGGTATTAAAAAATACTATACGTACCTACTGCAGTGTATTTTATTCTATAACACACATATTTAATAGGTAATACACAGCAGTTTACCTATAATATAAATTATAAATCGGTGAATATTACGCAAAGCGATTATGAGAAAATGTATTAATTAACCGTTGATTTCGTTCGCATATAGATATGATATTTTATATTATAGTTTGTGTATATTGTATAGAAAATAATCGGAAATAAATAAAAATCATAATTTATACACGACCTAGTATGCTTGCAGTAGGATCGAGTAAAAAATTATCGAGTAGCATTCGCGACTAGCGTTTTGTCTTATTAAAATAATTGTAAATGCGTGTGATGCTGCAGTTTGACCATAATGAACACAATATGTATACACGCGTATAGAGAATAGCTGCGGCGGAAGGGCCTGTGACCACTGACCATCCAGTTATTTTTAAAATGTCATTTTTTATTTCCGAACGACATAATACGCATACACAAAATATTATTATTGTAATGTGCACTATATACGCTTAATCTCGTCCTAAACAGGTGGTGTCTAAATATTATAATAACGAACTGCAGACGGACCGATCATCAATTAATAATAACACGTACAAGGGCACGCGTGTTTGATCGGACCAATTTTACGAATCGTTAATGATATTAATCGTCACCGTATCGATTTAATTAATCATTATAATATGTATACTTCGAAATGCAAAACACTAAAACATCATACTGGTTATGAATGTAATGATAAAACGGACCCGTTCCAACTGAGTACCAAACGTCGAGAAAAATTTTTTTTTAAATATGTCCGTTCAACACCTAGAACATAGCAACTCCGTATTATCATCTACTGATATAATATTACTAGCTTTACAGTACAATATCAATATTGTATCGTTCTCAACGGTTTAATATTTGTTATCACATATAATATATGGTTCAGATTTCAGTATTGATAATTTGATAAGATATGTATAATATATAGTATTATGAGTAGTGTTTGAAATTTGATATATTTTAAAAGATGTGACATTTTTTTGATTTCTTAGCTATACCTACTGATGAAAAGTTGAAATAATCTCTTTTTTCATACTTTATTAATAATACATTTATAATTTTACTAACTGTATTAAAAAAATTATAGAACAAAATTTGGAAATTTTAATTCATTTTAATTGAGGAATAACATATTATCTAGAATATATATATCATATACCCATATAGAATATAGAAGTGACTATTAGTTTTTTTATATAATGATATTTGATTTGTTTTAATATATTAAGGTGTTTTATAATTTAGCAACAATTAAAATATATCTATAAAAAAATGTTTGAGTGGTTCTATTCTTAATTTTGCATATCATAATTATTATTTAATTTATTGTAATTTATCATTGATTCTACTCGATTTAACCGCGTTATAGACTATAAATATGATATACGCGTCTTTACACTCACGCGTTTAAATGTTTAAAAAGTTATACTTTGTGACATGTTGAAACACTATTAAATGAGGAAGTGTCTTCGGATTTTTTTGTCTAATACTCAGTGTAAACACTGTATGATCATCAATATATTAATATAATGACGATAATAATGAATAGCGATCGATATAATATTATATTGTATTTTACATATAAATCATATCTAAATCCTATATCATCGCGGCAGGGCTACATGATTTTCGGACCTGCTCGGCCAGTAGAACCGGTGATTATATTATATTATTATTATACGATTATATTAGTAATTCGTTCTCGCTCTCTTCTGGTCCGAAACTGGGTCAACGCAGAGATGTGCGGTCGAATCATCGTCGCATTTATAATACGTCCGACTAAATATATAACTACCTAATATGACTTATAAACCCATTTGAAATGATTATAATAATTATATACGTCTGGTCGCGAGTCCTGCCACCGGTGTAGCCCCGTTAAACTGCGCGTGTTTAATCGGGCTGGAGATTATAATATATACGCGTTTATTAAATTATATTGTGTCTGACATCCCCGAGCGCACGTCGGACCGGGCCAACGAAACGATAGCAACAAAATTAATTAACGCCGCGACGATCACATCGGTCGTCTGATTCGTCCGCGGGATTTCACTTTTTTTTCGTTCGTTCTCGTTTGTAGTTGTTTGTCGTTCTCGTTTTCGCGCAAATTATCTCTGCGCAACAGCAGCAGTGCAATATACAACTCGTTAAACGCGAGCGACTCCGCAGCAGCGGCGGCTAATTTGGAATCGAAACGTTTCCGCGATCGTTTGCTGAAAACAGTGCAGTACAATGTTATATATATATACATAGTGTATACTCATATTATATGTGTGGGGAAAACGCGTCTCAGGAAGGCTACACCTAAACCTACCTATTTACATCGAGCGTATAATAATAATATATTATAATATATTATTATTATCTCTGCTGCAGCGGTGCAGTATGCTCGCTCGTTCGGAATGTTAAAAACATAATAATAATAATAATAATAATAATAGTAATATCATTATATTATATATTATTATATGCCATCGAGAAAAGCTGTTTCCGTATACGATAATACGCTGTACAATAAGCTGCAGTACTGCAGAGTAATGAAAACATATTACTGTATATACTCTATATGTATAAATATTATATACGCATGTCGATATATACGATAACGCGCGTTCGACTTTGTTTTTTGAAATTTTACACCGTTTGAGCGGACATAAAAAATAAAAAATTCTCGCCCGCCGCCACCTGCACCGCCTCCGCTGGTCCAAAATATATTGTATGATAATATTGTAGCATAAAATTATTGGTACCTACACATTTTATACGACGCGTTGTTGTTTAATAGGTATATATATGACAATAGGAATTCAATCTCCCAACGCGCAACACACACGCGTGATATATATATAGGGAACTATACATACAGGTGGAATATACGACCGAGGTGATATCGGACGGCGATTTATATCAATTATTATTTTTGATCAAAACAATAAATTATTAATCGTTTTCGAGCGAATTGCGAATAATTAATGAAAAAAAAAAAATTAGAACGATCGACTTCTGCGACGGAAACGCCGCGGCGGTGCGTGCGTTACCGACTGAAAACGCGGCTCGCTGCAGTTAACATTGCGTTCGACGATTAAAATAATAATATTATGTACACGACATCGTACTGCATAATAATAATAATAATAATAATATGATGTATACACGTCACGTAATTATCGTCATCATAGTATTATAACTGTTATTCACACGGATATTTCGTAATGGCCGCGCCGCGGCCGCTCGTGTTTATTTGGTAATATCGCTCGCGTTCGCGGTATATTATTCCTGGTGCGGGATATTAAAAACAAACAGACAAACACGCGCGAGACAATAGAACGGATAATTTTCTATAAATAACGCTTGTAAATAAAATCATAAAAAAAAAACAGAACGCACCACTCCACCGACGCACCGCCATCTGAATACTCCACGGAAAAGGGTGTCTGGACGGTATATTTAAGGGATGATATGAAACGAACGGCCACATATTATATAATATTATTATGACATGGGTGGTTTCCAACGGCATAGCACGGGATCGCGTTCATTTAATACTATGCATTGTTACAATATAATAATATAATACGCGTACACGTCATATTATTTACCTACCTGTGGTACAAGTATACACAGATAGGTATATGATGTGCATGACGTGTATACGCGTATGTGTATGTATAATAATAGTCGCGTATAAATTATTATAATGCGTTATTTGGGTTTTGTTTTGGATTTTTTTTGTATCGCGTCGGGGGAGGAAATCATTGTGCATAATATAATTTAGTACAACACGGAGGTGAAACAACAAACAAACCGGTTGCGTCTTCCTGCCCCCGCCGGGCGCGGGCGTCTTTTCCGGCACGAACGAATTCGTTATAATACGCATTATACACTATTAAAATATATAATATTATGCTAATCCAACCCTTTTATTTCCACTATTGATATGTAGAATTTTATTATCGCGTGTATTGCGCACGCGCAATACAATATAATTACAATAATAGTAATAGTAATATAATAGTATTTGCCCACTTCGATAATATTATTTTATAACATATTTATAGTACACGGACGAGCGTGAGTATAACATGATGATACACTTGTCGTAAACACCCTTTCCGCATATACGTTTCCATAGGAACAAACAAATTAATAAAAAAGTACATGGAACACAAATGGCACAAACTATATATGGAACAACAAACGTACTATCTTTAGACGGGATAAATTCAAACTCTAAAGAAAGAAGAAATTACTATAAAAACCGCCTTCGAATGGATACTCCCGGACTAATCCGCGATTTTCTCATGGCCAAAGAACCCCCTCGATGCATACGCGTCCTCTCGAACCGAATCCGAGGAATAATAAAACAATCATATAGAATTTCTTAAAGTGAACAACTAAAAAAGTTTTATATCGTAAAAAATTTACTATTAAATTATTGTATTATATAAATAAACTTATATTTTTGTTTCGAAGTCTTATACTGTACCTCCTCAAATAGGTTTAATTCAATACTGGATGGTTCCCAATCAACAAAAACATGTAATCCAATTGTAACTAATGGCCATTGGCCATTGCTGCCGATATATTTTTTTTCGAGATCAATATTTTTAATTTTTTACAAAACACAAAATTGAACTGTGATTGGCATGCGCGTGTTGATTGAATAAAGTTGCCATCTAAAGCGGCAAGCCCATTATATTTTAACTCCGAAACAAAATGTTGAACATGTTTTATTTGAATTGGCATCGAACAAATTTTGAACTATGTATATATATTATTGAAATCGGCCACAAACAACATTTTCTCCGTAACAATGTTCGGACATTTATTAAATTGTTTCAATGATAACATTTAATTAAAAACAATATGTATCAAATAATGTTTGGTATACACGCGATGTTTTGTTCGCATGCGGAAACACGGTCCTATAAAGAACAGATAGTGAGATGGATTGTGTTTCGAGTAATCTTATATTAAAAAACAGTTCTAGGAAATGGGCCGGTCGGTTGATTGACGTCGCGCGTGTGCCCAAGAATATTTCCTGTAAGCACTGCTGCGAATAACTATAATAGCTGGGTAACGTTTTCGCACAAAAAAATCATGCTATGCTGAAGAGTTTTTCCTCACATCGGGAACCCGGTCAAACATTTCATATAGTTGGTGATTGGGGAGACTCAGACCCTAAATATATTAAAAACTCCCTCAAAATTAAAATAATAATTTTTTTTAATGTTATTAATCGACTCATTTTGTGTAAGAAGATTTTCGACTCCTCCCCCCCCCTATATTCAATCAAATCTCCGACTATGCAATCGCTGCACGATCTCGTTGAAATCTGCAACGCCGAAAGTAAGTCAGAACCTATATATCTATGAACCTATAATATTATATATTTTATTTATCATCACTTCGACTTTTTCACGTATGATGGTGTATAAAATATGTTCGACCTTCCCGCGATATTGAAACAAAAAAATTAATAGCACGTCTGCGCTGCGGGAAAATCGATGGACGCGGCATTGATTTGTGGCGTACGAGAGTATAAAAAAGTAGGGCCATATATTATTATTGTTAATATTTCTATTATTATTAATTTGACTTATGTTCCAAGCGATTTCAAATAGCCGGCGAATACGCGTTTTCCGGAACGAAAAATTACTAATATACTAAACAATATACGACACATATTATAATATATATCCGATACATGCGTTTTTTTATTACACGTTAAAACTGAAAAAAAGATCGATAGATTTTCGAATTTATATTCTCCGACCCACATATTGAATTACTTGTAGGTAGGTATATAGGTATATAGCCAACGGATTGTATTAAGTAGGGGCACTATAGGAAGTGATAATATTTTTTTTTTTCCGCAATTATTTAAGCAGTCTGAAATAACCAGTAATGTCGCAGGGAAAAAATTGTATTTATTAAAATACACTGTCACAAATATAATATAATATAATAACATAAAATAAAAAAAGAATAAATAATATAATTTACTCGCGGTCACCGCGTGTATGTATGTATACCTACTGCGCTAATTTTTACACATAGGTACCATATATGATAATATAGCGTATCTAAATCGACAAATTCGCCATAGTTTTAAGACCGTATTTTAAAAATTTAATTTAGAGCTGTGTCAGATCTCGACAGCGCATCATACGTTAAAATATTTACGAGTACCTATATAGATTAGGCGTATATTAAGACGTTGATGCGTGCTTTATTTTTCAAGACCATGTAGTTTTGTGTGCGGTTATTATATTATTATATTTTATTGCAGACAATAATATTATACTTATATTCTGCCACAACAGTTCGACACGGTCGTATTCACCCCGACGACCCCCCCCCCCCCCGAACCTCGAAGGTTAGAAAAAGGGTGATCCAATATGGCTACATTCATTTTCATACCCAGTAAAATTTTATATTTGAGAAGAAAAAAAGAAGGTTATCTTGTAACAGTTGTTTTTATTCTCTAATATAGTATTTTTCAAGGAATTAGGATTGTTATTGTTTGTTGAAAAACCACCCTCTTGTCGGAAAATGGTTTGGAAAAAATGTAATTAATGATAATGATAATATGCACAAGGTACCTCGGTAACTATACTATATATGGTACTATACATGATATATATTATTGTAATATTATATATATGTATATGTATATGGTGCCTTCCGAATTGTGAATATGATAACAAAAGTGGTGGGGAACCAACACGATCCCCCACCATTTTTGTCACTCGAAATTTGAAAGACCCCGTCTATATATACCTATATATTATATTCACGCTGCAGTACTATATATATTATTTCAGTACAACTATACCCATATAGTATATAATATAATATATACTATTATACCGTTGCATCCGAAGACGCGGCCGACGACCCGGGACGCGATGCGCTGCAGACGAAATAATCTTTTGTCGCTGCACACGTATGCGATTACATATATACTCACCGTATGCGCTTAGATGAAGTACAATAATATACTGTTACGTGAGCATACGATAGTCATAAAATATATACGTGAAACGAAAAAAGGGGAAAAAAGGTCGAGTACAAGGTGATAATATGTACAAAAACAATAATTACCGACAGTAGTGGTGGTCGGTAGTGGGGGTGATGATGTCGGTCGGACGGTTTGCTTACCTGAAACAGACGAAAAAAATACCCAAACATTAATTATTATTATATTTACGATTATTATATTATACTGTCGCTTATGTATGTTTTGTTAACACGCTAATTATCGTAATACATAATATATATATATATATAAACATGTTATGTGGGTATACATATATACCTACTACCTATACATAGACCACAGCAATCGTGGCGCGAGAGACTCGTATTATATTATACAACGCATATTATAATGTATATATTATAGTCTATATGTATACAAACATCGCTCACACGGTTTATTACATATATTATTATATTATTATTACTATACGACACACATCGCGCCGGACTTAACGAACGCGCATTGTTACCGATTATTCCGTCAAAAACGAGTCGATAACACGTGTATATATATATTATATATACATTATACATTGTGTGTACCGGGGGAAATGTTTCGGGCGGACCGTCGTAGGTTTATGTTATGTTTTATTATATGATGACGTGCGTGCACACCCCGAGTCAGTCGTTCACACGGAAAAAGGGTAAAAAGACACAAAAAAACGCATTATTATGTCATATAGGCCGCATTCCGCTATCCGTTTGAAACGCGCTGTCGTTCTATGTATCCGTGACGTCATCGTGCGCATCAATATTATATATTAGAAATCCAGCTGTATGGACCACGCGGTTATTTGCAGATTTTCACGACGAGCGTATTTATATATATTTTTAATTATATATGTACCGATATACCAGCTGCTATCACTACCTATTATCAAGACATTTACTATTATTATGTTTTATAAGATATTTTACCTAGGTCAAGCTATATTAGATTTTTCTTTCTATATATTCTGTATATTCATCATATATTTATTTGTAAAAAAACCATTTATAATTCTAGCAATAAATCACATTATTGCTATTGTTATAAAAAACGTACAACTATATTGTTATTTTAAGTTCGAGCCCGCTTCTATATAAGCATTTGCTGCATATTTTTTTCGGAGTGTACACTATTATAATATATTATGCCAAGTCGGCGAGTTGTACTTTATTATACTAAGTGACGTGTACCCTATATACATTTACACGTTTCGCGGAGTAGCGATTAAATTACTGTTTTTTTCACATGTTTCATTTTTCAGAGCGCGTACTTATGAGATTGAGGTAATAATCTTAATGTGCTTTAAAATAACGAAATAAAAAATATTTCTGTTTATAATCGAATCGTTGTCTTCAAATTTTGACGCATCTACGATAATATTAAGATCGTATTATAAGCCTCGCATCGACACAGCCCTGCTACATGGCGCTAAAGCGCAAACGTGTAGTTATAAACGAGCATTATAAATTGGCACATCGTTCATTTTTTTCCATAAATACTTTAATAATATACGCCATTTTTTGAGGGCATATCATATTTTGTCGGTATATATACAGGAATTTCTCGTATTTCGGGGCGACTATAATATAATATTATGGTAATACACGAAGCGCGCTGCAGTGAACGCAATGTTTCGAAAATCGGACGTCACCGCCGCGCGCCGTTGCGCAGGTCTACACTATATAAACACAATAATAATAATATAATAATATTAATAATAATAATATGTAGTAACATTTACACGTTGTATTTAAAAATGTTAAACGCCGTACGGCGATTTGCAAACATCGCCGACGCGCACACGCCGTCGGCCCAGAGCGTAAACAACGTGTTGATGTGGTAATTATTTATTGTGTTTTGTACGAATTTTTTTTTTTTAATTCCGTGCGTATCGCGTAAACAACCGTTGCGATTATTATTATATTGGTCGTCAGCGAAATCCGGACTCACTCACGACTGCAGCTGTTTATCCTATTTATTTTCATATCATTTCTTTTTGACGCTTTCGAGTTTCAACTCACCGCAAACGGAATCGTCGTCATAGGTACGTCATATTATTATAATAATAATAATATTAAATTGTGAATTTGTGCGCAGTTTAAACACGAGAACATACAAACATTGCAGTAATACTATTATAAACTGTTATTATATTTTACGTCGTTTTCCGCCGGCACGATGCTATCACTATGACACTAGTGGCGGTGTATTATAATAATAATTATTATACAATGAATGAACATCATTGATGGATAATTAATTAGGTTCCGTATTTAATATTATACCTAATAATAATAGTAATTACAAGGACGTTGGATTATCCGAACCGTGGTAGTTACTATTTTAGTAAGTACTGCTAATACTGCTGCAGTAAGTACCTATCTCGTATAATAATATTATATAGGTAGTATTTTTTACGGTCTACCCAAATAGTTCTATCACTAAAGATTATAATTTATAATATTATGTGTATACATAATAGGTATATGCTGCAGATATCGCGAACACGTTACAATGTCATAATATTTAAAAACGGATAAAACTTTTGCATAATATTGTAAAAAAAACTAGGTTGCCGCCGTTACACGTTGTTGTATATTATCGTCGTAATACGTGTGCTGCAAGCGCCGGGTTTACGCATACAGCATATACTAGAGGTATTCAATTAATACGTGCGAACCGCCGACGACGACGACGACGAGACTCTGGAGATCTGGTTTCGTGTCAAGGAAATCTGGTCGGCGGAAGACTATATGCGCAAACGATGTATTTGTATATATTATATTATTTTATAATAATAATAATAATAATAATAATAATAATAATAATATATATTACACTCGCGTCGTCGTCGTCATAGATACGCACACGCACACAATCATCGCTCAGACACACTTTCTTTTTCTTCCTATAAAGGCGCACGCAACGCGACGACGTGATTCGATTCGGCGTATATACGCGAGGCGCCAGTGGAACTGGGATAACATTTTATGCAAGGAGGGATGGATGGATGGGATGGTTAAGGGGTGGTAAAGGCATGTTAATTTTTACCGAAAACCCCGAGTACCCTCCATCCCTTATTCACTCCGCCCGCACCCACCCTGATATATTATATGCGAATAAAATCCCAATCGACGACACAAGTACACAACGCACAGCCCGCACGGCCGAGTGGAAAACTTTTTTCTCCGGTTCGCATCCCCCCCACGCGCTTGTGAGGGTTGAAGGAAAAATAATGAAACGTATTCACTGTCGCCGTATGAGGTATGCTCATATAGCATATATATATAAATATATAGTTGTCGTTGAGGTGCTATTGGCCTTGAACGAGTTCTGTGATCTTTCGCATCGACACACGCGCACGCGCGCGACTCTCCGGTTCGATTTTTCTCATTGTACACTCGTTAGTAGTTTTGCGCGTCGCTATTCTATAAACCAATACATACATATACTATATATAATATATATATAATAACGTTTCGCCTCCTCCTCACCGTACACGCCGTCCGTGCACATTGTGTGTCCGTACTGTGTCCGTAGGAGCTGCTGCTGCTGCTGCTGTTTCTGTTGCGGAGACAACAATACGCCGGACTTAGGAATCGAACAATTGCACCGCTGCCGAAGTGCACATAATTTTATTGTATACACGCCTCTATACGCTTATAACATGTCCCTACGTTAGGTGTAGTAGCAGTCGCGATTCATAATAATAATATATCCATTTTCTGGTGGCGAGAAAAATTGTATATTGTACATCAACGTCATCGTCGTCGATGTAGCATATAGGTATACTTTGTTCACCGTAGGTATATAATATGATATATTATGTATAGGTACGTAATAATATGGTATAGCGGGAGGTACCTTTGAAAATGTTCTTTTTCACTCGTCCGTAGCTAAAATTGCATTGTCAAATCGACACACCTTCTTAGCCGAAATATTATTTTATTCTATCAAATACCGCACCTTCAATATTTTATTTATTTTCAATATTTTTGATATAAACGTGGTTGGGCAGCCGCATTTTAACGGTTTTCTGCGAGTTCCATACTCGGAAACACAGTGCACATACGTCCGGCTAGTCGACACTGTTTATGTGAACTTTACCAGCGCGTTTTTACGAAAGAAACGCATCTTATCGTACAACAGACGCCCCGAAAAAATTAACACTCGTCCACCGCGGAGCCGTTGCAGCAATAGTGATGCTTTCCGCCTCCGCCTCCACCCACCATTATCTTCAGCAGCCGTAAATTAAAATATTATAATATGTCCAGCGCGACTTCAAAAAAACTTTACGAGATTCAAAGAGCTTGCCGGGTCTCGTTTCGCTCGCAGCGCTCATTTTTCACCGTATCGTCATTTTTTGCTCTCAGTGGAGCACTTTCTTCTGTAACTATACATGTATATAAACCAGAGGGATGGGGGCTGCAACTCAAATTTACCAAAGCGCCAGTCTTGAAAACTTCCGCGGGGATGATTGTCTTCAAACGATTTTTCCCTCTCATTTTCTCGCACATTTAAATTCGAAAAATATAAATTTATAACGCAGCGCAGACATATCCATGAAGCACCTGCAGTTGACGACCCCTGCAGATACAGCTCATAGCCACGTTTATAATCGCCACGAAATCACGAGATTGTCGAATAAATAAACGAAGTGCATAAATTATGAGCTATCTCCGATGATAATATATAATAATATTGCGTGTCTGGCTGAGGCTGACTCGACGAAAAAAACACACTTTGTCATTCGCGTGTCGTTTTTATCTCCAATACTGAAGTTTATAGAAAAAAATCAATAGCGACCTTATACGGGTCTGATTGTAGGTAATATAGAAAACAAAACGGCACTTAACGGTTTTTTTTAAAAATAATTTTATTAAAATCGTACGACACCTCAAATTTATATGGCTGGCCTCTTAAAAACGATTCTAGCACTTGAAAACTTAAAGATAAGGATTAAAGAACACCGCAGTTGTATACGAATAACTTATGGTATTCAGCACGTGGGACTCGAACACAACAAGGAAACGCGTTTCAAGAAGATAACAATTCGTGAACAACAATATAAATATAATATAATACACGTATACCTTTATTTAGTAAATAAAAGGAAACGGTTAAGCGTATAGGATAAAGGCGGCATACTCGCGTCTCCTTTCGCCGCAGACGGCATTTGAAGTTGTACTGTTATTGCACCTCAATAATATAACATGTTATAGGTATGCGTGTATTATACCTCTAACCCAACTATTACCTACCCTATACATGCACGAGGACGAATAACCATAAAACGATGTTTGAGAGTGTAAACACGACGGACGCCGAAAAAAAAAAGATTTATAACTGCGCGCGGAAAGGGGGAAGGCATTTTCGTGCGGTATCACATTGTTGTACTTTGATAATTCGAAACGGACACATAAGAGGGAATATTGTATATATATACTCGTATACACATAATGGAACGCCCGTCCCATTGACTGACGGAAAAGGGTCCACGATTTTTTTATTTTTATTAATTTTCGGTATTTTCTGGTTAGTTTTTTTTTCACTCGCCGCCCGTCGACAATTTGACATATTTTATACGATATCACACGATGGCGTACAACAGTCGTGCGCTGCAGTGAACAGCACGCGAACGCGGTAATAATAAAATAATATATAACAATAATAATCAACAGCAAACGTAATCGATTTAACAATAATAAATTATTATTAGGTACACTACTACACTGTGTACAAATTATCCGGCGGGATGTACTATCAAGCTATGTACTATGATATTATTTATTGTATTTATAACGCGTATACGTATTTACCACAAATGATTTTTTTTTATATTTATCTATATAGGTCACTGCAGTGCGCATTTCCTGACCGTGGAAAAAATATACTTAAAAACAAACGGCGATTTCTCTCGTGTATAAGAATAGTACCTACTTAATAATATATTTAATAATTTACACGAATTATACGCACGCATCAATTATTTCCATCGCTATTGGTTTCTGTGTCGTAAATTAAAAATAAAAAAAACAACAGAGAGGGAAAACTATGTATTATTATCGTGCACTATACAAGAGTGGTTTTTACCGCGATGCTCGTCTCCTAACCTAACCCAATGCTCAACTGATAATATATATTATATGTAATCATGATAATGTAGGTACGCCTTGACTTTTAGAACTAACTTTGTTGACTTTTCCGATCACCCCGCACACCACACGGCTCACTCGACGGTAATCCGCGGTAACTCGTAAAATATTTCTGTTTTCAAAAAAAACGTGCCAAGACAATATATATTTATATTTTATTTCTTTTATCGAATAGTATATGAGTAATGAGCCTATTATTAAAATAGTAGCTGATATCGTGTGGATACTTACACCGGGATGGCGGTATATCGCATCTTAAGTTTTGGTCTAGATAATTACGTATTTTAATATCGAATCTGTGACACTCGTAAATGGACAATAAAATATATATTTACGCAGTCGGTCGCGTTTGTTATTTTTTTGTTCCGTCCACAAAGATTTGTTTCATTTCTTGTTTTTTTTATGTTTCTATAATATTATACGCGTAGATCGCCATTCACCCACAATATTATTATGTTTGGCGGTTAGTCGTAAGTCGCAACTCGTGGACCGTAGTAATAATAATAATAATATAGTAGTAGTAGTAGTAGTAGTAGTAGTAGTAGTAGTAGTAGTAGTAATAGTAATAGCGATATTAGTAGTACCGACTAATAGTATAGTTGTAGTAGGTAGGGGTAGTACACAGGACTTGACCTAATTACGGTCTACGATATTTTAATGATAATATTATATATATATGTATATAAAAACAATACAAGAACGACAAGCTAATTCCCAGCGGAGAATGTACACACACACACACACACAAGCACATAAACACTGTCGTTTGTGTTTAATATTATTATTATGTAGTGAAAACGACTGTGGCGACCGGTACACCTTGACACGGGCGCGCGCCGGCCCGGTCGGCTGCAGGTATGGAGCGCGCACACCGTACCTATATATACGTATATATAAATGTACATAATAGTTAGGAAACTACCTGGCCCGTGGAGGCCAGGAAGTCGTCGTGCGGATTATGACATCGATGAAATTGAAATGGGGAAAATAAAAAACGTACACATATATAAAAAATAAAACCGCGTGCGCCGCCGCGGCACACTCGCCGGAAAAAGGAACGCGCGTTGCGCGCGCGTCACCCGCACTTGAGTGATAATGGCAAAAACATTATTAAACGAGTATTATTATATTATTATACATAAACATAATATAATAAGCGATCAGTCCGCGGAAATCAATTAAAAATTATATGTAATCTTTATCCTTCGCGCGCAATAGGTATAGGGCAGCAACGACCCACACTGCAGATATTATTGAAATATACATAATATTCTATACGCGTAATATTATTATCACCGTTTCTTTTCTATTCCCTCGTCGTCGCAACTTTCGTTTAAGTTTTTATTCGATTCGTGCCAATTGATATATGCGATTCAAAGTATTCTACAACTCGACTGCATCCCTGCTCTTAAAATATATTATACAATTATTCACCGCGAGCGTGATCACCCCGTTTTCCCCTTTAATGATGAATCGATTCAAATTCTAATTTTTAAACTTTTCACAACCTACTTATACCAAAAGACCAAATTTTCAAATACACAAATTTTCTTATGCCTGAAGTGTCCTTATTGACAGTACAAACTTCTTTTTTTCAAATGAGAATAATCAGAATTTTGTACTGTAAATTGTTACCGCAGGATACTTTTCAAATGCTTATACCTAAATGATGTACAAAAAACTAAGTATTTTAAAATCTGATCTTTAAGAGTAGGAACACTTAAAACATCCTATAATTAAAATTAGAATAAATTGATTATGGGGGGGGGGGAGTAACTATGTAGCTTGATGAATCATTCTTTATAATCACGCGCTGTTCTATAATACACACAGGTGATAAATAGTATGCGATGATTCATGATCGATTGTAATTATTATATATTTATAGGTGGTGCTTTTTTTTCCCGGCGAATCGATGAAAACGAAATAGGGGAGCAATCGATATAATATAATCCGTTATCCGGTTAGGTCCTGCTGCAAATGTCTCGCCTTTATGTTCGCAATAATTTTATGTATGTCGACGGCTTATATAGGTCTTCGATTATTCTTCACGACTCTTGTCCGCAGCGCAGTCACGTCTGCCCGCAGCTATATAGTGGATCGTTGCGCTACAGTTCGCAGTGTTTTGCAACAACTATATTAAATCCCGGTAGACGACATTTGCGGATATCAAATCAAAAGTATTATAATATATAATATTGTATACGCGTACGCCGTACGGCGTGTGGTTATGTGTTCAAAAACGTTGGAAACTCTTTAAGAATTGATTATACTATGCAGTTTGCATATTTCAATACCATGCAGTGAAATAACAGATAACACTGCTGCGTGTCTATATTAGGTAAAATATTTAATTACCTCATTAATCATATTAATCATATAATCGTTTTATCGTCGATCAGTCCAGGTTTCCAAACTTTTTGAACACCTTGTATAATATAATATATATATAACCGATTCACGGTGAATTCTGTTGTATAATAAAATACACGCGAGCGGGGTGAATATATCGATCCCTGCAGGCAGATACCAGTGATGGGAAATCAATTTTGCCAGTCCGATTTCTTCTCAGCTTACCTTTATATAATACGTACACGTGGTGCGTATATTACATTATATGTATTTGCTCTTAGTACATTTTTTATTATTCCGTCCGGGTCGTCGAATAAACGGTCAGTCCAAACCCATACCTAATATTATTGTATAATAAAACACGCAACGACGAAATATACGATGCATCATAATATACAGGGTAATTCTTTCCGAATACCGACAATCGTAAAGAAAATCGAAATCTGAAAATCATCTTTTTCAAAAATTCTTTGTATTTTCTATAAGGTGTGGCTCGATTTACGAGGTAAAATAATCACCATTTATATATATTATACGCTTATTAACTATAGAAGCCTATTATCCCATAAACATAATATCATAATACCCTCGTACACAATAATATATAACGTACATATAACGGGTTGGCCATAATAACACATGAAGAAAATATCAAGCTCCACACGTCGAACATATTTTGCTCGAAAGACACAAAATTATTCAAAACGAGCTGAGCTGCGTTTGGACGCTGTTGTGATTGCAGTGCTACCTATTTAAATTTTGATTTATGAGTCAATGATAACCGCGACGTACGGTGGCTGTGTTGAAATGTTCATCGGCAATATTGTGATAAACGCTGCACATCTATATAATATAATACTTGTATTAAACGCACACTCGATCGCTCCGCGGTGAAAATGCAATATAATATTATAACAAATTGTATACTAAAATAATATTTGACCAGATCCTATAAATTATAATACTATACATAGGTATAGTACCTACATAGGAACCCTACTATAATAATACAAAATAAACAAACGACGATTGATCCTCCCGCGAACTCGATCGGAATAATAATTTCCAGCGCCAACGGCGTCTTGCTTACGAAATTAATTAGTCGTTGGTTTATATTATTATTATTATGTATAAATTGTGTAACGACGCTGCACGTGCAACACGCGTAAATAGGCGTCGTCGTCATCGAATCTTATAGGTGCAATATGTATATCGCATAATATTAATATCACCGAGCGTATAGTGTTGTTTTTGAAAAACACATTCACGCGAGATCGTTAACATAGTTTATCGCCGAAAATGTGTGTGATGATAGATACAGTTTTTTTTTAATCTGCACACTGATGGATGCCGATCGATATAATCTCATAATATATATAATATATAATTCTATTGCCTAAATCGTTGTGGCCGCCCTATCTGCTGCGAGGTACAGTGGTCTGTGAGCGATTTTCTTAACCCGAGGAAAATAATATTTTTAATAGTAGATATAGGTTCAAAAAACGTGATTTCGGCGAGTCGCCACCGTCGTCGTTAAACCGCGCAAATCGCGCGTTTTAATAATATTATTTTACTCTGTACGCAATACAATACGTTATTAAATGTTGCGCAACGCGTTTTGGCGAAAATTTAAAAAAAATAAACACGACTTTGGATAGCAAATGCGCGTGCAGTGCATTATGTGTCAGGTAAATCGAGAACAGCCGGCGCGCGTCTTCGCGTCGACTGTCGGGCGCGAAGGACGTCGGCATCGACTAAATAGCGTAAAATATATAATATTGTTTTGACGCAAAATTGAAAGTATAACGGATTCCCGAAATTATGAAATGAAAGCTGCTGTCGAAATAGCTACTATCGTACGAAGGCTATATGTTCGCGCGGCTTGACCGTGTTTAAGAAAATAATAATATTCGTTCGACCCGTGGACCTTTTTTTATCTATATTTTTACCGCTATTATAATTTACGTCGTCCCGCAGAAGTACACCATATTATTTTATAGACCAGTGGGTTATTTACGAGGGGTTATCGTCCATTAATAATATATTATTGTATTTGTCTTGAAAAATAATTTCAAATATTTCATAAAAATTATCAAAAATCTCTTTGTCTATTCGAATTATAATAATATCTATCAAGTCAGTCTATAACTTACTAATATTCTTTTACGACTACTGTCTACATTTCACATTACCGATCTATAATATAGGCTATATAACGACGCATTATCGCGTAATTGAATGAGCTGCCGCAGTAGTTTCAAATCGTATCGTTGTGTGAATATTATTGAATGAGAACCAAATTATATACGATAATATGCCATAATGGTCTTTCTACTATATAATACGCCGCTATATATACAACAGCTACCACTCGCCCACTGATTAATGCCGCGTGTACCTGTCTATACTATGCGTACAGGCGTAGTACAATTTATGCCCATCACGAAAATATCATAATCATAATAATGACATAATGACGATAACATATAACGACGACGACGTTGTCCCGAATGTGCTATACGATTTGCCAACGTGCAGCAATATCGCGCGTAAAAGTGAATGTTATAAATTATAATATATTATACGAGCGCGCTGCAGCAGGTCTCTCGTTATATACACGACACTTATATTATTGTATAGTGTAGGTAACGATATAATATTTTAACAGTGTCTAATGTTTATGATAGTCACTCCTCCTCTCAATAACGACGACGTCAACGATTAAGAAATCGAGAAAAAAATCAAGTTTATCGCACATACATTATGTTTCGTTTCGGGTGTGCCCTCATCTATTACGATAGTACATAGGTATATTATAATATATTATTGTAATATATATTGTTGTATTATCGCCGTATCAAAACGCGGAACGCTGCAGCAGTATGATATAATAATATGTTTTGTTGGTTTAGTCGAAATCGTGTTTACGTTACCAAAAAAAAAAAAAATCACAGAAAGAAAAATTATAATTTTTATTATGCGAATCGACCGTGACACATATAATATTATATATTATGATGATGTGCTCGGTGTGTACATCGTATAGAGTTAAACCTCAGCCAATTACGTTTGTGCGTGTTAATATAATATAATATCGCGTGCGACGAAATATAGTCGCGCAATAAGTTTTTACTAGTTTAATATTAAATTATATTTCCCTAAACTTCGAAGAGCGGTAACGAGAGCGAGACGCGTGGTTTTGAGGGTTTCTTGCGAAAGGGTGCGCTGTTCTCTCGGCTCCTGCAGCAGGTGGCTTAGAAAGTTACGACGAGTCCGTAGCGAGCGGGTGTACACCGAAACGTGTGATGCGAGTAATATTCGGATATTAAAAATCGCATTTATAAGGCTCCGTTTTCAAACCCCAGCACTATAAAATATATTATTATAATATACTTATAGCAATTTTATCAGACGATTGCAGTTATTTTTTCAACGCCAAAACGAAATATTATAATATAATCATAAAAAAAAAAGATCGAGGGATGCGTCATGCATATATAGATAATTGATTATTATTATTATTGATATATTGGTGGGGATGAAATTTAATATATAATATAATTATAGTTTATAGCTTATAATAATATATATTCTATACCTGCGCAGTCTATACACGCGAATATGGGGTTATAGCCGCGAATGCACTCGACAAAGGCGTTGCGGTCATCGACGCCTCGTGCAGCTCATCACATTGTAAATAATTCTAATAATAATAATATAATTTATATCGTATACGCAGAGAGTGGTGCGGTGCAAATCATTAACGGTGCACCGGTCTGGCGGTCCGTGAGTAGGATGCGGCACATAGGACATATATCGGTGATCTCCCCACACCGCGCGCACGTACAGAGTGATCGATTTCAACGCTGCTTTCGAATTTCGTACACACGAATTATTATATTATATTATATTATATTATATTATACAATAATTACTACAACAACCCGCGTGGATCGTAACTATATTTGTTACTATTTTAAAAATAATATTAATAATAAAAATAATAATCATAATATATTATATTAAAATTTTCTATCGCCGTTTCGAGTAATAACTAATAAGTATACCGTATACCTATATAATATAATAATAAACTATTATATGCGTGATGTATATATAATATACAGGAGTCTGCGGCGGGCTGCACACTGCAAAAACCGCAGACAGGCACTGACCGAGTTTAGAGCGAATAAACGACGTATTATTACGAAAGCTCTGAATTCACCATTTATTTTAAAATACATTATTCGTATAATAACTACTGCTTCTATAAAATCGCATTACGACGTAATAATAATACAATATCATTATTTACTGCAGTAGCAATATATAGTATTGTAGGCTTGCCGGTCGATCGTTTTTGCAGTTTTCGGTATACACATTGACCCATACATACATAATATATTTGTATATAAACATAAACGCGTAATGATAGTATAGGTATAATAGGTGTCGCGTTTACGTTTTCCACCCGGCGTCACGGTGCAACGTACAGCGAGGTCACGAAGAAATCGCGTTTTTTATTATAAGATGGAACGCTGTTGTCCGTAACGCGTACAAAAAAAAACCGAGGCGGCGGAAACAATAACGTAAAAAACGAAACGAAACAAAACAAAAACCGAAAACTAGGGCGAGCGATCGGAAGAAATCCGGTCATACATTTTCATCGTTTTCTCGTGTATAAATCTATTAAACAAAATATATAATAATATTATGCGATATGACATTGGCGAGCACGCGGTTGGTGGTTGCTCTATTCATGTACTACACGCGGTCTTAATTATTTTAGTGTCGCCCCCAACCTGTTGCAAAACACCGCCTACAAATACATTATGAAAATCCTCTTTTATTTCTCGTCACTTTATTCGGGAGCACTTGCTTTGATATATTATAGGGTCAGTATAATCACGACAAACAAATCCGATTTTGTCGAACACAGACTTATTGTTGGAGGTCTACCAATTCGCGAGGGGCCGTCGCGGGAGATGCAGCAGACGTGAGAATATATATTATAGCGAGAAACTGTGAAGGAATGCGTATTTGTTGTATACGTCATATACTTATATTTCCTATACCTATATTACCTACATGTACCTAGAACCTACATATATACTATCAGACTCCTAGGTAAAACTCTCCCCCCTCCTACTACTAAACACATACCCAAACCTTACTCATTTACTTGGGCAGACCAACAAAACTAACCTAATCCTCCAAACCATCAATCCACTAGTAGAGGCAAAAGCCTGGTATAGTTAACGGCACAGCCACCCCCCACAAAGCAAAGCAAAGCCTACACATATATATATATATATAATAAAAACGACATTTTCCGGTCGTGGATCGCCCCGTATAATAATAATAATAATAATAATATAACACAACCTCTGTCTGTTGCTATTATAGAACGATAGTATACGGAATACACGTTTGCGCGATTGTGTAACTGCCGCGGTGTCGTGTGCTCGCGAGTTTTAAAATACACCAGACGGCGTGCGAATATCCGTCCCGTTTGCGTACATATGCTCGGCGGCGGCGTCGTAAAAGTGAAAGTACCACGACGACTACGATGACGGTACAGCGTGTGTTCGGACGTGAGCTGCACAGTCGCGGTGCGTGTAGCTTTTTTTCGCTTCTATTTAAGTATGCCAAGGTTTATGGCGTACAAGGCGCGCGCACACACACACATACCGCACGTATATATAAATATAATATATAATAATAATGGGAATAATAATAATAATAATAATAATCTACTATGCCACCGCTGAGTTTGTAAACCGCGACGACGAATGTGACCCTATCCGGACATCTGAACGCGCGCAAGATTGAAATGCGTCACACGCGCGCGCACGCCGACTAATAATAATAAATAACAATATTATTATACACCTGTATAGCGTATCTTCCTTGTGATATTATAGAATACGGAATGTACGGAGCTAATGGAAAAAACGGAATGTAAAACGACAAAAACCGTGCGCTCGTTATATAAGAGGAAATACCCTACTGCCTGCAATTTTGTACCGTAAAAACATCCATACGGAGAATATAGTGATAACTATAGTTCTTTAGTAGTTTTAGAGCGAAATCACTGATTGTCAATTTTTAAGTGAACAATATTTTAAACTTAAATCCGTTTTTTAAAACAGTGCATATAGTAAAAAAGTAACAGTTGTTTTAAAAGAGTAAAATAAATGAGGTATTGTGCATATAATTCGTCGAGAAATAATTTAAGTATTCAAAAACGGATATGAGGTTATCTTTAAAATATTATTTTTTTGTTATACCGCGGTGATTACAGCAATATTGTTACAATGTACCTGCAGCGCCACCGACGCAATCGGATTGCGACACGGTGCATCTATATTAAATTATAATAATATAATGCGAACTCGGAATTACATACATCTAAATCACCTAGGTGGGAAATCCACTGCATTATATCACGGACAATATGCGAGCAGTATATTATCAGGTAGGCAATCCACCTGCGGTGGATTGCGGACCCCACGAGGTGCGTGATTGAATGAAAACAGAATTAGGTAGGTGAAAAACAGTACAAAGTTGTCATTTTGTAACACCACTCGCATATTAAATTTTTCTAGCCGATCCTGTGCACTTTTTATTTCATTTTTAGCTGTTAATCTATGAATTACTGGCAGCGTTTGGCGAAAATCTTCAGCTATAAAGGGAGTTCATTGATATTCCATTTTAAATCTATATATATATAAAAATCGACATGGCACACGTATCTCACCCATCCCAGTGTGTTGAGTAGTTTCGGAATATATATAGATTGTAATATAGATAAATTGTCGAGTTTTACTTTTCGGAACAATTCATACCTACACACTGCTGACGATAAAACACACACAAAAGAAAAAAGGTCAGGTTACAGGTAGCTGGAAATCTACTATCGCGGTCGGTCACGGGAATATCCGAAATACCCATGCAAATAAGCTTGTAAATTTAAATTTAATATTAAAAAACTAATTCAGAACATTTTCATACTCACTCACCGTTTAAACCTTTTCTGGACTTCCACAAATAATTTAAGACCAAAATGAGCTAAATCGGTCCAGCCGTTCTCGAGGTTTAGCGAGACTTAACAAACAGCATTAGATTTTTATTTATATAGATAATAGAATATTATTCGCTATGCCGTGGGAGCTAGGTTAACGACTGCCATACACACAAAGCAATAATTCTATCATCGTAAGCCAGGCGATATCTGATAGGAAACACGGGGAATTTTTAATTTTTTTTTAACTTAAAGAATATAATAATGTATAATATATTACGACGTATTTGACATTTTTCTGTGATTACAACGTATCAGTATTAATTGTTCTTAAAATTAAAAAAAAATTTGAAATTCCTCATTGTATTTTTTACGATACTGTCAGCAGGTTTACGATAAAAGTTCGTTCTTGTATTTGATCAAATTTCCGGCGCAAATATTACTCGTCAAACTTACACACACACAAACACACAATATAATACATAGTTTTGTATGTGCTGAAGCGTAGGTACGCGTTATTATACATTTACACCTATATGTATATTGTATACCGTGTACGTCGCCGGACCAAAATGAAATTATTAATGCGACCACACCGCCGTTGCAGCGGTCAATACCACGAGGCCCAGGTATACGACGACCGGACGGGTGGACAATTCAGTGGTCGTGCACCGAACGCGTCCTGAAAGGAAAACGTCTCCAATACAAGCGTACATATATAGTAGGTACACCGTATATATACTAACGATGTATATCATAGTAATAATAATATTAACGTACACAATATTACAATAATAAATATAATATAGTTTGGTCGCTGCAGCAGTCAGTCAGTTGAGAACGACAATGGGTTGCCAGGCTGCGCACAATACGGTTATTCAATACCTATTATATTCGATCATATTACAAGTGCAGAAGGTTTTCTTCTCCTCCCGCGGCAGCAACTCGACGTGAACGTATTTGCAATATATCTATTCCTATATCCTATACGTAATTATATAATATACACTTAGCTATAATATAGGTACGAGTGTACACTGTGCAAAGTCGGAAAACCCAGAGAAAATCTTAACGAAATCGTTCGAATCGTATCGCGCGTGTCGCGGATATATTTTACGCGCTTCCCGGCCGTTTAATGTTTGCGACGGACAAACATAAAAATTAAGACAGCAATTAAACCCGAAGAGCACGTGCGCACATCGCATAATATAATCTAGTCGATCGTATATGATGCAGTTATATGTGGTAGTTTCGTTATGTTTTGGTTCGTCGCCATAGCACTGCCATTCCAATGATAAGGCTAGGTCGCTAGGACCTCTAGCCATGGTTGAGTATATACCTATTATTAGTCATTACCTATAAAATATTATATTATGTTCCTATATATATACGAACGACTAAAAAAATGAGAATGCTCGAATGATCGACAAACGCGCAAATCTTTGCAAAAACGATTGTACTAAAACGTCACAATATATTGGTCGTGACGAAAAAAAAATCGCAAATTTACTCGAAATTCAACACTCGTCGTTAGCACGTATCCGGTTCTATATGATTAAACCCAAGCCCGAGCGATATAATATAATAATTATTGTACAACAACACGCAGTGCGCACGTACGAATATTAAAATACCCATAAAAGCAAAAAGCGTGTGGCGAAAAATATGTAGACTACCTATATATATTATATACTAGTAAAATATATACCATAATATGTATCATATACACACGGACAATTTAAAATGTCGTAACTCGTAAGTACCTGCAGCGTATCAATTATCCAATTACGATCAAAGCTTAATTATTGTATTTGTTCTATAGGAATACATAAAAAAAATTCCCGGGTTGTGGATGAATGGTATTTAAACAAAGATATTAAAATAAAATATATGTACCTATCGTATCATCCTTAGCAAGTTAGTAATAATACAATAAAAGTTGAAATTTCTATTTCATGTTTTAAATATTAATAAAATATCATATAGCTTATATCATATCATTATCTTTGATTTAACGGTAAAAAAACAGTTGAAACAACGACCGGTAAACTACCTAAATCGACCTAAAATTGACACGCTATAGCCTTTGCCAAAAATAAACAAATAATAATTACATTTGATTAACAGTCTTTTTCGCTTAATATAAGTAATAGGTTGCTGTTTTTAAACAAAAACAAAAATTAGTTGTAGTTCTTTTGAAAAAACAGAATACTAGAAAGAGTAAGAATCGGTTAATTGAAATTTGAATGTAATAAACTAATAACAATTAAAACATCGCGAAAATATTTTTATTTTGTGATTTATTTGTGAAAAAACAGAATCTAAACGAATGGAATTATTGTAATTTTTAACAAAATATGATTTATATATTATCTTGTTTTGTAAAACTCAAAAGTTTCGTGAATGTGTTGGCGGAAATTTAAAGCCAACGCTGCTCACAAATACCATAAGGATAACACGAGACACAACGCCATGATTTATTACATAAAGTTAATAATAAGTAAATAATAAAATAATATTATACACGACGCGCAAACACACCAAAAAGTGGTATACACAACTGGGACATTTAATTGGCTGTACAGCAAACGTGACATTTTCCAACAGCACGTCGACACACGTGTGAAGAATATTAAACTTTACAGTCACGTGATCTTCAGGTTTACCTATATTACACTCTATGTAGCAGTGTCAATTAAATGTCAAAATATAGCCCTACAAAACAAATGCTTATAAATCCTACGTTATAGTTTGTTATACACTCAACCGGTTTACGAATGGAACAGTCGCAAAACAACGTTTTTATGTGGCACAACCGGTGCAGAAATCGAGGAAACGACGTAATAATTCAATTTTTTTTGCGAATAATTTAAACATAAACGAAATCAAAGCAATAAAATATGGTGTTTCTTCATCACGTAAACATATATCAGATTTTTGTAAACTAAAATAATATAAAGTTGTTCTATAAATGTAAATTCAATATGTATAGCGTTTTATATACACTGTACATATTATTATATTACATAGTACATTTGTGAAAATAGTAGATGCGTTATTAACGTGGTTCAGCCGATAACTACTTTTAAATATTTTTAAAATCTACAATTCTAATCCCACTTTTTACTATAATATAATATATATTATATTATAGGTACTGTAAGTAGAAAATAATATAACTATATGCATTTCTGTCTTTTGAAAATCAGAGTTGTGCAAACAACTATATAATAATTAAACTTATAAGTGAGTAAGTGACAAGTGATGAAAAAAATTGTGTCCATACGGATACGCAATATTATATTGTACCATTACAATAAAGTGGTTTTATTAAATTATAATCAGCTAAATTCCTAAAACATTTAAACACCTGCAGCTGTGTTTAGATATACTCGATTATTAGATACCGAACTTTATATTAATAGCCGCGATTGTGTGCGTGCATACAATTTACTGGGACAATAAAATATATAGGCGTTTTGATTTGCCGGGAGTTGTATGTAATAACGTATTATTTTGGCACACATGCTCATCATCATGTTTTATTAGAACCACGCAAACAAAATGTCAGCTAGCCAAACAAATGGCATGCGCGTACCATATTATTATAACACACACGATTGCTTAAAACTATATTACAACAATATATAAAATATAATATAAACACCGAAATTCTTACTCAAACACAGTGCAGGATGACACAACGACGTGAGTTATCGTTTCTTACCTGAAACAAACGAAAAAATTATAAATACATTTATTCAACTAGATTTCGAGCCGGAGATCAAAATAAGATAAAGTGTAGATATAGATTGTAATTTGGAGCAACCGTAAAAAACATTCACAAAAAATACAGCAATCATTATCAAATCATTACAACACAAAAGTTTAAATGTATCTTGTGATTGTGGTGCACTGATAAATAGTGTGATAACGAATGATTCAACAAAATTAATGTTATGAAATTTGTGAACCGATATGTGTTTTTTTCAAATTATATTTTGGATGTTTTTCGTTAGCTCACAGCTGCTGCAGTTATATTAAATTTCAAAAATAATGTCAGGAAAATGTTTAAATTTTTTTAACGGTTTTACCTACACTAATTGTACGTCATATTTACGTTGTGACGGAAATCAATGTTATTCGATCAAAATAAATATATTGATGGGTAAACACTTATGGAGCAATCGCAAATTTTGATTAAAAAACATAAACAAATTATTAGTAATTTGATCTAAAAAAAAATCTTATTTAATGGGTCGTAAACAATACCTTATATTATTCTAAGGAAAATATAATAGAACATGCATTATACAAAACGATATTGATTTTTTATTAAATTTGCGAGATTTCCTCACTTGGCTCTTTTCATCATAATATATATTATTATACCTCACATCGAAGTTTTACATATAGTGTAATAGTATCGGAAGATTATACCAAACTCATAGTAAAGGGAACAGATCGAGTGCTACATAGTTGAAACTCAATGACATAGATTGCGTCGAACTCGTTTTCAGACCTGCAGGATTATGATAATGGGACGGGCGCACACTTGATGTGCGAAAGTTACCTTTGCGCCGCGCACAAGTGGTTGGTCAGAACCTAATGTATTCAATATTGTATATGGGCGTGAGAGAAATACATATAAAATATTATAGCCTCCGATCGTTCACAGACATCAGACCTCATTGGATTTTCTTATATAAACGAACGGCAGCAGAATGTACTCGTAAAACAATATTATGATATAAGACAACTGACATACTGCGCGAAGAGCGAATATATTATATTACAATAAAATCGGTTATTTTACAAGAGATTTAAATTAATTCTCTGACGTATTCCTATATAAGAAGTGAATATACGAGTATATATTATAACATTGCGATATCGTAATACGCGACGTAACCTAACGATGACGGCCTAACACCATCCGAAAAATTCAAGCGAACCGTTCTCCTTATCGCGATGCAATGCACAAGACCGCAGACGGAAAAGTTCGCAAATATACAAGAATTATAGTGGTCTCTCATTAACGTATGCACGAAACACTCGATCACCCGGCCAATAATTGGTCAATTTTCGAGTTTGGTTTGACTATATAGTATATATCCTTATTACTTTCGATTTCGTACGAAAAAAAATATATTCCGCTTTATGAAATATACGGGTTGACATTTAAAAAAAACACAACGGATAGTCAATACAGACGACTGTACCTACCCCTGAGCATATTATATTATGACAATTATTATTGTATACATTGTAATTATATACGTTTGAATGTGTCAGATCTTCGTGATACGTCCTATAGGTATACACTATATAATATTATTATATACCTACAGTTACCACTGTATACATAACATATACGATTTTCTGGATAAACCTCAAGTGGTCAAAGTATAGTACATAGGTACACATATTATTGTGTAATATTGTAATATACTAATATAACAGTAGGTAGCAGATTCGAGTTCCAACCCGACGACGAATACCTAGGTATATTATATTATTACAATTTGAATTCCAGTCTCAAATGCACGTATTCTGCAAAATATATAATTAATACATAGGTAATCTTTATGTATATAATTATATTTACTACTAATCGTGGTCTTTTCAAAAAGTAAAATATTGTACACTTATAAATTATAAGAGCACGCGGATTTACTTTAAAAATAATATGCCTATAGATAATGTATATAGATAATAACTCGTGTATATTCAAGTAAAACGTTTGACGATCGGATAATAATATGATCACAAAAATGTAGAAAGGAGGATTTTGTGTTTTCCGATATCTTAATGTTTAAAATTTTTTTTTTTCGCAAAAGTGATGACTTTTACATTTTTAGTCAAGCGTAATATACACTTGTGCTGCTGCAGCTCATCTAACGATGATGATGATGCTGTTATAGTGTATAGTAACATATATACGTAACGACGCGAGACGATGAAGAGCAGTGTATATAATACAACACTATATAGTATATATAGTAGACTTGTGTCTGTATAATATATATATATATATATAGTAGTCCGCGGGCGCCATTGCCGCCGTCCGAGCCGGCACGTGCTTCTGCTACACGGCCGCCGCCACCGCCGCGCAAAGGGATGACGGCCGCGAAATGGGTCAAAGCTGTCGGGCGTAGGGTACGACGTGTAAGCCGATCGAGCTCGCGATTTATAATTTATACGAGAGTTTGTGCGTGTGCGTGCGCGCGCGCGTGTGTGTGTAGTAACGCGCGCAGACAAACGACCGGCGTGGCGCCCGGCAATTATATCGACGTTCCCCCGCGAGATTCAAGGTCGCCGGTCGCCGGTCGCCGTCATACCCCTCCCGCGGTTCCGAGTGTCCCTTTCCGGCGTTACCATGGTAATAGACGCGTGTACGTGTATGTGTAAGTTCGGTATACGTGCACGTGTACGCGCGCGCGTGTGTGTGCGTGTGTGTGCGGACGCGAGGCGGCGCTCTCTACAACCCCCAGGGGTCAACCCTTTTGTGTATCCATTTACGCTTTCGCACACGCCAAGGATTCTTCATCCCCGCAGGGGGGTGCAGCAATGCGTATTATACGAGTTTTTTTTTTTGCGTCAAACACTCTCCATCGCCCGAACTACACGGGATGATATTATAATATACTATGTTCACGTGTGACACGCCCTGCACAATAGTTTCTATATAATACCTATAGGTATAACGACGTTTATTGATATTCTCTCGTCGATTGCGTTCTCCGTAGCTCGATCGGTTCTACAGCTCTCATTCTACTATCCGTTTCTGCACAGACCTGACTATATAGACAGAACAGTTAAATTCGCGAAAAAATTCTGAAAAAATTATTTATCTTACTGCTGTTTTTATAATCGTATATAAGATATATCACCGCATCATTATTACTGTAAATTGTTTGTGTGTTGTTTGAGAGAGACAATTTATCACCGAAATACTTAGATAGAGAATACCTAGGTAGAATAGGATTTCCAAAGCGAATCGGTTAGTTTTAATTTAATTCCAAGTCCGGATCACGAGATATTGATCGTATATCGATTATTATACTTGTTATTCTGCCGTTTTCCGGAGTAATGATTATCATCGTGCAAAAATATATTATGGTGTCGTCGTGGAACTATTTAGTTTAATATAAATACGTGTAATAACTAATAGTATAACCATTATACTTTTATGAAATGAGTTTTGAACCGAGTCGCAGCATAACTTTTAATTAATTTTAGTTAATTGGTACTTGGTACTGCATGCTCAACGAATTTAACTCGCGTACAAGCACGGGGTTTTCAGAGTAACAGTTTCTTTACAAATATCAAAATATTCCATTTAATTTTAAAGACAAGACATATTTCTATCGTTATAATACGTATAAGAGGAAGTTCTGAGATTGTTTTATATAGTAATTTTGTAATATCAACATTTCTCAAGACTGTTTTTCGCAAAGATATATTATAGAGGTTTACAATAATACTCCAGTACCTATACTGATAAACCTACTTTAAATATTTTGTATAACAGCTGAAATATATTTTATAGCCGATATTTTATGTAAAGGCATACCTAGCTAATTAAGCAATATGTATTATAATATAAAGTATGTAATATGTATATGCGTCATATAAACGTGTACCAAGATATTATAAAAATTCAATAATCTTTCAAACTAATTTATGAAGTTAATTTTTTGTCTGATTTACAATGTAAACGGAAATATGTTGAAAAAGGTCTTGAATTAGGTCTTATATGTAGATACTATATACTATAAAAATATAATATTAGAGTATTATATTTCCATTTGTTTGTATATAAGTAATTATGTACCTAGCTTTACAAAGTAGTCTATAATATAGTCTATATATTATTAATTATTATATATATTATGTATAATGTATATGATATATCATGCTAATCATTCATTGTAAGATTTCATTCGCTATCATATCACATATTATGATTTTAATATTTTTATCTTTGACTCGTTCGTATATTATATAATTTCAGTAGGTACACGAAAAATACGCGCGTGATATAATAACGTCAAATAAGACTACATAATATCACCGATAAACGAAGAATTGAATTGAACATTTAACATATATATAATGACGATAAAAAACGAACTCAATTGATTTTTTTTAATTTCCAAATATAATACATATTTTAGTATTACGTAAACAAAGTCAGTTTTTAGTGAAAAAATAAAATAAAATTTATGTCAATTCGACTAATAATAATTATAAATTTTGTATTTGAAAAAAAATAACATTGTTAACTAAAAACATGGACTTTGTCCAGGAAATGATTTGTATATATAATATGTGTACCTACATTGTTTGTTTATTAAAAAAAAACCTAATATAGTTATTTACAAGCGTGTTCTTATGTCTAGTATTCGGATTTGTCATGCTAAACGATATAATACTTTGAACGTCATCGTATAGTACTATATATTATGCTAACATTAGTTTTAAGGCATTATTTTTTACCATTAAATCAACATAGAAACGTTTAACTTTATCGAAATATTCAAATAGTGTCGTCCTGCAGAACTGGAAAAGTTAACAATGTCAATTGGTATATTAATATTGGTTTTTATTTACACTAAACAATTACATCACAATCACTCCCACACATTAGTTATAAATTATGATAACTCGTCCTGCCTTTCCTTTATAAACACACGAGCGTAGGTACTCTAAACACGTCATTATTACTATACGAAATTCCAAGAATCCGCCCCAACACCGCCCTCGCACAACGAAACCAAGTCACATAAAATATTTACGTACGCAAAAAAACTCGCAGACCTTATATACATTTAAAGTCTGCAATAAAATTGCGAAAGGGTTAAAATGAAAAAAATATATACTTGACTTTACCGCGAAAAGGTTCACTGAAAAATTTCACGGTAAATATGTTTTGTACCATCCACAATTCACCACGTTTACGATATGTCATCGATAAAATATTAAAATGCATATTTTAACGTCCATAGTAGCCCATCCACGTTTGTATATAGATACAGGTACCTACATAATATCAATATCTAGGGTATAGACTATAGACGCGTACATAGTTGATTTAAAGTATACATTTTACTAAACCTGAAATGTTTGTTCGATGAAAGCATATTTTACTGGGTTTGATATTTAAATGATATAAATAGGTACATACTAAATATATTATTATATACGATCAAATAGCAGTAAAAAAAATGCAGAATAATTTAAAATGTAAATTAAAACTTTAAGCAAACGGTTGTATCTATTTCAAAACTAAAAATCTATAAATGCATACAACATTAATTCATTTAGACGGATAATTAAAAAGTAATGAGTATTGTACATTAATAGTATCAACTATCAAGATTAATGTTGACTATATAATATAGTTGTAAAATAATAAATATTGACCAACTAATAGAAATTGTAACAAGATAAGGATGAATAATAATGGCTATTTTATAGATTCGTGAAAACGAGAAGAAGCTATATTATTAATATACATTATCGATTTAAGATTCCTGTGCTATGCATCCGTCGCGACTTTCGTCACAATGTTTGATCGCAGACCCAAAAATAATTAACTATTTGATCAGACAAAATATTCGGTGGCCTTACATACTATATTATTTACGTATAAATAAATGCTACATATAGAGACATAATATTTTATATAATTTTAGCTCCAATATATGGCCGATATAATATTTTAATATGAGTTGACATCGTTTTATATTTAAAAAAAAATATATGTATTGTTTCATAGCCATTCGCGCCATATACACATCAAATAATGTGTTAGATGAATAATTTACAGATACGCAGACACGTTGTACGTATACATTTTATAAATCAGCTGTCACTGGCTGTCAGCTGGTATATTACCCAGACGTGATATTTAAATGTATATTGGGCAAATTGTCAGGAGTAAGTAATACTCGTATTATAGCATGCTCAACAAGTGTTCATAAAATGTACTGGATAACTATACATAATATCCTGGGCATTTAGGAGTTTTATTCTTAGGCTTTCATAAAAAATGATTTGATGGACAAACATTTTGCAATAATTATTATAATGTTCAATTCTAGTGCAGACGTGACATTTATAAATTAATAAATTATCACGCGTTTGAATATATTGATAATTATTGATCGAGACCGATCATAAGTTGTATTATTATTTTCACATAGGATTGATTAATATAAATCAGTTTTTATGTTTCATACAATGAAAAACTATTTCATGTTATTTTAAGCACGGTATAGAACTATAAATATTTAACAATAGACTCGGTATAACACTGCACAAGACAAATGTAGACGTTTTTGGTAATTGCGTCTATATAATAATTATTACCTATACGTATGATTATAGATACCAACAGTACCTATTCGTGTTCATCTGTAATATGAAATATGAAAAAAATAGGGCAAAAAAAGTGAGATGGCAACAAAAAAAAAAAGAAAAAAGAATTGGTATTGACATTAGTGAAATTTCACCCTGCAGGGCTGTTGCTATAGCGCGGTGATCCGAGCTGTCGTCATGGCGATGGCAAACCAGCGCGGCGCGGTCTCAATCGAAAAATCCCAAACTACCCGAAGCCGAGGTGATTGTACTGAGGTCCAATATATAGCGATAATGATGTAATGACGTACGCGGCGAGGCCTTGACCCTGAGCGTGCGCTTCTGCTTGTGATGTAGGAATTGATCAAAAGCTTTTCTGCGCGGAAACTTGCAACTCACAGTATACGCATGAGGTGTTTTACCGACAGCTGTCCGACCGGCTGAATTCAAATTTCTTCTTTTTTTAAGGGTGTCAGAGACGGCTATTCAGTATTCAGCGAAAATTCTGGTGATTTTTAGTTAAGTTTCGTGGCGGCCATACGACAGGCCGTGTAGAAAATCAAACCATTTCAACGATCAAAAACGACTTTACAGGAAAAACGATCATGTCTCGTAGAATAGTCGGATTTCGATCGTTTTTTTTTTCATTTAAAAGATAAAAACTAAATCGGGTTTCATTTGACTAGATATGATTTTTGATACACATCAATCGCAGTCTTACTATCGATATTGTCAATAATTTTCTAGTAAACGTTTATTAATTTTGGCGTTTTTCCATAACTCATCAATTCTTATTGCCAACTATACATGCACTGTAGGTATCAAAGAGAACTTTATGTATAAAAATTCACATTTAAGTTTTTCGAAATAGTAGTAGATATCTCGTGAATACAGATCTCGTAAGTAACATAGGTATTACGTTATTAATAAATATCATGTTTGAGTAAGCGGGACATTTTATAAACGATGAAAACCTCAGAGATTTGAGACAAATCTAATCTATTTGAATTCTAAATCCTTCTAAGATACTCTAGTTCTATATTAAATATACCTTTATCGTTTATTATAAGTTAATTTTTAATATGTTATATCGATACAGTATAAAGTATTTTATTTGTTATGATTACCACTTTGTAAAACCATCATACGAGTATTGATTTATTTATTATTCGACTATTATCATACGATTTAGGTTAACATAACGTGTCTTACACTCTTACCCCACACTAATTTCCCAGTTCTAGTTCATTCACCGCCAAAGGTTAAAAAAAATGATTTTGTATACTTTAAATTCTAAACCTCGCCGGTTCGAACAATATTGTAGGTACGTAAAAACAAACTAAGAATTCGACCGAAACCCGCGAGGAATAGCAGACAAAAAATGAGTTATTACAGCGTATATATATTGAATACTTATGCGACGACTTGATAACTTTGAAAATCGCAAAAATTGTATGTACCTAATGTATTATAGTTGACTAGGACCGTTTTTCGGAACACCAGCTCAGGCGGTGAAAATTCTCGGTTTCGTCACCGGTCGGAAAACCTGCACGCAGCTGTGCACCTCTATATATCCGAGGAGGGTAATGACCTAGGCGCGAGCGTATGTGACGGGGACGAAGAAGAAGATAGGAAGAGGAGAGATCCGAGAGCATGATCCGGTTGTGCACGCGTGAGGGGCGGCGGAGGCGGTCGTTATGTGGCCGACGACGAAGACGACGTGACAATAAAAACCACACACAATAACATATATATAATAGCAATATAAAGTTATAATATTGAGATGCATGCGAGTGGTGGTAAGGTATTGCGAGAGAGAGAGAGAGAGAGAGAGAGAATGAAAAAATAAACGAAATTAATATAATAACCATTTTGAACCGCGAACGGTCCACGCGAAAATAAGACGGCGATGACAACGTACATGTGCTTACATATGAGACGCGATGAGCCTACCGCGAGTAAATTGGAGTTCTGTACATTTGGGCGACCAGAGGCTGCGTAATAGAAAAACGTTAAGATTTCGACGACGGACATTGTCGACTATTTCACTAACCAGTGTAATATATTATTGTATAACTCGGTCAATGTCGTGTCCGCTCGCGCTCGTTAGACTTCAACGTAGCCGGGAAAATGTGATGTCAGCAAGTTAAGGCATTTGCGGAAAAATTTTCAAATCGATTTCGTACGGAAAATAAACTAGATGTTTGTATTTCCTACAAACGCGAATTTACTGCTATTTTACACGTACTATATATTATACACTGCGGACAATTTTGCAACGACCAAACGGGTTTTCTTATATTGTGACAATAGCCAATACTGAAGGGACGACAAATTCAATTAGATTTCTTACGAACTCTGGGAAATAAGCCGAAAATTTACAATCGGTTTACGAAACCTTTTACCTATAATAATACCTGTCGGCTGTCTGCGATTTAACGTTATCATATTTTAACCTATCTCGATTTCAAGCAAAAATCACGATCCGCGGATTCGCATTTGATGACAGTTTGTAAGTTGTTGGTGCCGTAGGGGAATCGATAATAACCGTTTAGAAAATCGAAAAATGAAATTTCCAATGTACCGTCTCGATAACGTAGGTAACAAAAATTTAAAAACAAAAAATATGCTAAAATCAATATATAATATAAATTATAATATATACGTTATCCTCGGTTCGCATACAGTCGGAATTTAAAACTGTTATCGCTAAATCCTCGATAATACTCTAGGTATGTATATTATTTTTTGGCTGTTTGGGACGTGAATTATACGGAGGGATCCCCGATCCATTGTCCACGCAAACGACCCGAAGAAATGATAAATTGCAATATATATAATAATAATATAAAATATAAATTATACAGCGCGAGTTTAAGACATGAGTACCTAGTACCTACACGACCGGTTTTTGAAGCGCGTCGGCGTTTCCAAAAAAATTAAAATAAAACCCGACGATATTATAATCTATTGTAATAATTTATTTTAAAGATTAAAAAAACAATTGATATGTTATAAAATATGCACGGATAATAGATATGCATGTTTTAATCAAAATATTACCTACACGATACGTTTTACCTGATTAAAATACGGAAAAAAATATGTACACCTAATTTATACATTTATTCATCTCATGAGAACATATTTATTATTTTTTTTTAAATCATGTCACATGAAATTCGAATATATTTCAAAATCATTATTTTTTTACATACAAAATATCGTTTAAATGAACACGTTAATACCAGACACTATATTACTATACACTGAGACCCAAAAGTTCCACACCAAATATTTTAATTTGCCCAACACACGTCATGATACCTACGTAAACAACGTATTAAAAAAGTGCAACATAATATAATATTAAAATATATTTATATATATATATATATGTTTTGTTTGTCGGATTTCCAAGAAAAAAACATTTTGTATCTGGTCTATATACGTTTGTTAAAAATGCATAAACTTGCCTAACTCTAAACATCCGGGCCTCTTGATTATTGTATGTGCTGTATATTATTTTATGTTTCAAATGGTGAACTACTAAAAATTATAAAAACATACATGTGCAAGTGTGTGTATAAATCAACAAAATGTCATGTTTATAAACACGGTTCTATTACTTTTTTCACGATAGCTGACAAATAAATCGTCGGAAATGTTTTCACTAATTTCATTTTAATTGATATATTTCAGTAAAAAAAAAAAATATATTTGATTAATTAATTTACAATGAAAATTATAATTATTATAATATATGGAACGATATTTTTTTTTATTAATTTCACCGGAGTATAATATTATAGTATACCTATAAGTTTAAAATGTACATTAATACGGTATAGATAATAATAAAAATATGATATTATTCATAATATAACGAAGTGGTCAAATTACCAAATAATAACGAAAAAATAAAAGAACGTTTCAAACATATATATATAAGACGTATAGATCTATAGACCTACCACTCTACAGTTATACTAGTTTGTAAAATTATAGTATAACGTGCTTAGTAATATTTAGTTAGAAATCGTAGTTTTTAGGAATCGTATAAAAATTTATCGCAAGACATTTTTTTGGAAATTGTTCAAAAAATATGAGCTACAGTGGCATTTAGTTCACATAATCACATGACATATAATATATTATAGAAAAATAATATTATATTATTATCTATTTCGCTCATTACTTGTGTGACGAATCCTCCAATAGGTATCGAATGTAACAAAATAGTATACAATATTAAAACAAACTATGTATTCTTACTTCTTAATAACCAAAACAAAATATAATAAGTAATAATACAATTTACGAAGACAATATTATAATACGTATTTTTTCGCTCGTAAAAGTGTGTTCGTGTGCTGACCGAATGACCGAATGTTTAAACAACCTATATAAATATATACTCTGTGTATACTGTATACACAGCCTACCAAATACGCTGTTCAAATATTGGCTGAAAATAAAATATCTGAAAAGTAATAATATTCTGTATTTCTGTTGGCTTCTTAAATAAAATACACTCGTATTTCATCTGACAAAGTAATCATGAATATTATACACAAATATGTATTTAAATATACATTTAGAACAGACAAAATGTAATGAAATAAACGATCCCATAAAATGTGTATTATACAGATAAATATGATGGTTTACCTATCCATTTTTTCGACACGTGTTTATCGGCTGTGCAACTGCAGTAGAAGGCAGTCTAATAATAGTTAACGTACAGATTCTTACCAATTAGTTAGGTCTGTGTAGGTACAAAAGGTTTTCAATGAAATTGTCTTACCTGAAAAAAAACAATATAATAATATGTATTATAAATATTATTACGTTAGAATGATAATATAGAAATTATTAAAATACTATTTATTTATTCAAGGTAGTTGGAAATGAAGATAAGAACTTTTTGAAAAATAAGGAAGTTAGTATTGGCTTATAATTTATTTCTATACAAATATTTAATATATAGTTGTCCAGGAAATAATTTGTCTGATTAATATTTACACAACATCGACAATAATAATTGAATATACCATTATACCAACATAATTATACGTACGCAAATGACTACCTACTTAATTATTAGGTACTAACTACCAGTGGCGTACACACGGGGGGGGGGGGGTGTTCAAACCCCCCCTTTAACTGAAAAATAATTATCTATTTGTATACATAGGACAGATTAAACGGATTGACAATGTTGTCTAGGGTTCCCAGATTTATTTTTTAAAAATACGGGTCATTTTAAAACATACCTGTATAGTAGGTATATACAGTGACGTATTTACGGGGGGGGGGGGGGATCAAGCCGACCAAGGGGATCGATCTCTCCCGTAGGGGTGTATATAATATGCATCATTTTAGACCTCTAACTTAATAAAGCTATATCCCCCTCCCACCAAGAAAAAACCTAAATACGCCACTGGGACACTGGGTATATACTTGAAATGTACATGCCGACAGCCGATTTGATAGCCGATTTAATATCATTAATCAGTAACCAGTGTAACCACCACAAAACCAACAAAAAAATGTATTGTTATTATTATCATTTGATTTAGTTATTATCATTTATCAATAATTTAAATTTTAAAATGCCAAATAATAAAAAAAATTTTATTTTTGAAATAGTTTTAAAATAAGGTACATACGGGACGGGTTGTTCAAAATACGGGACAATAGTATTATTTTTTAACTTTTGCCGGGACACCGGGACGCTTCATTCAAATACGGGACAATCCCGTAAAATACGGGACGTATGGGATCCCTAATGTTGTCGGTGTACCGTGGTACACATTTAACTCCTGAAGAGGTCATTGACGAGTTGGCAAAAAAACCAAGAAAACTAGATCTTGTACAGTAAACAATTAAATAATCGTTTTGAAAAATATATATATAATATTATGTATGTATGTATAATTTTTAATATAACCCCCCCCCCCCCCCCATTGAAAATATCTGTGTACGCCACTGCTAACTACTAGTTAAGTGTTACCGTATTATTATTTCCGTACAACTTTTACATAGTATAAACATTTAAACATTTAATTGTAACACATTGATAATTAATTATATTGTGACAATTTTGAATTTCAAAACAAATCGATGAATACGCGTTAAAAATCGTACTTGTAATAATTGTTCATCCAGTCTTTATCATTACGTGTAAACAATCGAAATACAAAAATCAAACTTAAATGTATTATGTATGTGCGTATACCTAATAATAAAATGAAGATATAATATCTAGCCTAGTTGTATTAAAACAGTCGGCCATGTGCCCAATAATAATTCATACATTATCCATGCATAATATAATGTAAGTGGTTTTTTTGAAATGATATAGAAACCAGTTCCTTATTACTTTCGCAAACACGCTGTATGTCTACAGGGCGCATATACAAGTAATTTGATATCAAACGCAGAGCGTTTCAACCTGTGTTTAGAAAATTGTGTAAGTTACTTCATGACGTTATTAATTATTTTAACGAACCCATAAAAACAAAATAAAGATCTAAGTAGGTATACTAATAAAAGGAAGAAAAATTACTATTTTATTGATTCACTTTTAAACATGGGATACAATCATTTTATAGGTATGATGTGTCGATGTGAATTTTTAAGACAAAACTCGGAGGCTGGAGTATGAATTTAGAATAAAAAGAAATAGATATGAAAGAATATTATATTATATATCTAACTGAGTCGAGATTAATATTTAATAGTATTAATTTAATACAGTTCAATGAATGGAAGAGGACTCGACAACTATTAAACATCGATACGTTAGACGTATGGAAGAGGTAACGCACGACAGTTTTCTTTAAACAAAAATCAAAACTTTTTATAAAATGTTAAAGAAATGTTTGTAGAAATTTGAATTTATTGCCAAATATTGTATATTTTAGTCTTTTGTCTTTTGGACTGAATAGCAATAATAACAACAACAATCAAATTACCACCGTAATTATTAACGGATATAGGCACACATAATAGGTAGGTGTATATAGGTACTTAGTGAACGCGCCAAACGGCTGAACGAAAGGGAAAGGATAACATTTTTTTTTCAATACCAGTAAATAACAGTTTCGTTTGGATGAAGAGGCGGTAACGAACGGTATATAGGTATATTATAGAGAAAGAAAATACACTTATTGTAACAACTACTAACAACAAAGTTCCGCAAGAACCGAGAACCTGAAATCTTTTTTAAAAAAAACTGTAGTTATCCTTGCCCCAAAATCTGCTGGCTTTCACCATTAGTCTCAAGGTGATCATTATTTTAGGAAATGTAATGCATGTCGGTCGGTGTTGTGCAAACACACGCGGATTTTACGCCTGTTAATCACGTTTGCGCCGCGAAGTCCTTCCTGAGGCAGCTTGCGCGAAACAAACAATCCCACTGCGCACGATATACATATACCTATATATTATACGGCCATATAGGTATAATAATATAAATAATACATAACACGCGTCACGAAGAACAAACGGAAACAGACCGGAACAGCCAGCAGACAAATATGCTACAGCAGTGCGATACATAATATAGAAAATAATATTGATAATGACCGGGTCCACCGTGTAAACAACTATGTACTCCTCGTCGAGGGTTTAAAATAGATGACGTATTTGACGTTTTCGAAAAAACAAACGTATCGACGTCGACGGAGCTTAAAGATGTAACATATATTATTATATACAGACGTAAATTAATTAATCGCTGCTGCAGACGCGTTGGCATAGATGCGTATGCGTAGGTATATATTTGCATTAATATAAACATAATATTATTCGTGATTATGCTAGTTTGGATTTATCTTGGTTTTTCACGCATCACGTGCAATTTAAATATTTAATAAAAAAAACGGAATTAACACAAATAATTTGTATATATATATTATAAAGCAGTGTACACGCCGGTCGTAGGTTTGACGTGAAACACAAATCTCACGGAACACGCAGATTCGGATAAATGTATATAATCTACGCGTATATATTATCATTATTTTTGAACGGTTTGGATAAATCAAATCTCTAAGCATGGCGTAAACAGAATCGATATTATAGTGTGAGTTGTATCGTTCTAAAAACTTACTAACCCTCGAGTGGCGTTCGTATAAGCATTGTATAATCACATTGCGGAGTATACGTAAGCAAGCTGCCATACAGTGTACCGTACATTTTTATAAAAATTCTCGACAAATGACTCGATGCCTTGCCGTGTATATACACACGTCCGGTAGACACGAAACAGGGTTCGTATTCTTATAATATTCGCTTTAACAGCTGCACTAAATTTATATACTCAACGCCCATCTAAGATGTAAGCTCGACACGAGTATAGTATGCGCATGCAGCATATATTACACAAGCAGCTAATACAGCTAGCGCAAAACCCAACCGATTAAAAATGTATCAGACCGGTTTTAAGACAGTTTAGTGTTTACGGGCAATGGCGTTTAAAAAAAAAGTTCTTTCGTCACCGCACCTAAATCTTACAAAATCTGTGAGCGTGATCGAGTCCGCCTTTTCCGATCGAAATTCTAAATGCGTCTGAAACAATCTGCGCGGGTAGATCCTACTTTTTATTATTTAAGATGACGCCACGCCCGCGCGCGTTGTCTCAGTCTTACAAACGCGTAAGCCATATACCAAATTTGTATTCAACAGTTCTAATTTCGTGTAGTAACCTTCATAGCAGACGAGCGAATTGATGTAATATCAAATTTTATTTTTAAACAATCGTACAGTTTTTGTGAACATAATATTTTTAAAAAAATAGCATTACAATGAATGTCAATGGTTTGTAGGTAAATAATTTCACTATCTGAAAATTATTCATACAATTTTCGTGCCGAAAATTTAAACAAAAAAAAACTCTAGACGACTAAATTACAGAAGAGATTATTTTACAACCGTCAGAGTCTATACGCTATATTATTACCATCGACTTTTTCGCCCTTTTTATGCAACGACGAGAACCTGCCACAAGATCAAACTAGTTTAATGCGCTCTCGCGCGTGTTCCTCCATACTCGCTGTGTACACCGTCAACTCGATTTGTTATAATATTCTTTCGATCGCCGCCGCCGCTGCAGCAGACCCCCGGGCGACCGAAAAGAATTTTGGTTTATTGCAGGGTCATCGGCACCCGGGCATCCGGTAGCCCCAGTGCGAACGTATAATGTGTGTACACCGCGATTTACCTACACAACAATGCGAACATATTATTATTATTATTATGTTTATATATACCACACACACACACAAGCGCACAAATAGACGACGACGACGAAGGAGCAAAGAAGATTGTAATATGCAGCAGCAGCAGCAGCAGCCGTTGATTGGCAACCGGTTTCTCGTGTATCTATAATCACGTGCATGCGCCACCGTTGTCGTCGCGTAATGTGTAATATCCATCGCGCCAGAAATAATAATAATAATCGTTCCACGACGGTGCGGCAAATCGAAATCGAACGAAACCCATTGTCCGCCCGGAGTCCCTATTGTGTCCGCCCGATTGAAATGGATTCCGTCCCCGAGGCGAATTACTCGCTAATTAAACCCGACGCGAACGCCACTATTCTTGTACGCGAGCATGGCGTATATATTATTATATATTGCACATTATAGAAAATTCAAGATGAATGAACTGCGACAACGACGAACGACAGATATTATACATAGGCGAGCTGCACATTTTCATCGGGCTCGAGGTCCGGACTTCCAGTATAGACTGCGTATACAAGCAGCAGCAGATATATAATATAAGCGTAATAAGACTACATGTACCGCCTATATATTTTTCGAAGAATATAATAATAATATGATATAATGTCATATTATTATTATTATTATTATTATTATTATTATTATTATTATTGTAGATAGTACGCGTATTGTCAAGACGGCGGGGCGTGTATATGAGATATTATACCTAACACTCTGGCGAGAGAGACATTCCGGACGTATAATATTGTTATATTCTCGTCGTCATCGGAAGCCCGACGAAAAATCGTTAGCGCCGGATCCCGCGCGCCGCGAGTTCCGGTGAATGGCTTGCTCGCGTATACACATATTATTATTTATTATCATTATTATCCATATAATATACATGTGTGTAATATACGATAATATGTTTGCAGAGCACAAAGAGCTGCTGCAGCGTGCTCGGAAGAATTTTGCAATCCAGCCACGTCGATTGGATCGAATCCTTACGCGTTATAATAATATTGTAATAATAATATAATGGGCAGTCTTATAGATTTTTTCCCGAATTCCGACGAAGTGTCTCGTATAATGAATTATAATATTATATTTTATAATATATTATAGCTTCAAACCTTTCAGAAAGGCGTCGAGTGAAAAAGACTGAATAAAATGAAAATACGCGATAACATAATAGTTATGTGTTGTGCTATCGTCGATAACATCATAATATATTGAGTACTGAACTCGTATATAATTCATGAAGTACGGTCTAGTAAAAAAAAGATTTTTTTAAGTCAATGTCAGCCGGATCTGCAGCAGTTATTGCTTTAGTTTTGTGATTCATCTCAAATATGTTTCAAGCGATGACCGCACTGCAAAGCTACTGCAAAGCTAGTAGTATGTGATCAAGTATATAAAGGTTTTGGCAATGCACACACAAACTGCAGTCACACATTTATTCGGAAAGTATTCCTAAAATGACAATTTATTATAATATATTTCCATGGCCAATAAGATATATTATATAATTCAACTGTCGCATAATACGATTTCTTGGATATAATAAAATAATAATAAATATATGTGTGCGCCTTATTTATATAGTATAGTTATCTATATAGTACTAAAATAATTCATGCCAATAAAATCATAATAAAAATGTTTTTTTTTTTAAATTATTGTCGTTCTATTACACTCAATTATACACTATATATAAATTGAATTAACAAGTTAAGCAACGGCCAATTGTATATAAAAAATGGCATTAAATATGGAATAGGTACCTATAATATTATGGTTTTATGTGTTTCAAATTTGAATAATACTTTATAGTATTATAATATACAATATTATACAAGTTAACATATAAGTTCCCTAACAAATATATATTACTATAAAACTATATTAATTAAACGTGGAAAAGGCCAAGCGCATCATAAAACTTGGCCAACGGGTTTGTCGAAACGCATAATGAACTCATTATTGGTAATACTGTAACAATATAAATGTATAGTATAGTTACATAGGCACCTACTCGGATAATGATGCACCAGATGACTGTTGCGAGTGCCGGCTACTTAGCCATGATGATAAATCGTGAATGATGATGCATCATGCATATTATGTTAAGACTTAAAAACATTAAATTATTTTTTCGAAACGCCCGTCAAAAACCACATAGTTGGTCGTTCAGACCCATCCAAGAAGCGCATAGCATATTATACTGGTTTTTATTTAAAGACTGTAATTTTCGATATCTAAACGGTTAAGTATAAACAACTGTGGAGGGAGGAGGGGTATGTATAGAAACAGAGATGATAATAAGTATAATATAATATAATGAGTGTTAATTTTTTTTTAACATTTCGTGTAATGTCTCCATTCAATATTAATAACGAACACTTACAAATTTTACAATATTTTTAAAATGGTTCACAAGAGACTAAGAGATATACACTCACTAGGTACCTATATGTTATATTATAATTATTAATAAAAACGAACTGCCACAAAGTGGTATTTCAGTATTTGTATTATATTATCATTCCCAATGCGAACCCTATCACTTGTAATAGTATAAACTATAATTCTGTGATAAGAATACGGCCGCATTGTTGTCATATATTATAATTAATAATTATCTAAAAAGTTTGAACTATGTAAAAATACTACATATTTTAATATTTCAACGTAACGACCGATATTATGCAGCTGATATGATTCAAATCGGAAGTACGAGTATTATTCGAAATTTGTGTTTAGAATAACAAGCCGTTTGTTGTATTTCAGATTATCGAAATCAAATTTTAACTTTTATGAACCAAACACTAAAACACAAAATATGTAAGTACCTACTTTAAATGTCTATATTTTAGATTTTTGAGTGTATTGTGTGACAACATTTGTGTGTATATGCCTTCAGACGAATATGTTTTTTTGGATATTTGTATAATATGCTTTATTAGATTGAATTTCACTGATTTTGTAAAACAATCATTAAAAACCGATCATAGCTAAACAAATAGTAATTGTGCGTGCAATCATGATTCAAATATGTATTTGTTTAAATGCCACCGATCTATTATACGTTATAATACTGAACTGCTAATTTAATCTGAATTAATATTGATTTTAAACAAACAAATTTAAATAATTTTCCAATATTTTAACTACATGCACATTATTAGTATAACTAATCAATTGAATTCTCTTACCGCCTATCGGGATAGTAAATAATCAGTTAACCTATACATTGTACCGAAATAATGAGGGAGTCACAAAACGTACGTATTGGATACAAGTTAGTTTTTTTATATAGTATAATAATATTATATGTTTAGGAAAAAATTAATTATTTGTAAAATATAAATTTGGATTATTTTACAGATTTGAAATTAATTTTTAGAACAGCTAGCGCTATCTATCTTTCATAACATACAATAAGACTAAAATTTCATAAAATTATAACCGACTTTCATTACTTACTAATCTAGTGTTATTCCTATCCATAGATAATTAAGATATCTTTATTATCTATTTTCCTATCCTATTCTGTTAGACAATATTATTATTATTGTCTTAGAATTTCTTTAGAAAATATCAATGAGATCAACACCAGATTTTTAAAGTTGTCAAGTCCGCAATAGAGAGCTAGGTACTTCAAGAGTTAAAAATATTTAGTGTCTGCTTTCACTCAAAAAAATTAAACAAAAATAGTTATACTTATGGATAAGGTCCTTCTGAAAAGTTTGTAAACTAACTTCTAACTATTAAGTCCTCAACGATCGAGACAATCATTCATTCGTTTATAACTTATAATATATCGTACCTGTATCGTTCATCGAAGGTTCTGTCTTGATGTACTTGTTTTGATTGATAAACATATCTGAATTTTGGTTTAAACATGGATTCAGCTGAGACACGGGATTCAAAAGTTTTTCTAAACCATAAAACAATACATTATTACATTAACTAAAATTATTTTTAACAACTATTTACATATTATAATGATGTTAATTAAACAAACAACACAATAAATAATAATAATTCTAGTAACCAGAAGGTTAATTTTTAATACATAGATACCTATTTATAAATTATTATATTTTTAATTTAGTTTATACAGTAATATAGAAATGTAGCCAATGTAGGTAAATAACTATTTGTATTTACACAGTAACACTTGATTTATAAAATAAAAAATTACCTATACTGGGTATCCACTTTTTAGCTGATAGAATATTATAAGTAATATATTATTGCATTGTAAATTTATGTGAAAATTATATATAATTATATGCAATTTAATGCTTTTAACATAGAGTATTCAATACAATTTTTACAATGATAAACATAGGTACCTACACATTAATTATGTTTTTAAATTATTATCCTAATTCAGAATTATTTATACAATGTTTCACCAAACATACTCAACCCTGTTTAATCCTTTAATTACTTATGCATCTATTAAAATTCTGATCTACTCTTATAATAATCAAATATTTAGATTTTTGTACTATTTTAGAAATATACTGTAGTCAATACTTCAATAGCGATACAAACTTCTTTTTTACTGTGATTTATTAGGCAAGTAGGTTTTTTAAATTGTTGATGTAGGTATCAAAGGTATAAATCAAAATCCGAACAAGTATAATATTATGCTGAATTATTTTAACTTATACATATAGGTACCCAGGATAACAATAATCCTTAATGATTTTATATCAAATATTGTCATATTGGAATTGGATATTTTGAAAAAATAATAATATATATTTTTGAAAATTGTCAAAAATAACATTAATGATTCATCTATTATAAATGTGATTATTTGCTGAGTATAGTAGATAATACCAAAGTCGTCTAAATTTTACTCATATTATATACATTTTGTTTAAAATCATTACTTAGGGATATCCTTAGTACATAAAGTTTAATAACTCAAAAAATAGGTAAGTAAGCATGTACATTTTGAATCTGTTAAATTCCAAAATCTGCTCTACAAATTACTGTAGAGAGTAAATATTTAAAAAAAAAATTTGTATCAGTTCTTGACACTCTATAAAATGTATAAAAATTTAAGTATGTAGGAGTTTGAAAATATCGTCTTTAAGACTTAAGTATACTAAAGAATCCCAAAAATTAGAATTTGGATAAAGGCATATTAAAATGGTGATGGGAAGGGGGGATTACAGAAGGTAAATCACCTAGCATAAAAAATATAATTACCATTCATTAATATGTATTATAGTTAGGTATACAGTCATTATTTATTCCAGATATTTCGTATAATGATTTGAAATTTAACAATGTTATTTACTTTTTAAATTCATTAAATTAAGTATTTCAAAAAGTGTTGTTTAATTTAAAATGCCAACAAACAGTTAACACTTTAGGTCATGTTTAAAATTTTATTTTTTGTTTTAAGTACATACAGTACTATTATAAATTATAACTTATAACTATGAAATTAATTAATATCCATTATAATAATGTGGTTAGTGGATATTTTATAAATGCTCCTCATTGTTACTAAATGAATGACATGTATAGGTAGTTATCAATTTAACAATGATTAAGACATGCTATTATGATATGCTAAGTTCAAAGTTGACTTTTCTGATGGATATTTTAGAATATTGAACCCATTACAAATCTATTTATATTTTTATCCAAACAAAAAAAAAATATAAAAAATTATTAGAAGGTATTGTTACATAACAATAATATTAACACATACACAATTTAATGTTGATTAATTTTTTTGATTTCCATATTATATAACATTATTGTATGTATTCTTGTATTATTTTCTACATTATACATACTAAATCTTTTTAAGCTACTAAATATTATTTTTGGGGATAGTAATGTAAGTTTAAACATAATATGAATCCACAAAGATAAAAGGTAGATTAAATTATTGATATGAGCAAAATATGTTATTGTGGTTGGATACTTTTTTATTAAAAGTATAAACATTCACAGGCAGATGGCAGACATATCATAATTTTCAGTCTGTAGATTTGAATTTTGAATTATCTTTATTAAAAATTACTCTTTCTTATTTATGGGTACATATTACATCTTAATGTATCCAAGTATGTACCTGCAAGCAAAGGATTTGCAGTGGTAATGTTGAATTTCTTGCCAGCATTTGTGCGTTGCAGTTCTTGAAGTAATGCAACAGCAGCATGGTTTTTGTTACCCGTTGACATGACATTGTTATTATTTTCTTCCTGTGAAATTAAAAATATATTTTGTATACATTTTATATCATAAACATAAATATAAATAATTTTTTTTTATTGACTTATAAATAAATTATAAGATTTGTATAGTATTTTCAATGTGAAGAATATTTGTTAAATTTATAAAGTTAGAAGTATTTTTAATTTTACTCAATTGATATAGGTTTAAAGCTTATTAGTTATTATTGGTAGCATTGATTACAGAATCAATGTTGGTAGGTATTCAAACAAATTGTATTTAATAGTTGGGCGTCGGGTATAGACAATTTTAAATACACAAAAAAAAATTAATGAAAATATTTAGTTTTAATTTGTATACATCAATAAATGCTAATACAAAATATTAAAATAATAACTTGTGATTGTTGGTTATAAAATGACAATATTTTATTATTTTGATAGTATGTTTTATTTTATTATTTTTAATAAATATATTATATTATTAAATAATATTATATGAGTTAATGATTTAAAATAAGGAGTAAATATAGGCAATTCGATGACTACATTTTTGTAATTTTGGTGTAGAAGTATGACACAACAATATTAATTTCAACAACACAAGTACAAATAAGCAGAAGTCCTAAAATTGCCTATATTTACTCCTTATATTGAATCATTAACTCGTATATTATTGTTTTAAACAATATATCATATACCATAAAAATATTAAAAAATAAATAAATATATTGTATAACTAATTTATTATTGATGTATAAAAATTAAAATTAAAATGTTTTTATTTTTTGTGCATTTTAAATTGTCTATATACGACGCCCAACTATTAAATACAAATTTATTTGTTTGTATAATAATAAGTAATAACAATAACGATATACAACAATAGTGAGAATGGACATGTGCAAATTATGATTAAGTTAAAATAATTAAATATTCAGTAAATATAATCAAAAATGTTTAATACGTTAATACAATAATGATACATGATCGAATATTTGACCAATTGAGCAATTCTTCAAAATTTTGAATTAAATGCAGTAAACCTAAACGAGCCGTTTACCTTTATATCACAATTAACAAAATCGAAAAACTGTTCAAGTAACGCGGATGAGTCGGACAGCTGCTTGAAAATGTCATCATCGCCAGAGTGTTCACCTCCATCTTGGACACCAGCTCCTCCTCCGTCCAAAGCATTGTCTAATTCACTTGATATTTCCGATTGGAGTAGTTCGCCGAGACTGGAAACTTCGTTACCCTAAAACAGACATGAAAATGTAGATAACACATTGGTAACGTCATTAGTTATATCCTTACAATGGCGTTTAATTACTTACAAGACATTCGGTAAAGTCGTCAATTTTCGTCTCGGCCTCCGGACACCAGAGTAACACGTCGTCCATGAAAGGCATACCTGAACCTGGGATGGTCGATGTCCTGCCAGCAACCACTACACCAGCGGACAGTGGTGGGCCGGGTGGTGTGGGTTTCAAAAAAGCCAGGATGACAATTAATGAGTCGTGGACGCACGTTTCTTCGATATCTAAAATTCCAATTACAATATATTAAAATAAGCGATATGTGATGAATCAATTCAAATTTATTGATACGTTTAATATGATTATGCATTTTTATAAGTGTATAGGTGTCCGGTGTACTAGAACAGTTTAAAAATGTTCTATTACCTTTTACGATGACGCAAGGTACTAACAACTATAGGAAACAACAATAATATTTTTAAGAAATCCATTGATTTTCTAAATTTTTATTTTTTATTTTTTTTATCCACTAGATTATTATTTATGAGTATTATTTTAATAAAATACATATGCATCTATAGGTAATATAAAACATAACAGATCAACTAATATCTGATAATATCATTTATTTGCTATTACATATTTTGTAAACAATTAAATTATTTATAAAAAAAATGAAATGTATAAACAACCTGTATGTTCTATAAAGGTAGATAGGTTGTATATAGTAATAAAATATTTCATGGATATTTTTTTTTTATTTTCTTCTGTCTATTATATAATACTAAATATTATAGGCAGTTTAGTTTTGGATAATTTTTTTACAATGCTTTTATACACAATACAAATATTGAACATGTTTGGCACACAGCAGTATTTATCATTTTAATAACAACAGGAAATAAAAAAAATGAATAATGCAGTAACGTTCTATTTGTTTAATTCCAAAACATGTTTCATAGTTTTAAAATAAAACTGCAATTGTTTGATCAACTCGACAATATAAAAGAACAACCCAAACATTTGTTCATTCAATACATGACAAGATAGTAGGTAGTCCATAAACACATTTTTAAAATTAAGAACAACGCCGATGGAACATATATTAATAAAAATATTAAAAGTATAACTATTAATAATTGCAAAAATTTTTTTTTAATTTTAAAACTTAATTTTTCAACATATTTTTAAGTTATAGGTATATAGTTTTTGAAAGTTATTACGAGTAATTATAAGTATGAGTAAAGTTATTATGAGGTAATACAACCTAATAATGAATTTGGTTTTTTAAAATCTTTCGCCTTCTAATAAAATTATCAAAAGCACCATAGTTAGTATATTCATGAAAGTGTATTAAAATTTGGTTTTTGTTTTAACTGTATGATTTGGACCATTGAGTATCCAGCTGTTTACCTTGGAAGATTATCTACTACTACATCCATATTCAATTTAGGAACATTAATACGTTTATGTTTGAGCGTCCTCGGCTATTACTAATAAGCCGCACGCGCTATATACAATCTAGAAAATGTTAAAAAAAAATCTAACATCTAACAATATATATTATTTAATTGAAATAATAAAGTCATAGATAAACTTTGTTACTTATGCTTACAGCACATTAATTTCTGATTTGCATAATTTCGAAGTTAACAACTCAATATACTTCAAAATTGTCATGAGAATAATATATATAACCTTGGACCCGCTTGGTTTTTTTTTCAAATAATAAATTAAACTACATTAACATTTCCTTTTTAAACTAATATTTAATTTTGATTACTCCTCTAGTCTTTACCTACACTGCAGGCTCGAAGCTTCACTATACAGAGTATATTTTTGTATTTAATAATAAGAAACGTAATTATCAAAATAGAAATAATTTATTTTAGAAGGTGAATCAATATATTTTAAAAGCCAAACTCGTATACCTACCTGACAGAATTCTTTATTTTAATATAGTTTTAATAAGAAAATATACTACCCTACACGAATTTCAGTATTATTAAAAATATTTATTGCATAGTTGCATGATCATAATATATTATATTATAACACATACTATACGATGCGTATGTTTAAATTATCATCGTTCTTATAGTATTGTTGTAAGTTTTTTTTTTTTGAAACCGGTATCATGACATTTTCATACTCGCCTAATACAACCATGATTTTTTATTTTGCATACATAAATGTTTGTGTTTTATACGACAGTAATTTATCACTTATTACTTTCACGTAATTAAAAAAAAAATACATATACAAACATTAGGTATAGGTGAAGATATTATAGGTACCACTTTCGAAAAACAATTTTTTTTTTATCCTTGAATTATTATTGTCCGATGAAAATAATTTACTTATTGCTGTTTTGATATGTTTTATTTTTTATTCGAAAAGCTATACTTCAAATCATCTCAACTAGCTATAATCTCAATAAAATAATCTAATATCGTAGCGAAAAAAATAACAAAACATCAATAATATTGTCCGTTGAATAATTTTAACAACCGTTGGTCGGATTGATGTTGTAATTAAATTTTTTTTTTTTTTAAAATAATAATCACATTGTAATTTATACGAATCGTTTTATATTGTATATAGTTGTACGGCGGTGCTAATTGTTTGACACAAATCTTTCATAATTAAATTTCAATGAAATGCCCGTGGACGTTGGCCAAGAATATGAAACGCGTCAACCAATCCAACTGCAGGACAATATTGTAATAATTAGCGTGCGTATTGCCGTTTGCCAGAAGTCAGAACGCAAAATATTATGTCCCTTTTAAAAAAATACGATCACGATCAAATTGACAGGGTCGGCGTGTATTTAAAACGTGTTTTTTTTTTGAAAAATTAATTTTTACTCTCCGTTTCAAGGCGTATAATAATAATATATTATATTCTAATATTATTCTAATATCTACCTACCCACTTTTAAAATAATATTATTCGATGTAAATCACGAATCATAATTGACTATTAATACAGACGACTTATAAGCGGTTTGGTTTATAATCGAGTTTACAGTTTTACACGAATATTATAATAATAAAATCGACATAACTAAATATTTCGCCGTGAGTACCGACGATTTGAGTTTGTCGGACCAAAGAACCCTCGCACGATTTCACATGAAAAAGATGGCCAGAAAATATCGAATTCGAGAAAGTTACGGATCGACAAAAAACGATCAGACGTTATTATATAATATAATATATTAATTCATTATTATTGTAAGGTTATTGGTATATGTCACGGTTACAGATAACTTCAATAATATTCTTTACGAAAACGGCACGAGTAGTTTTGGGGCAGTCGGGATTTTCACACATAATGTTATTATAATATTTTATTATACACTTAAGGTTTGGCGAAAATATAATATTATACCTATTAATGTTTAAAACCCCGTCGGAGCAGATACTTTTGTAGTGTAAAAAATGTAAAAAATAAATAGTCTCTCACCTTATGCGATGCTCCACTTCCGTTGTGGTTCATTGTCTGCTCACGGAGATTTGTTTCCATTTTTCTTTCGAGTACATTTTCGAATCTAAAACGAGAAAAAAACAAACGAAAATGTAGTTTTCCGACACGACAACGAGCTCTAACGGTCCGTCGTCGACGGACGTCCGTGTGAGACTGAAGTACCGAACGCGCCGTGTAGATATCGCTCCCGCGTATCCCGCCAAATATGTCAGTGGTGTTTTTATTTCGCATATTATCGTTATCACTCTTATCACTTATCAATCGGTCAGTTGAATAAGAGTTAATACGTTACAGTTTGTAACATTTTATTTTTATTAAAATTGTTCCACAAACGAATAGATAATAGCAATGCGTTTCTGTCAACAATAAATTCCAAGTCTCATAGTTCCCTTTCAGCCGGTAAGTAAACAGTTTTACATACAACAATAGATGTACAACCATTATCTACATGGTAGGTACATTCTCTCGACGGCGTCCGGCTCTTTACGGTTTACATACCGACACGACTCAACGTCTCTTTAGATAATTTTTGAATTAAGTTAGTCATGTCACTGCTTGTTTTCAGACGGATATTATGCAATGTCGTCCAGCACCGACGAAGAATTGGACATGCTGTCGCCCTCGTTCAATCCGATCAAAGCTTTGTACTCAAACAAAGTACAGGTGCCTAGCTCGACTGCTCAGCCGCTCGACAACATATCAAAATTCGAACTCACTCCTTCGGGAGAAGTCACTATCAAGCCTGAAAGACCCAGAGTAATTTTAAACTGTTCACATCATAACAATTCAGTATTCTTTTTTTAACACTTGCGTTTTATACAGACACAAAACGAATATACCATCAAACCAATTAAACGTGATTTAAGTGCGGGTAAGTTCTTGGTAAATATCAATAATTATAAAATACTGCAGACAGTTTGTTTTAGTGGCCGGCACATCTCAAGTATCATTAGTTCAACGGATTATGAAAAGGAGACGAACTGTATTGGCACGTATGTCAGAAATTGGCAAATCTCGTGGGCCATTATCTCGTATTGCTACGTTTTGTCACAGAAAACAACGTGTTAAAGTCTACATAAGATCGGCTGTGTCTGTCCGAGGTCACTGTGAAGGGTACATTATTGCTTTTGACAAACATTGGAACTTGGTCATGGATGATGTAGATGAAGTATGGACGAGGAAAAACAAATACAAATCATTAGCTATTGGTAATGTTATCTTTTGTATACTACAAACACTATATATTCCATTAATATGCTTAAATTGTCATTTTTATACTTAATATTGAACATTTTATACTTGAATTTAGTAAATTAATATTCATCACCATATTAATATAATTTAATAAAGAACTTCTAATAACCAACTGTACGTTAAATTGTGGCAAAATATGCACATCAAATGCTTAGATAGACTAATTAGAAGAGTTCAATGGTAATGTAATACTAATTTGTAAGGTAGAGTTTTATGTGCTCCTACTAGCTACTATAAATTAATAGGAGAGTAGTATATCTTTAAAATTAAAATTTTTCAAAGCAATGGAAAAATATTATATTTCTAATGTTATTGTATGAAATATCAATTTTTATTTCATATATTATATAAACTTACTAACTTAATGATATTATTCTGAAATTGTACACATACCTATATAGTTTTTATTAAGTATGAATCAGTAACTTCAAGGTACTGTATATTATAAAAGTTATCAATAAATGTTTGTTTACTTATTAGTAGCATAAAATATTATGCATTATAAATGTATTAACTTGTTCACCTAAATTCGGATCACTGCCCTATTGAGTTGCCAACAAAAAATATAAAATTACCATTATAGAACTCTACTAGGGTATTATGCATTATTTATAATTTATTATGTGTGTACTAGTTGCTTCTATCTACATAGTGCATTTCAATTGAGTCGATTGTTTAACCTTTTGGTAGCTTACTAAAATGGGACTGAAAATAGAATGCTTTAAACATTATCATTAATGTTGATGACTTGCACTTGCTCGAATGATCAAGTGAATCAAATTTTTTTAACAATTATAGTAATGGATAGTAGGTATGCTGTTTAAGTAGGATTTATTGGCTTCGAAATTTTGATGAAATATGTTCACTGTTCACATTCTAAAAAAAAAAAAACAATGGTAATGCACAACACCACATTATCAATCTGAGTAGGTTGACATAATTACTGCATTTGAAAAGTTTAAATTCATCTATATCCTGTGTAATGTTCACAATTTTTTTTTACAGTTATTACTGTGTGTACAATGTATGTATGTGTATATATACAATAAGACATGTGTAGTTGTTAACGACATTCAATTGATATTGTATTACAAAAATATTATAAGCATATGGTCAGCAAAACATTATTTGTTGGTTTTATTTTTATCAAGGTGATTTTTTCACTATTTTTTTATTTCATATCATGAATTCAAATACAAAATATTTTCTGAAAGTGCATAAATAAATTGAGTATTGAACCAATGCTATTACTTTACATATCATTTAATGTTTTTTAATAATTACTTAGGTACATCTTATTTAATATTGAAATTGATTTCAAACATTATACATTTATTAAAAAAGTGATGACTAATGAAAAAATTTAATTAGATAATGATATATTTATAGTCTTATAGATTATCTAATTTAAATATTATGTAACTACTCACCAATACTATATTTCTGTAATGTGGTAGATATTAACTATTGTAATTAAAATTGTTTTTTTTTAATACGTTTTGTTATGAATTTGTTAAAGTATGTTATTTTATTACTGTAAAATATTTAAAAATGTTTAATAAATAAAATTAAGGACAACTGTGCGAATTAATTGAATGTAAATAGGTACTATCGTAGCATTATAAAATTCGATTTTTAAGTAAAAAAAATTCAATTTTTCAAAATATCACCTTACACCGCGCGCGTGCAATGGACTCCAAGCTACGGTCATAGTTTTTCATTTAAAAATAAATAATATTAATATCGAAACGAGATTTCAGTTTGAAACGTTCCAACGTCCGCGTGCTCTGAGCTGTGCAACTGTACCTCCACTCTGCGTGGGAAATAAATATGCGTTTATCCGTTGTTTGTCGGCGGACGAGGGTGGTATGGGTAGGTGGGTACAAACTACGTACAATTATTACTGTGCGCGTGCATAATATGCGTAAAAAAATTCAGAGACGTATTATAGTGTTCGATGGCGGTGAGCGGGGACGATTATAATGTGGGTTTTGTGCGCTATTGAACTTGAAGGCTATTTAAGTATAAGCGCGGCCCGCGGGGCTCGAACCCGTTCGCAGAACGTCGTTAACATTGACGATATGCAAGCGAGACGACTCTATAATATACGATCGATTCCCGATTGTAGGTATCAGCTCAAAATATCATACCATTATTATACGCTTATAACCGCACGGTATCTACAAGGTACCTAGCTGCAGCTGATGGTATACGTATATTATATAATATATAGTATTATACTATTATAGTAGTAATGTATAGTATCATTATTTATTTATTATAAGCACTCCACCGATTTCCGGTAAGATATTCCGTATTTGTGTTCGCGAAAACTACTCATGAATATTATCTAGGCCAAATACTACGGTGGTTGTGCGGGAAGGGGTATCGAATAAATAGTGATGGCAATAATAATAATAATGATTGTTGTGACTTATGCGTGCCACGTGTAGTGGCCCTCGCTTCGGCCGTTATATTACAATATTATTGTTTTGTACATTGTATAAAACGACGTTGAACTGTATTAACTCGCCATTAGCTATTAGGTTACCTATAACTATATAAGTACCTAAAAATGGGTGGTAGGTTGAATCAGTAGCGTAACCATACATTTACTGAGGTGGATTATATTTTATTTTTTTATACCCATTAGGTAAGTAAATAATATTATTGTAACGTTGTTATTTCGATGGCGTATATCTATAGGTACATTGATAATAATAATAATAAATAACAACATAATACTTCGATTGATACCAAAATATAAAATGTATCACTTGTTACCTACTTTGATACTCAAATACAGCTCCAAAGAGGCCCGACACCGGGTCAGAGGTTATATCTGTAAGAGTGTAAGACTGCAGATTTTAAATTCGATTCGAAGCATAAACGTTTTACTGCTTGACGACTGTATAGCGTACAAATTATTATAATCGTCGCTTACGCCAGCTTTAGATTTAAGAATATAGTGACTATACTATTGAACGACGACTGCGACGCCGACAAAATATCTGGAATTTTTTTTTTTTTATATATAATAGTAATATAATATAATATTTTATATTACATATATTATTATTATAATTTATATTATTAGTATTGCAGGCGGCGTCGTCGGCGGTATGTGCCGGGTCTGCATGTTATTCCGATAATAGCAGCCATAGCTTGAAATATCATTAATTGTAGCCACGCCGACTATATAAAAAGTTATCTAATTTACGACATACATTTTAGTATAAATATCGCACATATTATGTAAATAATTATCTAAAATGAATAATATAATTTTATAATATAAATACACGATTTCTCGATGTAATATCTAACACGCGAATCTTATACGTTTTATTTTTCTTTACTTATAAAGTTATAACCGCCAAATGTTTTATTGTATGCACTATGCATGTATAGGAAAGTGTGGGTAAAGAGAACATCCCAATATTAATGTCTCTCTCTCCTCCACATATTGTCAACACTATTTAATAATAATAAATAATATTACTATCGCATAACACTTAGTATTACAACTTACTGTACTAAAGCGAATCCGCGTACCTTCGATGGAGACATATTATCTCTATCCTTTAAAAGCGGCGTAGTGGACGATAATCGAGATCGTTTTTAAATTTCGAATCTTTCGATTTTTTTTTTTAACTCTTTAGAATTGTTTTAGTAACACCGCACATGAAACTTGTGTCTTATGCGTACTGAACTACTGACCGTTTTTTGTTGTTTTTAAAATAGCTATTGAATCTAATATTTTGGAATGCTACGTCGGCGGTTATATTATTATATTGTAATGCGGTGTTTATTTGCAGTGTACACCGCCGTGGAATCGCGAATAAAACAACATCGCGCATACATAATATTATACAGAGTGTCCCATCGGGTTTTCCTGTGTCAAATAAAAGAAAAAACGTGAAAACACAGTACCTAACTACACTTACCCTGTACATAGTAGTTGTATACCACCACTATAATATAATAATATACGGTATGCATGAGCCGGGTGTACATCTATATTTGGGTTTATTTTTGTGATGTTTTTATTAATTTTTTGCCGTGTGTGTGTGTGTGTGTGTGAAACGCATACGCGATTTCTAGAAATCCTTCGTCGACCTTGACACAGTGCGTAGGTTACGGGCGACGACGACATGCGGCGGCAGCGTCGTCGTCGTCTCGCGCATTACGTTACACATTATTATTTATTATATTAAGTAGGTATATTATAATATTTAAAAACCGTTTGCCCGGCCAACGATTTTTTCGGAACATTTTCACGGGCGAAATGATATGATATTATTAGTATTATTATTATTTCGCTTTGGCGCGCAAATGCGCCGCATTCGCGGATTAGTATAAATAGCAAGTTTATTATAATCGTTTTTGCAACGACTCCACCGCGTTGACGGTCGCAATCGTTAACCTTCCGCGGAATACCTTGACAGTGTTGGCTGGACAGTTTTGTTTTAATTACATATTATACGCTGCAATCATAGTATATTCGTATCCAGTTTGCGCAGTAGTCGACCTTAACGACTGTAGGTGGTTTTTTTCCTACTTGTATCGTGTACGCCCGTTTGTTTTTTTTGTGCTCGATACCTGGTGATATTATGGTATACCATTTTAAAACGATAGCTGCAAGAACCTATTGCGAGATGGATTTTATTGGTTTATTTTTTATTATTGTACATAGCGTTATATATAATAATAATAATAATAATGAGATTTTTTTTCGCTCTGTACAGGTGACGCTAGAAGTCTGGACGATCCGGTGGAGAAACCATACGAAGTCGTCAAGAGGATTCGAGGACACCAGGTGTGCCGGAGGCACGTACCCCGATTTTTGGTGCGTGGAGAACAGATAGTTCTAGTGGCAAAATGTCACTTTTGAACGACGATATTATATACAACAGAATAATGATGTTTAATAAATATATATTTTCACGTGTATACGCACGGTGTTATTACTTTGATTTTGGGAAGAATAAACAAAATAAATCCACCCGGAAACGATAAAGGTCTCTTTGGTTCGGGTGCAAAGGGGAGATACCACGACAATACAAATCGCGTGGTATAAAATATATTATACGACAATAACGAAAGGAACGAAAATATATATGTATATTGTGTTGTTGAATGGAAATTTATGAATTTTGTGCATTAATATTGTTTTTGCTGTAGCGGTGGCAGAGAAAATGACCCAAGGGGAGGGGGGGACGATGCTTGCTCTCAAAAAACAGTATAAGGTAAACCGCTTTTAATAATAATATAGTTCAAAACGGCGTAGTCGTCGGGTCCCCATAATATACAGGCGGAAAATTGAATAACGGTACTTTCTCCGCAGAAGAAGAAAATAAACCAGAATCATGATATGCCCGACGCCACCGCCTGTTCCACCTGTTCGCATTCTGCACAGTTGGGATTATTCGGGCGGCCGTCAGTGAAAGTAAACGCGCTAAAACTTTCACCGCGGGTTCAGTCTTCTATAACTGGTGTGATATCATATTATTACTATTATTATTATTATTATTAATGTAACGGCATTCACGGTTTTCACACTAAACGGCGTCGTATATATATATATAGGTACACTCGTCGGATAACTGGAACGGGGTTCAACTATTTATATATTATATATACCTATATAATATATATCCCCGACTGCCACTGGTACATTCAACGCGACCGTAGTGAATCGGCGGTGTTTGTTTTCCTACTAATTATTCGAAAACGAAATTTAATTAACTGTATACGCGGTGTGATGACTGCCAACATTCGCGAATTTAATTATTCTAAAATATGACGTTTAAATTATTATAGGTAGCTATAATAATGTACTATGTATCTATGTATAATTATTTTTTTTAACAGATGATTTCTCGTAATATTATGAAAAAACGATGTAAGTACGAGAAACTGTTGGTTCCTAGAAAACATTCCATTTCTATAACCGTCCCAAACTGTGACAACAACTGAAACCTTACCTTACCTTTAAGGTCCCACACACCAAAGCGGTACCTATCGGTAAAATGCAGCCGGACACAATTTACCGGCACCTCTGAGTTGATAATAACATTTTGTAACCACCACTGCAGAATTGCAGAAATGACCTTTAATCAGCCCCGCAGGATTAACGTCGGTAGGCAATTGCCTGAGGATAGACAATGAATAGATTTTTTTGCTAGTCATAAACTATTAAGTAAGACGTACAGCATACTCCAAAATGCAGCATATTAAACCTATGGCTTAATAATTGTTTATCATTTTAAACTGAAGCATTATATCAATTGCTATCATAGTTCGTTTTATAATTTATTAATGCTTGAAGGTAATTACACGAGTCGTAGTTATGGTTAAAGAGTAACTGAAGTCTGTAAGTAACCGTTGCTTAAATAATATAAGTACCTTGTTATCAGTTATTATCTAATGATATTAGTGATATAATAAAATATAAAAATAAAATCGTAATAACAAATAACATTAGCTATTCATAAATCATAATGCATAGGTACGAGGTACCTATAACACATCTTTATTAACTAATAACACTACATAATGCAATTCACCATGTCAGATGAACGATTGAACGCCTTTCCATTCTATATAAATGATTATGCGAAGACAAAATATTAAAAGTTAAAAACTTAATTCAGCCCACTACGATACACATTGAAGCACAATAGACACATTGGACATCGCGTCGCGACAATGGTAAATTGTCAGCCCTCGTGATGAGCTGAATTTTTCGGACAGTAGTAAATTCAACTCCCCCCCGCCACCCCACGAGACCGTCCCGAAATCGCTCCTTTATAATTGTAATTTGTTCACCGCATTGTTCCGCTGTTTATGTTATAATAGTGTATATTATAATATATATTTTAGTGTATGCGTTGAGAGTGCGGTAGCGTGGATAATGGATATTCTGAAATAAAAGAGGTAGGCATATAATAATATAATAATATTTTTATAACGATGCCGGGGGCCCAATTAAGTTAATTGTACAAATGTACAATATAGATTAGAACAATGCCGTACGGTTGTAGGTATATATAGTTGTTTTTTTTAGTAAAATATTCTCTCACGCGCGCGCTCGCGATAAGTGATGATGCCGCGATCCGGACGGGTCCGAAGAGCTTTTTTTTCTACTCGGGTCCATCGGCTCCGCGCGAAAGACGTTTCCCGTTAAAACGCCCGCCAGATGACCCGTGCGGCCCCCGACCAGACTATTATTGTTATCATCGTCATCGTACCATTATAATGAATATAATATACAATACCTACGCATTATTGCGTTATCGTGTGTAGGCATATAATATATACAGACCGATTGTTTTTGTTGTGAGGGTAATTCGAAATATAAAATTAGGGTGGAAAATAAATTGTAGGTATTTAAAATTTTTACACTCGACTTTTGGGCTGTTTCAAAAAGACCAAATATGCCTATAAAATATTATAAAGTTATTGTTTCTTAAGTCATATTGTGTTAGTAGGCTACTCGTACTTTTGTATATGACGACATATAACCAGAAACGTATTTAAAGATTTAGCCCGAAAAAAATGAAAGCCCATTACTATAGGGGTCACTATTTCTTCAAATTTGGTGGCCCGTGGGCCACATGCAACCAGATGAACTTTATCTGGCCCGCCGACAAGAAGTAAATCAACATTTTTTTTTTTTTATACTGAATAAAATGAGGTTTTTCTTAATTGTTATATTTTAGTGAATCCTGCAATATTATTTGCATTTCAGGGTTCGGGATCGGGACGAGTTGACCACCGCCTCGTGGACATAATTATAAAGCAGGCGTGGGCGTGGCTTGGTTCATTGCAGAAAAATCTTAAGAATTTGTAGTCGTGGTCGCTCGTTCAATTATAATAATATAATGCATATATTATGTACATTGTACACATAACACGCGTGTTGTTACTTGTTTTATTATCGATATAATATTATTATTGAGCGTTATTGGTATTGGTATGTATTATTTTAATATAATATTCTCTTTTTTCGTCCGGAGGACAATCGATTATTCGGGTTAATTGGTCGGTGGTCGCTCGTCGGAATACATACGAGTACCTATATTATAATATATGTCGCCGAGTGCGGGGAGACCCTGTGTGTCTATTCCGTGGCCGCGATTGACCTAAATTCGTGCAAGTGCGGCGGCGGCGGCGTTCTTATATGAAATTAAATGATTCTGGTTTAGGTTTACTAGTGTACAAATTATATATAAATATAAAATATACAGGTAATATTCGGTGCATAACATGCGAATCGCTCGCAGCAGAGAATTAAAAACGAGATCTCCGCCGCCGGGCAACTTAATCAAATATTTTATAATAAATCCGACGGATGATCACGTTGCCATCAGCATGCTGTTTACCGCGTCGGCGGATCGGAGTATTATATTTATATGTATTATTATTATTATTATTATTATAGCTAGTTGGTACGCCGCGCCGTTGCAATCAAAATGGGTAAAAATTCGTCACGTGTTTTACAGCGCGAAAATTGGTAGAACCTATAAAAAAAAAAAAATGAAAAAACGAGAAAACAGTTAGAAACTCACTCGTGAAATACCGCCTCTACTTGCAGCATCCCCCGGCACAAAATCCGGCGGATGACCGAACGTATTAATTTTTCTTTTTTCTCTCTCTCCGCGAAACGCGTTACATGCAAACGAAATCGAAACAAATTTTACCGACTTTCTATATATTATAATATAACGGCACGTAGTATTATATTATTACGCTTTACCTACCCATACTTTAATGATTATTATACTCGCAATTATTGACGGGCATACATTACATAGTATACACAATAACAATAATATTATAATTAATATTATAGAGAAATTGGTTTCAGATAACTTATCGTTTACTTGGTAATAATAGCGACGTATATTACGTATATTATATGTGTAAAATAATTATAAAAACAAATGTTTTTAAACCAATAATATATTAACACTCGTTATTCCCGTAGGATAAAGTTCGAGACTGTGAAGATTACAATATATTATGTATACTATTTTGCCTAAACATTTAATCGTGGACGTATTCGTTTGAAATCGCCGCCGCTGATTTCCGATAATTAGCCTCTCCCGATAACCCTCGACAGTCCACCCAAGTGCGTTTTTTAAATATTTTTTTTCGCGCGTTCTCGTAACATCGATAACGCGTCGGTCGATGAAAAACATCCTGCCCGGATGATAACGAGAATAATATTGTATAATTGTATACATGTGGGTTTTATGATTATATATTAATCCGATTGAGGGCTTGCAAGATTTTTCCATTTCTTTTTTGGGGGGGTACCTATTTCTTGTCCACCACAAATAATATAATATTATATTATATCACAGTATCATACGAACCGATGGAATAAACATAATATATATATAAACGGAATAACATATTATACAATATACTTTGGAAATAATTAATAATTAATAACAAATGACAGCACCAGCTGGGTACTTTGTGCGGTTTGAAACACGAATAACATCATATTATGCATAATAATATGTGTGTATAAGTATAACTTTACTCTCCGCACCGTTTTCGTTGAAAAAAAATCAAACGTATTTCGTTCTCTGATCTAAAAGTAAACGATATATATATATTGAATGGGTACTGACATTTCAAAAACAGTCGGTGCGATGCGTTTGATACGTCCACGTACGCTTTCAATATTATAAAGGTAATGTTAAATTATGTATAAGCTCTTTGTATGCGGTGCGAGATGTATGTATCATACACGAATGGGTTAAGTTATACCTATTCCGAAATTATACAGGGTGATTTACCAAGCATGCTAACCCCCTTTTTCTTCTTCAATAATGCAGCTATTCAAAATCTGATTTTTGTAATTAATGTTTGTAGGTACTATATTTCTAAGAACTATTTTATCCTTATAGTTCAAACATTTTAATAACATAGAGACTAATAGTTCGAATTTTGAATTAGTTAGTTACACACAACACACATCAACATTTTCAAAAAAATCATCTGCTAAATAATTTACAGTAAAATGGAAATTCTTATTTGAAAAACAGAAATTTATATCGCCACACTACACTTCTATAGTAGTACAAAAATCTCAAGAATTTGAAAATATGGATTTTTAAGTATATTTAAATTTCCAAAAATCAGAATTTGAATAAATTCTTTATTAAAGAGAATAATGGGGCATGCTTGGTGAATCGCCTTATACATAAAGCCATAAATGTATCCATGTGATGATAATATGTTCTATGTAAATAAATAAATCACAATATTAATCTCCGGTGGCCGCGCAAAAATGTATATATCGCCTTTTTTTTTATATAATATATAAAACTATAAAAGTAAATTATTAAGTGCAGTGTCGTATACTCGTATTGATGGTGAAATAAAATGTATACCTTTACTATAATACACGTTTTATATATATATATGGATACAAAAACGTCTCTCCTCTTTTCCGCATCTGCAATTTGACAATAATAATATATCGTCAAAGTGCATTAGTATCCCGACCTACTTATTATTAATTATTTCTACAAAGCGAAAACCAAATCGACGAAATTCTCCCTTCACGTGGGATGGTTACACCCGCGCGTTTAAAATTCCCCCGACGAGGACGGGAAATAGTTTTTCTTTCGATAAATAATCAATAAGACCTGGGATTTCTGCAAATTTCGTAAAATATTTCGCGATTGGTGTTAATAATCGTACGTCTACAATATTATCTAAATTTCGTAAGTTTTGTATAAAAAAAAAATAAAACTTTCCAAGACGTTTCTTTCAACTTAATGACATATAATGTATGTACTTGTACGCAGAATGTATAAAAATGATTACACATCATTTATGACTCAATGCTGTGTGGCCGTCGCTTTCATATTAATAATAAATAATATAATTAGTATAATTACCTAACATTACACATAGATAGATTGTAGGTACATTTATATTATATATTATACATATGTTATACGCCGATACACATCAATATAGGAAATCAGATTCACATTTAAAGATAAAACCGTTTACTTAATATAATTTTTATATAAAACATGGTATAATAAATTATTTTATTGTTATTACTCATAATATTATGATAATTGTAATAGGTGCAATACTGACAACAAAAACAAATTGAACGTAAAATATTTCATTCTTGCAAAACAAAAAGTACCCCTAAAATTATTTACATAGGTACTGCGCGTCATCTGCTATAACAACATTTCATCCTAAGCACGCGCGCACCTTTAATATTATGTAGCTGTATGTAAATATGACACAGATAATGATTTTTAAAACTATTAATTTTTTTTCAAACGTCTATATTCTCTAACTAACCCCTGTATATTATATTACAATATTTAATATACAATAATTAGGAAGCGGATTATTTTTCTGAGAAATCCGGTACATAAATAACAAATACGGAACCCGCAACTTGATTTATAAACATTTAAAGTACGGCGGTGAGTGTGGTGCTCCAAAACGGCTGCGGGTGAATTCAATGCTACTATATACACTATAATACTACTCCATGTTTGACTTAACTTTGTATTCTCGAAGGTAAATAATTTACTATTGGTTCGACATAGTAAATATTTAGATTTCCGAAATACCAAAAACATTCTGATCAAGAACATAATATTATAAAATTTTAATTTTAAAATAATAATATCTAGGTCAAGGTTCAAAAAAAAAAAATTTAAAAAATCTATTTATATGCTAAATATCGGGAGGTGATATGATATAGGTACTTAAGATACGATTAAAAATATTAATAATAGGTAATAATATAATATTATATTGTATTATCATGTAGGTTCAGCGAGAGAGAAGGTTTTGCGTTCAAAATATGATGTTCTTCGTCGGCCTGTCAGTCTCCGGGTACCGTTATATAGGTATATATAGGTATATACCTATACAGTGTTAAAGAAAAAAAAGATTCCGTCAGTCGAACGGGCGACGCCCAGCGAGAGTAGGTAGGTCGTAGGTATATTTTAAAGGTCCGATATTATAAACCACGGTCAACGGCATTTAGTAAAGCCTACACAGGTACCTTTATTCTCAAGTGATTCAAAATTAAAATATAATATATTGTAATATCGTTTAAAGACGGGCGGCGGCGGCGGGTGGTTACGACGACCTCAACATTGCGCAGCGTACGGTGTGTGTTGGGTAGCGGCGGCGACGGCTGAGTATGTTGTGCTATGGCCTATACAGAAATAATAATATAATATCATCAAGTGGGTGCAACGGCGGCGGCGACGGCGGCGGTCTCAACACGAAAGCCTTTGACCGAGGTCGTCGGAAACGGTATATACCACGTATATATTATTATTATTATTTTAAACCGCGCACGCGTAACCATGGCGACCGCGGGGCTGTATTATACATGAAATCCAGTCGTCACTACTCGAGAGCGAGTGCATCGCCGTCACAGAATTTGTCCAGGTGTAATTTGTCAGTAATACATAGGCATATTATATATATGATATTCGATTTATATTATTTACGGTCGAGAGACAAATATTATATTACTTATTTAATGTATAGGTAAGCTATTATTATATCACCTTATATAGTGAGGTATATTTCCATAATGCAGCTCAAAAAAAAATTCTATTTATGGTGGTGGTGGTGGTGGGGCAGGGGGGGGGGTGGTTGAAGAATGGACCTCCTAGATATAATATGTATATAGCGGAATATTACTCGAGCACTGAAATGGCTATATCATACGAGTGAAACAACCGTTTTTTACGGTATTAAATTTAAAAAACATAATTTATGGTGTATAGTGTCCCATCCGCATGATAACCAATCCCTATAATTACGCCACTGAATTTTGAGTATTAAGACTACTCAAGATATATTAATATACATATCGATATCGAATATCGATTGTATTATTATATTATTACAGTCTATTTTAATTTATTTATACTATACTTAGTATTTATTATATTGCTTAGGTATTATACTATTTAGTATTTTATATTGCTCATTATACTACTTAGTTGTTTTTATATCTATTGCTTATTATACTTCTATTAGTAGACCTACCATTACTATTTAGTTTATTGACGTAACTATATAGAATAGTAGTGAAGAGGCGGAGTGTCAAGGGATACCGGACGAGTTTTTTTTTAAACTATGCATATAAAATAATAGGTACCTACCACGAGTACCTATACAATTCTAATTATTTAATAAAAGTAAATATTTAAAACAATCGTGACTTGTTTTGGTGTAATATTTTAGTAATAGCGCACACTCTTCAACACGAAAACCGTTTAACTATACCATATACAAGTATACCTATAGTGTACATTTATTACCTATTTGAAGTGTTAAAGTGCACAATTTTATTAAACTCTATTGTGCCAATAATATTGAGTGCCTATTGAATACATATATTTGTTAGATATTCTAGTAATATTGTTCAGAACTCAATGAAAAAATGTACTCAACTTTTGTTTGGTATCTACAAATCCAATTTTTTTTCTTCACCTTAAATTACGACACTGCAGCGTCATCTCAAACAAACTAGAGCAAAGAAAAATTCAAAAAAAAATCTTAAAAGATTTAAAAACTTTTGGATTTCTTGACCGCTCATATAGATGTGCGTGCTTTACGCTATATATTTAGGTAGGTATAGTTATTATTATTTAACGCATATCACGACCATCGGGATTAAATGTATGACGACTTGGTTTATGTAGGTAATGATACAGTATTATAGCCGTAAACTCATAACTCATAATATTATTATTTGAATCATATTATATTATGACGTCTTATGTGTATACCGGCTAATCATACGTCCGAGGCGCGCGTGTTAAAATAGTGTACCTAATTGTAATGATATTTAGGGTTAGGTTAGGTTAAGTCAGTGTATTTAACATTGTGTGTGCGTGGCAATAAAATATTTTCAGTTCTAGTGAATGTAAAGTAATGCGTAAATAGTAAATAGTTATTGAAATAATACGATAGGTATGCAAAATATCAAAATGTCTCTTACTTTATTGTTAAAAAAAAACTCATAACTTATATTGATGACGAGAGTCAACCGTTCAAAATAATTTTTAAGGACTACTTACGATGATAATATAATAATATAGCAGTTTGCGGAGTGAAATAATTATTATATTCATTGTCGAACGAATAATGATGACGAATTTCGATGGAAAGATGATTTCAAATAATAGTACATTATAATTTATAATTCGTCGTATACCGCGAGAAAGAAAACGGATTGTTATCCATTACATACATGTCCGATGTCCCATTCGTTCGATTGTCAAACTTTTTTTTCTTCACATTTAGTTTTCTCGGAACCGATTTCTCATCAAACAAATGAATACGCACCTATATATTATTAGGTATAAATGTATAATATTATCCTATCATTTGGTAGGTTTTTATTGTACGGTTATAAGATATATTTGTATAAATTACTGAGGCTCAGGTATACCGTCTAATCATGTCTTTGTCTTCGCAAAGATAACATATTTTTTTATTATAATAACTTTTAAATCTTAATAAGTCTATGACAATAATAAATATATTCATGATTGTATGATTGTAATTAATCTGTAATTAATTTGTAATATCATTAAATGACAATAAAATCTAAATCTGTCTAAATCTTACTTTATATATAACAATAATTATATAATTATAATGACAATAATTATATTATATTATATTATTATTCTACCTACCATACAGTTGCAGGTTTCGGAATTTTGTAGAAACAAAAGCATTTTTACGCATCTCGGGCAGGTGAAAAAGTCGAACTACCGCTCGTTTATATACTACCTAACCAACATCGTTTGTACGCCATAATTCGATTTTGGTTGGCATGTATAAACTTGTATTATAAAACGATAAACAATCATTTTCATGCAAAATAATAATAATATGATCGTCGAGAACTCGTCAACCTAACCTAACTCGTCTGGCATCTCATAATATTCGTAATATCATTACGCCATAATATTAAAGTGTTTATATTGTGTCGTGGTAGGTAAAATCTACGTTGTAAAATATTCGTCAATGGTTTCGGATCGTTATATTATTATTATTATTATTATTATTATTATTATTATTGCGTATTTGACTTTCAGCTGCGATGCGAATTCGCCTGCGAACCAGTCTGCCCCAGCGTTTTGTCATCGGGTCGATACAATATTATCGTTCATTATAAATCAGCCGAATGACTCGAATTTGAAGTGTGCCATTATTCCGACACGGTTGAAAATTAAAAAGACGCAAAAAACCCGAAAACAGTTGCACGTTGTAGACTGACTATTGTATATAATACCTCAAATTGAAATATTATTATAAATCATTATAATAATAATTTGACATGCATGAGCTGCAGTGTAATGCGAATAGTCTGGGAGTCCATAATATTGGTGATTGGGTTGTATTTTGCACTGCTGAGTGAAACATTCATTATTTCGAAAACTAAATTATTGAGCTTATAGAGAATCTTATCAATTCGGGAAAGTGTAATAAAGATTTTATATTGACTTTTCTTTATAACCCAGTGCAGATTGTTGGCGAAGGGTGAACTCACTAGGTATCGACTTTTGTGTAAAGCAACATTTGAACAGTGGTTCTTTTTCTTTATCACTTGCCACACATAAAAGCAATACATTTTTACTTATAAGTAGTTTGTAATTAGTTATACGTTTTTAAAGTTTAAATGCGCGGAGCGGAGTTGCACATGGTGTGTGTCCTGTTTGGGGGGGGGGAGGAAGGGTACCTCGAAAAATGTTAGTTCACTACTCCGCTCATGGCTCATTTAAACTGTAAATACCTATAAAACTAATAAACTAGTTGTCGATTTTTTTGTATCGAAATACTCCAAAAAATATTCTCATTCGGAATACGAATTAAAAAATGTATGCGTTGTCATCCAAAAAAGTAAAAATGAAAGGATTTTTTTTTCAAAAACTTTGTTGTTTTGCATTAAATACTTTGTATTTTTACATGTAAAAATAATAATTTCAAAAAAGTTGAAACGTATGCTTGAATAAACAATTAAATATCGATCACCCTGCATTATGTCTGGGTGTGTGTGCAGTGGATGGGGGTGTATAAGTCAAAACTAGAACAGTTACAGCCTTACAGCGCTCGGGGAATGGAGTATAGGTACGCTCGGGAAACGTTTTTTATCTAAAGAAAATTTTAGTGAAACGTTTTTGATCTATCATGGTGGTACGTAGTGTGAGTATGCGCATGCGCCTCGAGGCTGCAGCTTTACTACATTACGTGAGACACTGAGAGTATGTGTGTAATGTGTCCGTGTAGGTATATCATTATTTTGACACGAGTAAAACTACTAGGGTGATAAATAATAATTAAGCGAATATAACGATAATATATATTTTTATAATAGCAACACCGATTTCCAGTGTTTTCTAATACGTATAGATTGAAAAAAAAACGCTATAAATTACGATAGGTATACCTACGATACGATTATTATTGTTGTTGTTATTATATTATTATTATTATTATTATTATTATGCCAGTCCGGTCCGTTCGGTTCTCTCTCGCCATACCATCACGGCTCCGATGACTAAAAGTAGGTATATAAAATCTACGGAACATAAATATTTTATTACATACGACGATTAATGCACATGTACGAATAACTAAATGACTTAAAACAGTCGAACATCGTAACGAATTGATCATTAAATCATTTTTGTTTAATCTACGAACGGAGTAGAAAAACACCATTCCGAGAATGACGCTTAAAATGAAACACCTTATATTTGATTACAAAAAATCCACAAATCAAGATATACTAAATACTAAATAAATAAAATTATCAATTATAAACATAAAAAAAAACACAAATAAATTCGATGATTTAACGACGGTATAAAATACGAACGACAAATAATTATTACATTATAAAAATTGTAATTTAAATTTGACGTACGAAAAGTTACAAGTTTGTAATAATAATAATAATATATTAATATATATTATAATTTCTAATGGTTGAGTTTTGAATCCAATCGTTTCCAGATAATCATGTTGCGACATTTTGCCTGATTTCTATGCGTTCCGAGTTTTTATTACAAATTCAAATTTTTTCTTTGCTTTTTATCATTGGACCAAATATGAACCGTTGTGTTAAAAATATGTATTATTTTCTATAAAAACTGTACAGTAACAATCACAAACATTATTGTCTCTGTGAACACCTTATTAATGAAAATAGCAGTCCGGCTATACCTTAAACGATTCGCGCTCGATTGAATTTAGTTTATGCGTTTTTTTTCCGATCGTGTATTTAAATATAATTATAAGTATAAAGGTATAGTACTCAGTACTGAGAGTTTATACAGGCAAACACATATGTTACGAGTGAACGCAAACACTTTCTTAGGTGAATTTTAGGTACAAATATTTATGGTTCTCTGACCATCCATATTATTATAATATAATGTTATTTATTGGTAAATATTTATTATGGACAGATTCATCTCGTAACAGAATGAAAACAAATATATTTTGTGTGTACAGACTTCCGGAAGGAGAAAAAAACTTTTAAACAACAAAGTAATTTAAAAAAGTTGAAATTGATGAAAACATAATGATGATAAAAACATAATAAAGAAACGGTAATGTTATATTTAATATTTGAATAAATTGTGCACAAAAATATTCTTTTTAACAGATGAGCAGTTTTAAATTAAATGTTATCAAAAACAATGATGCAAATTACATTCAGCATATATTGAACAAGTTGTCCCGGTCGCAGTGAACGAACCTTTTGAAAAATTAAAAGTAGGTACCTATATAAATATAATATGTGCACGGTGCACTTGTTACGATACTTCTTGGGTATACGCCGTACCTGTTACCTATATACCTACACATTTATTATTTAGGTATAACTTGTATATTATATATATACTTTGGATATGTGTACCGGTGTACGGGGCGGTTCGTGTATTAAAATTCGTCTCGGTTTAGGGTCATATAATATTATTATAGTAAATATAATTATAAACGTATTATTATGTTGAGTGCGAATTACATACAATGGGATAATACACGATAAGCACCTGCAACCCCTAAACACCTATACCACGTATATATGGCTAACCGCGGTTGTCGCCCCCGTGGTAAGTAGCTGGCACCGCAACACTTTCCCGGGTTCGTTAAACCTTGTACAATATAATATTTGTACTTGTCTTATTTCATAATAGTATATTATATTCGTCGCATTGATGACGTCAGCGATGGCACGTAGATCAATCGTCGCGAGCGCAATAGTATTTCATATTATTACTACTTGTATATATATATATATATATATATGTACCTACTATTGCGCGTATTTAAAATTATTATTTTCGTTTGACCGAAATGGACGAGGAGGGAAATAAATAATAATTAACGGACAGAAAAACGAAACGCAAGGTGGGTGGTACACGGTGCAATATAATTTATATATTATTATTAAAAAATATTCGCATTGTGGGGTACAGGGGGGATGCTATTGTAGTCGTTTGTCTGTCAAGAGGGATGTTTATATTATGTATATAGTAGTCACTGATAGCTGTAGTAGTAGTTGTAGTAGTAGCATAGTGCATACATATGTATATATATATTGTGTTGAGTAAGGGATGTCGCAAGGTTCGACGACCCTCCCCGGAATAGGGGGTGGCGTCAGCGGCGGCGGAGATCGTGGGCGCTCGGCGCTGTCGCGCCACCTGTGCTCACCACCGTGCCAGACGGGAGCGGAAAGGCGGTGGCAGCGGCGACGGAGAAAATAATAATAACTACGATAAGCCATTGAACTTTTCGATGAGGCGGTCGTGCGACCACAACGAGTCGTTGCACACCAGAGTTTGATATTATGTATAAATATTGTTATTATTATTAATATTATTCCTATAATCGTCGACGAGGGTGCATGTGTACAGTGTAAGGGTAGGTATATATTATTATGCTGCATCGCTGCGGTAAAGAGTATAGCTCTTTTGACGTGCGGCGGACCGTCGCCAATCGCAATTATATACTGTTTATAAAAAGGTATAAAATATATATTATTATTATTGTTGTATTTAAAGTTACAGTGACTGCAGTGCCTATGCGCCCGATTCACGCCGCGATGATTCTGGCATTCGAGTATCGTAAAATAATATAATAAGAATAACAATAATAATATTGGCGAATGTTGCCATCATTATACTTGAACCCCATAAATCCGATCGGTTCCTTAAATAAAAGAACTGCTTTTGAGATACTTAACGTGCGGCGAATTAATGATACAATTATTTTTATATAGAATCGTGCAGTGTGCACGCCATAACATTACGCGTTGTTATTAACCTCGTGAGACGATAGGCAACCTTGTGATCAAATGTCTGTACTTATAGCAAGTCTATTATAATATTATAAAGTATGCTGAGATCTAGAAATCGCCGCCCAGACTGATCGATAGTTTTTGAAAATCGAACATCTGTATAAAAGTATAAGTATATATACTACATATTATAACAATACATCAAGCGCTGGTGCCGGAAAACCGAGAGCCGGTTTTCGGAAATTCGTGCCGTCTGTTGGAAACGGGCTTTTTCTCTCGGCGCACGGATGTTCTCGGTTTCCCGGAGAATTCGCCACTGTAGTTTATATAATAATAATATATAAATGCTCTATAATATACTTATATCTATATGTTTTCCGAGTGAACAATACAAATAAAAAGCTGCATGTCCCCGAGCTGTTTTTCGTTCAAAAATTTAGGGGCACACATACAAATCGCGGAGTACGAAAAACAAAAATTTGAAGAAAAAATACCTTAAAACCACTAGAAAATATTGAACCGATTGGGTACATAATAACATCATATTATAATACATATTTTACGCGGACGGCGGCGTTTATTATATATATATACTCGAATTCAAAATATCTTTCACGCTGCGTAAAATATACAGCAGGTACTTATATACCCGGTGAATGCATGCGCGGCGAAATTCGTCGTGTTTTTCTCGTCGAGACACGCAAATATACAAACTAAAAAAAATAAAAAATAAAAACCGGCGGACGAAAAGAAACCGAAATATATTAATTTTATTCCTCGACAAAAAAAAAAAAAAAAAACGAATAAAATTGATATTTTCGAAACGGATGACCCCAAAAGAAGGTCGCAGCCTTCGGCCGGATCACTTTCACGTCGACAAGGCCGTTCGGTGTCGGCGGCAGAGCGCGGTGAGAGGACGTGCGTGCGTGTGTGTCCGTGGTGTGTGCATCCACGGTGTGTGTGTGTGTGTGTGTGTGTGTGTGTGTGTGTGAGTGTGTGTGTGTGTGGGTGACGGTCGTGAATATTCGTCAGATTCGGCGGCGGCGGCACACCCGCGAATTACCATACAGGGTGTCCCCCGCCGCTGCCGCCGCGCGTGCGAAGATTCGTATAATATTATTATTATTATTATAATATTATAGGTAGGTACGCGGCGGCCGGTTCGGCGCCCGAAGGCTCGCGAAAAAACCGGCAGCGGGTGCGTGTGCTGCTGGTGGGGTACTGTATATACGATACGATGGCGTGTGGGGGTGGGGGAGTTCGTCGAGGTCCGCGTCCTTGTCCGTTCAATGTCTATGCCGAAATCATATCTCCACGAGCGCCCGCGAGACAATTTTTTCCTATATTCTATAGTAGCGTATAATATAATATAATAAAATACCTCTACTGCGTGGTATATATATATATATATATATATATGCCAAAGTATTGTAATATTATTATATTATCGATATCGTTGTTGCGATTTTGTTTTGTACTCACCCCACCCACCCGCGTCTCTGTGCGTAAGCATTCTAATTTTTTTTATTTTTTTATTTTTAAAACCGCGACAGCACTATATTGTATAATGTTAACCTACTGCATATTATATACAATATACTTATAATAGCTGCAAAGATAATTTTTGTAACCACATACCTTTAATATGGGTTTTTAATTTTTATTTCGTTCAATAATCTATTTATTGTTTTGTTATACCATAATAATATATAATATAAGGTTCGTTCGAATGGTTTTTGTTTGACGTGCTTCGTCTAGACCGGACGTATCTATATATTGGGATGACGCATCGCGTCTCGTACCTATATATACATGTTACATATTACAGTTTCACCGAAAAACTATGTAGCTAGGTACCTATATAAGAAGCATAAATAATATCAATATTATAATATGTCCACATGCCGATAAAAATACAATAATCGGCTTTGGGCCCCGCAGATACAATTAATATCCGACGTTATAATATTATATATATATGAATATTACTAATACATTTTGGCTTTACAGAGTTTCTTCTTTTTTACTTTTCAGTTTGACATCAACGATGTTATATAGGCACGTCCGACGTCCCATAGAAATAACGATTAGATATATTAGGTATTTTTTGCAGAACTTCGTTTTTCGGTTGTATATACTATCGGGACTTGAACCATTTTCTATCGGTATATCATCGTTATTATATACGATTTACTCGAAACACTGCAGCATATAGTATTCCGATAGTTCCAGCCATCGACACGCAAACAGAACTCTACAATTTACGCTCAGGTAATGATCCAGAAATTTCTTAACAAAATCCTACTGTTAAATACACGGTGGTCGAAGCTCTGATTCAGTATTTAGATAGGTACGAACCACAGATATATATATATTATATAAACGGCGCTATTGGTTGTTTTATGACAACCATAACTGTACTTAACCATGTATATAAAGTTACCTACTTACTAAACTTAGCATAACAACGGTCGCCTCCCCGACGCAATAAAGAAGAGTGCGGTATACTATCGCGTCGGTTTATATTATAATGAAAGCACTTGCAAAATTTGAAAGCCGTCTAAAAACTATATTTGACGATTGGCCTGATACGCTTGATGAGGTTTACAGAACACGAATCAGCAACAGAGATAACAAAACGACGAGAGGACAAAAGGACAACTGAAGTCAATTTAAAATGTTGAAAAAAAAATGTTCATAATTCCAAGGACAAAACTCTTTTGAGTAAAAAGAAAAATCGAAGTACTGTTCGACTGTCTGAATATAGTAGCTATAGGTAAATACAACATAACAAGTTATAGCTCATCGATAATCGTATGGTAATATTATAAATTATAATATACTCATCTTCTGTCCGAATAAAATTTACGGCACATGTAACAAATTGGCATACATCTATATGTGGTATGATAATATGTGTTTGGTTAAATTAAAATAATTATTACTTTCAATTTTTTAAAAACCCATACTATATCTACACATATATCCTGTTTTAAATAAACAGTTGTTTTATAAAAAAATAATTGATGGCGTTTTATAATTGATACGTCATGACGATTTCACCGTTCGTGCAGTAAGTTGTACGATCACGCATTAAAAATAATATCGAAACCGAACATAATTTTTTTGGCTTGTTCGCGACAACTACAGTTGTAGATAATAATATATTTGTACAATTTATGACCCTGCGCTGTCGCGACGAACGTATTTAATTGTTTCGATAATTGTGAGTGATTTATATATCGTCCTCGGCGACGACGACGACGACGACAACGCGTTAAACCGCGGTAATAAATCATATATTATACATCGGGTAAGATACCGCAATAGATATTAGACACCAAAGTACCATGGGTGAGGTTAGGTTAAGTACAGACATAATATTGTATAGGTTGTGCACTATTATGTACAGACCTATTATAGGCAGGATTGCGGGAGGAAGGGCGAGCCACGCTCCACGAATAACATAATATCGAACGATCATTATTACGAGCAAACGTGGTTAGCAGGTACTAAGTCAGTACCTATCTAAGTAAGTAGTATGAAGCGTTTTGAGATACTTGAGACATAATTATAAAATAAATAATTGATATAATATGCGCGTATTCAAATAATTAACCTTGTATAAATAAACACAACTAAATTATCGGATAAATTAATTTCATTGACGCGAATCATAATCACGGCAGTTCAAAACCATATAAATAGGTATATAATACAAATGCATTGAAAAACAAACATAAAAATATGTTGTATCAATTTTATGGTTTTTTAAATCTTAATAATATATGCTAATAAGAATATGAGTCCTCTATAATTATGCGGCGTGACTGAAATGATGTGTGATGTCGGTGATGGAAATCTAAAAAACCGGACGCCTTTCCGTGGAGGCCTTCGCGTGTAGACATTGGCAATCGTCCGGAAAATTCCACAAAATACTAAAATATGACCGCGTTATTGCTGTGCTAATTAACTCATTATTCGCCGAGATTCCGACGTGCGGTTCCGAAGAAACGCGGTGCCGACGGAGCGTCCTCGTCGTCGCGGATGTCGTGTCCCCAGCAGCGGTTCAGCCCGATTGAACGCCTCGTCCGAGACCCAAATTTTTCATCTTTCGGGCTGCACCGACGGGTGGGTACTCGATCAACCGTTTGACGATTATAATCGATGAGTTTATTATTATAATATATATATGCGTAAACATCGTATATAATAATATACACACACGTATATCTTTCGGGATTTTCGACCGTCAATTACGGCGTATGCATATATTATATTGGGTAGGTACCTATAATACGGTTTAGTGTTTACTGTATTCCGACGCTGCTGTGGTTAGAGGCAGAGGTCGCGCCATCAAAGCCAACCGAAGAGACGAGAAAGAAAAATACACATAAAAAATGAACAAAAAACGAAAGCGATCGTCGCAACGGTACATTTGTTTGTAAAAAAGTAAAAAAAATACAGAGGAGCGAATTTTCCGTCAGCCGCACTGCAGTTGTGCGCGTGAGTGCGAGTAAAAGGAAAGGTGTATAATATAATATATATAAACAAAATACCTACGTGTATACCCGAGACTCTTGTGCCGAACCGAAAACAAAATCGTGTCGAAGGTGAAAGTACCTATGCGTATACGCACCGGACAACTGTTTTTCGATTATATTTTCGCGTTTCTCTTTTTTTTTACCGTTTTTATTACTATTATTATATTTATACTCGGTCGCGGACGCGCTCACAGTTTACCGTCGAACCGGTGCCTTGATATAATATAATATATGTCCGATATTAATATTATGTTTACGAAAAATCATTTTCTTTACAATATAATAATATAAAAATAAAGCATTTGCCCGGTACAAAAGGTTTTCGCGACAAACTGTAATGTATGATATGTAACGTATATATAATATCTATAATAGAGTCCATATAGACAACACACGTGATGCAATGGCGCGAGACAGGACTTGGCTAGTTCTTGTGCGTCGCTGCAGAGTGGTGTAACAATATATTATAATATTATGTACCAACGGCGCGTATATATTACGCGTTTTCCCGGAGTCACATAATATATTATATTATATTATAATATTAGAGGCAAATATACCTGCTTCAAGTTACCGACTTACTACCTCGCGGTAGATAATATATTATGTTATATACCGGGCTAGGGGAGGCGTTCGTGGTATCCACGGATGTGACCTGTGCGACGTGAACTGCGGTGACGGTATTCAATGGGTGGTGGCGGATGCGATGGTGGTGGTGGTGGTGGTGGACAGTATCCTCCTCGGAGATACCAGCTCGTATGTAGGTCACCTAATTCGCAACCATTACGCTATATTATCCGGACGTCTTCTTCGCGTACATACGACTCGTACATAATCATATATATATATATATATATACACATTGAATACATATATAGCTATATATAGGTACGCCTTACGCGCGTACGTGTTTTTCGGAGCACGCGAATCGGGTCAAGTCGATATATAATATACAGTACCGCGCGCGCGATGCATTAAGTCTCCGCGAATTGCACACTCACACCCTCGCACAGGGTTTTTATTACACTACATTTGTATAATATATATATATAGAGGTAAGTACGATAAATTCTCCACGTGTATATAGGTATAATATACACGCGCGTCCGGAGGAGACGAAAAAAAAACGGTATAGATATGTGTAGTGTGCAGTGTGTAATAACGTCCCGGCTCCCTCATCCACCCCCCCCCCCCCCCCTGACAGTCTCGACGATGATGATAGTAGTACCGAATACTCACATAAAAGTATAAATCTATAATAATAATATTATAATCTATACGTACAAACTCGTGTGTATATATAACAACAACTGCGTATGTAATTTTATATAATATAATATATATATATAGTGCAAAACGGGCTACGTATATACGTATATAATATATAGTATACGGGCTGTAGAATATTAACGCTATATTATACCCATATATATATAACTAATAACAATATACATAATATTACACGCACGATATTCTATATTATATACATATATAATATTAACATCTTATTATTATATTCTGCACACACGACCCACACACATACGCTTCGTCGTCGTCGTCCGGCAGATATTATGTTGCGTGTACATAATAACAATAATAATATAGCCTCAAAATTCAAGGTGTATGTGAAGGTGACGCTCGTCGAACAGCCGCTGCCGCCGCCGACGCCATGAACGCTCCGAAGGTTGTCGTAGTCGTCGTCCGAACAATGTCATTAGCATTAGATGGTAATTCGATTAGAGTAGCGTTGTTTTATTTCACACGTATATATATATATTATATATTTTAATGTGTGCACACAAAATTTTCTACTCTCAAACACGCGTATAAACTGCCTAAACTGCTCTTTTCGAGATCTAAACTGTAGTAACTAGGTAACTAACAAACTCGAAATATTATAATAGTTGTACAACGAGTCAGCCCAGCTTATGGTCGTATGGAATCCAACTCTGTGGTTCTGCCAAACCGTCTGGTACGAAACCTTTGCAAGCCTTCCAATGTAAGTGTCAGTAGCTAACCTCTGTGGTATACGCAACAAGTAAAAACCTCCACCTAAGACCACCCACACAAGCCGAACCGGCCAAATGTCATTATTATACATCGAATGTCATTCAAATCTAAACACGTACACACACCAATCTTTTAATCGAACAGTTATCCTCCGTGTAACATTTTTTTGATGTATAGAATAAAACTCCAAAGACAATGGCTCATGGACATTTTTTTTTTATAAAATAACCCTATAGTTGCGGGTGGCTATTGTTTGGACTTGCCTTCCCGTTCAAGTTCATTTTCAATTTGTCAGCTCCTATTATGATATAATATATAGTAGTCATCTCGTTTTCTTACTTCTTCTATAGATTGTAAATATTTTTTTTTCCGATAAAATAAAATAAAATATTGATAACGTAATCGTGAGATTATTATTATCTCGTCGTTCGTGTGCCGCCTACGATTGTGTATTCTATACTCGGTGGGTTATCACAACAGCTGTGGTTTTGTGTATTATTGTGTTCACCGTTATTACGATACGACGTATACATGTGCGTGTCATGAACATATCTATATGTTTATTACATACACACATATTTCACGCCTCCGTCTTGTTTAAATATGATAATATTATAATATATTGTATCGGTGTCAGCGAAAGTATACAACACATATACAGTATACACCCACGCACCCATCCCTCCGGCGCGGTGGTCGTGCAGTGCATGCATGTATAGGCACCAACCAAGAAACTTTTTACGCCCGAAATGTTGAGTGCAGTAATTATTATTATATTGTTTCTTAAAACGCAAAAACCGTCAAATTATATAAACGTTTATCCATTGATGAATATAATATTATTGTTAAATACATCCTGCGGGAACTTGTGCGAGGCGAAATCGGTCTACGCGATTTATAGGGTGCTCACTACCCTTAATATAGACGCATTTGTATGTATACACAATGTCGTCATACGAGCTGATGCGACTGTTGTATGCAAACTAACAGATACCTAATGACGAAATTATATTTGACGAGCGATGGAAACATGCGCCTTGCTGGCCGTGATAAAAGATCATCTGCGTTGGGTCGGCGTAGGGGGGGGGGGTAGGGAGGAACTACAAATACAACTTCGGAGAAGAGGGGGTTGAACCCGGAAAACCACCGCTCCGAGTAGAGTGACGAAAGAATATAAAATGTATAGGTACAGGTATTATTATATTATATAGGTATTGTATTATACGAGTGAAAACAATTTTCGAGACACGCTTATGGTTCAAAAGTCATTACCCTATAAGAAATCGTATAGCTGTAATATTATATACCACGATAATAATATAGGTGGGTGGTACGCGTATATAATAATTTCAAAGCATAAAAACGACGATTGCCCGGGATTCGGCATTGTTGTAACAAGAAATACATCGATCGATTTCGGCTAGTGGATTTAAGTTTTTCGCTTGGTAGCCGAATAAATTGAATAATATGTCTGCATAAACAATATGCGGATATCCTCCAAAACCCTTTCCGAGGACCTAAACCGGGTGATCGATTTAACGTAATAGACATTCGTTATTTCAAAAACTATTAACGTTTTTGAAAATATTTTTTACATGATTGCAGGTCGTAAACAACATTTTTTCTATTTTTTATCGTTACAATTTTTCAAATTATTTATTTCATAGCAGAATATTATTTAGAGTACTCGATGTAAAAAATTTAATCTTGCACGAGTACCTTATGAGTTAAAGTGTTTATAGTTAAGAAGAGCCGAGTGGAGTGGTACATTCGTATAGGGGTATACTCCGCAAAATGTTGGACCACTATACTATCCGTTCACCTAAACGTAAATTACCTACCTATAACTAATAAACTGGGTGTCCAAATTTTGATCTTTTATATATCAGAACACTTCGAATAATATTCTGCTAAGGTGCATGGAAGCGAAAAGGTATGTTATCGTCATTCAAAAGAGTGAAAACAAAACATGACAAAAATGTCGTTTTGTTACGACTTAAAAGTATGTAGTAGAAATATTTTCAAAATCCTTAGCGTTTTCTGAAATAATAATTAGTGTTTTGAGTTAAATGGATCGCCCGTTATATTATACACATATACATTTAGCGCATAGGTACTTTAGGCGACTAAACCTATATCACATAAATACGAGTACAATTAAAATTAAAAAAAATTGGAAAAACATATAAAATTTAAATGTATACGCGAATTGGATTCGTTCAATGTGAAAGCGCAAGTCTTCGTCTTTACAGTATTATTCTGGTTACGGTCGAGTTTTATAATAGCATTTCGTACACTTTCGTTTTCGCTCTCGTCCGCGTGTTTTTCATCTTCTCCGTGAGATATAAACCAAATAATATATTGTATGCATGCGCACTATCTACCGCTGGTACCTGCAGCAATCGCTTTAATGTTTACTGTTTTGTTTTTATTTTTGCTTATTATTGTTTTGAGAAAATAACAGCTTTAATTGATATAATTATGCACTATGCACAATCGTCGTCGTCGAAGTCATCAGTTGATAACAATACAAACAGTATTATTATACACGTATTACGTGATACGAGCACATAATATTATATTATTAGTGTTTTAATAAGGTACTACTCTGCACATGATAATAATAATAACAATATGCATTATGCACCCGTGCAGCGATCCATATAATGATACATTTTCCCTGTGCGGCTCAGTCTGCAATTTGGCGAGTTTCAAAGTTGCAATCGCACGAACTTACAGTTTCGACTTTACACGGAGACGGAATATTAATAATATTATCAACCGTACCTCGTGACAGGTGATTTGCGGCGACCAAAGCAACGATCTCTCTCTCGTCTTCCGCACGACGACGACAACAACAACATTACACGCGTTTGAAACATATTATATTATTATATTTTATTTTCGGCAATTATAGATAGGCACTATCTCGATCACCGATCACCGTCTTATTATCCGAGCGTATGAAATTACACGTGGGGGCTGAATTAACCGTAGTCGAGAGAGTCTGACGACGACTAGTGCGAGAGTATCACAATAATTATTATATTATTATACGCCGCGAATATAGGTAAAGGTAGTTTAGCGTTTAAAAAGTGGATATATTATTTTTACTTTGACACCATCACGAACCGCGGTGCAATTATTATTTTTAACGTGTGTTGTACATTAATAATATTGCAGTGCGGCAAAGAATAAAACGATACCCATTTGGTCGTATATTATGATATTATGTTGTTTTGACGAGTAACATATGTCACGCGACGCCCACCGCGTCCAAACGTAGTTCGTCAATATTATCAACGCGTTTCTGTTATCTTGTATTATCGATAAGTCGGCCGGCAACGATTCCCAGTCCGGACGTTTTCGAAACAGATTCACTCTTCATTTTTCGTAAAAAATTGTACGGCCGACCGCGCACCGATATAATATACTCACTCTCGTCTATTATAGGCATTAATAAAATAAAATATTGTACACATACCGAAATTGTATCACGTGATTTATAATACATATGTACCTACTATAGTCGTAAATCGCGGTCGACGTGTATTATAATATACGTATATTTTATACCAATAACACATAAAAAATATGACATACATTACGCGTGTGCTCGACTTATTATAATATTATTCGCACCACCTTTACGCGGGGTGAATAACCTGCAACGCGCGTGCAACTCAATTTTTTCATTTATAATAACGATGAATTTATTCAAACGCTGATTTTTTAAATATTATTAAACATACAGGTATACCCGAAGACCAAATTTCCAAATTTTTGAGAATTTTTGTACTAGATACTCGAGGATAGTGTTCTACGTCTATTTTTCAAATGAAAACCTCCCTTTTTTAATGTAAATTATTTAGTGGATAATGTTATTGAAAATTTTGATGTATCGAATATTAGAAATTCGAAGGAGAAGTTTCTCAGTTATTAAAATGTTTATTCTAAGGATACTGTAGAGTCCTCGGAAAATGATTTTATACAATTATAAAAAATATGTTATATTAGATTGCCAGTATTTATTAAACGTTGAATGAATAATGATTACAATTTTCAAATAACCATATCTTCCAAAACCATTATCACGAAGTACGAACCTGTTATTCTAAGTACCCAAAGTGAAAGAACTCAAAAACTACTTGTTCGATACTCGTAATTTGAATACAGATGTTGGTATCTCCACGAGGCACTGCTTATGATTACAAAAATTTCAAGAATTTGAAAATATGGTCTAAAAGTATTTTTAAGAACTCCAAAAATCATATTTTGAATGTCTGCGTTATTGAAGAAACAAAATGGGTTTGAGCATGCTTAGTGAATCCACCCAATATCGTGCCCACGAAATTCCAGTATACGTACTTAATAATTCTGGAGAATTCGTCGGAAGTATAATTTATTGAACGATTTATTTCTAGATTTTCAAGATTATTTACGACTACTGTCAGATCACATAACCGTGATACCCTGCAACCAATAGGGGCGGACTGCTGAATATTAATTTTTCCTATATAATATGCGCAATCGTAATCAAAACTCGTATATTTGCTGTTGTGTGACGACGAACGAATGTTCGGCTTATATATTTTAGAAATCCTTTTCAATACATTTCGACGACACGAAATCAAACGTTCGTTTACCGATGGAAAGACTTTATCGAAACAAAACAAAAACCGCTCAATAAATGCTTTCGACCATATCGTCGCGGCGGCTTTCTCGACTGGTACATATATTATATTATACAAAATAATTACAATGTATTTCTTGCAGTGGCAGCGGTGTCAATACGAAAATAATAATAATAATATATATTATTGTTGTTCGCTGAATGTTTTTGTACACTGCAGCTCATACTGTATATGATAAGTATTCAATAATTTTAACCCGACGTCGACAAAATAATATTTCTCGATTCCGAACCGCGCTCTCCGAACAAGGGCTGATGGTGGTGGTAAGAGGTTAAAAAATATTTATTTTCTTTCTCCCTCGAATGTTCAGCTTTTTATTTTCGAAGGCGACGCACGACCGTGTAAAACGGCATAATATAATAATATCATATTTTTATAAGGTGCTGCAGCAGTAAATGTGTATACAGTATATAATAATATAGTAGGTAGGTACTAACAGCAAGCAGGTAGCCGTTGTAAGGCGACATTCGGGCTTATTTTATGGTTTTGTTTCGTATACCTATATATATATATATATATATATATATATAATATATATATATATATATAATATATAATAATATATAATATATATTATTAGCGACCGTAATTTATCCGTTTAATGTGCACGTGAGTGATAAATCTTTGTACTATAATAAATATTGTGGATTTTACTATATATTATTATAGGTAGGTATATATATTATGCTGTTGTAGGTACGGTACACTGCACTGGTATATTAATATAATGATAATACTCGTATGACGATAGCGAATAATAATCGGAGATAGTTAAAATAAATTAACTGTGTTTAGAAAACGGAAAAAAAAATTATATGTACAGTAAATATACGAGGAAAATCAACGGGGCCGATGAGGTTTTTACCCTGCTCATCGTGATTTTCATTACTATCACAATCGATGCTCACCCGCGCCCGCGTGTGACTATGGATTTATATTTTTAACATTATACACACACTTTCCGCCGGCCAATCGTCGTCTGATAACCGACTGCGATTCGATGGATAAATGCGTATCTTTTTTCAAACGATGTAGGTAATTAAACCTATATTTTACTGTGAAAGCGTCCGATTTCTGTTTTTTGAAATGTATACCTGGTGTACCGCCGTAACCCTCGCGTCTGTACGAGTTTTTTTTAAAAATTTTAATTTCGAAGTTGTAAGGATCTTAGAATGTATAAACGGTTTTGAAATGCCCATAACTCGCTTTAAAATTAAAATATGAAAAAATCCTTCTCTAAATAATAATCTTACCTTATTTACATTTTATAATAGCGCTGGCCATCATTCACTCTAATATTAAAAACAACAGAGTAAAACGTTTTAGTAAGACGGAGACATCTGCACGTTCCACGAATCACGTTCTACGATCGTGATGATTGAGATGGACTATACCATTGGAAGAAATATCAATACAATGTGATCCATTTACATGGCTACACTCATATTAGGGTAAATATTTTTAAAATCTTTACTTATTTGTAAAAATGTTGTGCTATTAATTCCCCCAGGTATAATTGTATAAGAAATTGTTTTCAAAGTCGAAAAAATCGGCTTAGAATATTAGTGTTGTCGATCGAATAGACCGACCACGGAGTAAGTCAAATAAATGAGTACAAACTGTACTTTTTTTGTAACGGGAAAAAAATGTATGTAAATCGATTGAAAAACAGTTTTTTTTCGGTAGCGGACGCGAAATGTTTCAGTTTTCTCGCCGAAAAAGAAAGAACGACGAGAACACGAAAAAGAAGAAGACGAATACGAAGAAAAATCGTACAATGAACGGGCAAATAATATACGGTCCTGCCGGCTGTATATAATTATTATATACCTATTTATTTATATATAAATATATAAATAAACGACGTTGCCGGTGGTTCTGCGTAGCGGTGAGCCAACTTTCACTCTGCAACGCCATCTCGTTAAATCGGCATTTTTAACGGTGTTATTAGCGTTTTCGCTTTCACGTTTTCGTCTTTCGAGAGAATTAAATAACACGCGCTCGGGTCCGCGAGTCCGCGACGGTGACCGATCCATCGGCAGCTACGCATAGCGGTCCGCCGCCGCCGCCGTTTCTTTCTCCTCGCCACGCGTGTGCTCTCCCTCCCCCCCGCCCGTTCACCGTTATAGATCGCCGTGTAGATTATATAAAAAGAAAACGCGTTTACACGGCACGCGAGTGTATATATATATATATAGGTACAACAGGTGTTAGAGTGAATAAATGGCGATTGGCTCACGCGTACATGTACCGCGAAGAAAAGCGACGAGACGCGAAAACAGTGCGTGTGAAAAATCGACAAAACGGTTAGAAAAAAAAAATTAAAATTAACGAAAAACGAGAGTTTGCGGATTGTTTTGTATAATATTATATACCTGCAGTTATTATATGTGTGTACCTACATCGTTGTTATACGCACACGTTTAAATGGTAAACAAGTACTACAAGTCTTAGCGTGCAGTGTATCATATTATATAGGTACAATATATTTTATTGTTTAAATTCATCGCTGGCGTCATTATAATATGGTATACGCATTACGATGGTAGTTCAGGGGCGTTATTTCAGTGTTTTTTTTTGTGTGTGCCATTTTAAAATTTCACTAGGCCATATAAAATTAGAGCAGATCTACAAGGGGGGATTCCCTTGTTTCAGCAGGCCAATTGAGAATATTTTAAATGTAAGGGGTGCCACCGCACACCTTGATCCTCCCCCCCGAATGACGCCCCTGTGGTAGTTTCTTGTTTATGGTAGGTATTTGGCCGGAACGCGATCGGTGTCTATCAACAAAGCCGAGAATTTTTGCTATAATTATTATCGACGTGCTTATAATAATAATTATTGGTAAGGATATTATATTTGCGGGATTACTGTCTGCAGATCATAGACCAGGACGACCCAACGTTTCGCCGCAAAAAAATATTTTAAAAAATACCCCTAAAACGACTATATATAGGGGCGTGGCTTTGGAAACCAACGCAAAGCGCATCGCCCAATCACAGCCCTAATTATTATGACTTGGTTAACGACTCTAACGATATTATAACGGGACGGACGATGGCGCGAGGGTAGTATAATAATATAATGATATCGGGGTACACTCGACCATATATCCATAATAATAATAATATCGTGACAATAAAATGGCGGAACGTCTGGGCACAATATATTATAATAATAACTATATTATTATTGTCGTTCCGTTATTTTTTTTTTTTATCAATATCTGCAGGAATGGACGAGGTTTTTTTTATTGATCTGTGGCGCCTATGCGTATCGATAGGGATTTATCTCGCACGCGTTTTGGAGGACATTACGTGGTTGCGTGACGTCTCTGCGGGCGTGCTGTCGATTAGATTCGAGCAGTATATATTTCAGTACGCAGCCCAGCAAATCGTTTCGTTATCGCTACAAGTCGAACATATTTTATATTTTTTCGGCACATTTTCGAGAAAACCGTTTTAAGATCTTCGCGCCATGTTAAAATATAGTGCAGCGAAAAGAAAAATTATCAATATTTCTAACGGTAACAGAAAATTGTTATTAATTTTTTTTTAATGTATCGTTATTGTATACAAAACACTTAAATTGACTGATGAATAGAGATACCTATTATAATACTGCTTACAAAATACACATGCAAATATGTAATACGGTAAAGTGATGTATATACAGTATGAATATACACCTCCATCTAAAATTATTCTTATAATATTAATGATTTTAGAGTGGTTGGCAAACATATTTTATCCAGTTCATGTATTTTACACTGTAATAATAATGTTTATTGATTTTAATAATTTAATTAGAAACACAACTTTATAATGTACTTGAAACAAACTATATCATTACGTAGCTAATACCTGTATGTTGGATTTATCGTGATAACAAAAGGTAGAGTGGTTTAATAACGTATTATGTACCTATTATAGGTACCTACAACTTCGATTAAAGTAAACAATTCATTTCAAATTGTTAAATTATTTTACGTTTATTGATTTGATAATCACTCCGATTTTATTTATATTTCATTTAATAAAATCGAAGTCGAAGTTTGTACACAATCGTTTATTATGTCTATAATGCCTATAATAATATGAGTAAATAAGTAATATCGATCTGTGTTTTGGGTCAATAATATAATGTCAATGAAGGAGTGCATTTTTTTAGTAGGTATATCGTACATTTTTGTTTTCATATCTGCTCGTATTCAACTTTTGCGATAGTTCAAGACGATATACGTCCGTTAAAAATAATAAATAACGAGGGAAATCGCGTGTGCTTAACGTTCAGACAAGTTCGTGTCTTCGTAAACGCATACAATATAAAAGGTAGGCGGATAAGTCATTCGTGATACTTTCACGCGCACGACATAATACGTATTTAAAGAAGAAGCGACAATTGATCTCGATGTATAGAACATAATATAATATTATATAGTATAAGTATATTACTCGTAAAACAAAGTAGAGTAAGAGCATTAAACGTGAACTGCACAATATTCGGCCGGTAATAAATCGTCCAAAGACTGCGGTGTAATCATTTTGAATTAAAATTTTGAGAAATGGCTCTAGAATGTATTGTATTATTAAATAGTTATAGTTTGAATATGAACGCGGGGATAGGTTCGGCACCAGTGATTGAAGTTGTACCGTTTACAATAAAACTTGAAGACTTTTGCGTCGCATGCACTGCTAATATCACTTAAAAAAAATATATACGTAACTCGATTATAATTATTGCTCCGGGGTAACTATTTTAAAACTTTTATATTATAATTTCTTTAGAAATAATTTTTATTTCAATAAAAATAACGACGGGCTATTGTTTATATAGTGTATTGCGTATACTATATAATAATACACGAGGGCTACACGACAAATGCTAATTAATTAATGTGGTTTTTTTTTTTTTTTTGTTTGTTAAACTTCAGCACACAATTGCATTTACGAGGTTGAAATCTAAAGGGCAGAAATCAAATCCTCTAGTCAGATTTTGTGGTTGAGCTACCTAACACCGAACACTGTATACACCATGCCATATATACATTTTTTATATTATGGAACATAATATTACACCTATATAAGGATTGATTTATTTACTATAACGAAAAGTCCACGTCGCATATTACTGTGAAAACTGTCACGTCACGGTGTTCAATATCAGTTTTCGCGGAAAATCGACAGAGAAACGAAACAGAAATAGAAACTACTATATAAATATTATAAGAGAATCGAAACAAAAATAGGTCAATTTAAAAAATGGTCTTACCACCCCAAAGACGGTGTATAATTTATTGTATTTATGCAGCGAATCGTATATTTATATGCCGCACAGTCACTACAATATAAACGAAAGGATTGTAAACTTTTATCAATCCACGTCTCGCATATTATTGTTTGCTCACCAAAGCTATAATCAACTTCATTTTTTTTATGCATTTTGCATTGTGCACCCTTCATTATTCTAAAACAATCGACGACAACGCCATTATGGTAAGAGGTGTTTTTAAACGGTATATATTATATAGCGAGGTAATTACCTACACAATAATAATATTATGCGCGTGCGTTGTCCGTGTTTGATTTTGAGACGACCAAACTAAAAAAACCTCGTGTCTCACAATTATTATTTGTTGGTCTTTATACATTCCACTTTTATCACCTTGACAGTTTCGTGGTCTCTCTAGGCCACAGATTCTCGGCCCGCGGGTGAACCAGCGTGCACCGTATAAACGGTTCCGCAATTTCACCAAGTATTGAAATATATAAGCCAACGAAGGCGCAGGTAAGTACGCTTATAATATTTTACTCGTCGCCTATATTTTAATGGGGGACCGCGTGATTACAATAATAATAATAATAATAATAATACGACGTTTGAATCGATTCGAACGTCTGGTTTGATGCAGCGTTCGTCCGTAATTTCGTTTGATATGCATTTTGTATACTTGTATTTTCCCGATCGTTTTTCTCGTTCCTGTCTGATCCGTTTTATTCTGAACCGTCTTGAAAAATTGATACAAAAAATATAAGAAACGACAACTGTCCTGGAAAACGAGTCAAAGAAATCGTCCTGAACTCAACCGGAGATAGACTATACTTATATAGACCGCGGACGAGCGTAATTTTATTTTGTTTCCACCTCACAAAAAAAATCGTTACGTGAAACGCATTTAATAATATATCATAATATCATATATTGTTATCACGTACCTATAGTGGAAGTATGATGTGACCAAAATATAGCAGCGTGGTAGGGGGGGGGGCGATGACTGGGACAATCTAAGCGGAAAATGTTTTCGAAATCGTTTTTCTCGTCGATCCCAATCCGCATAATATGATTTTACCCTCTACGCCAAAGGTGGACATCGTGTTATAATGCCTTGCAGGTCAAGTTCAACTGCAGACTTGCAACAGCTATGGGGTCTGAAGAGCTATAGGTATGCACTTATTATAATATAGGTGCATAGTATTATATATATCACCCCCACGGAGCCGCTACTAGATGGCGTTTCTATTGTGGTAAACATATTAATATGATTTTATTTCGAAAAAAGTTCTAATTAAACAATTTAAATGTTTTCGGACTCGATATTATCACGTCTCTCACCCCGGGGGTGTACATTCGATCAGAACAGGTCAGATTATACAACCAAAACCGAAAGCATCGACAGTATGTTATATTTTCATCCAACCGTTTTCGTTCGTGACATCGTTTAATTAGCTAATCGGAAAAAAATAACGCACACCACACATATAATTCGATACAGAGCAAGGTCTCGCGTATCCGCCAAGGCCGCGACGGAATGAAAATATCGAAAAAAGGCTCTACCCAGTGAAACGACTATACGGTTAGGATGCACATTGTTTTCAAAACACGGAGCAAACGTTCGTATTTTGTGCCTCCCCCTCGGAAAAGAAAATTATCAAATTTTAAAAACGGTGCATTATAATAAGTGTGTCATGCTGCATCTTCGTAACACGCGTTCAAGGCCCAATACACGAACGATCGAACATTTCGAATCCATATAATTACAGTCACGTTCTGTGAAAATTGAATTGTTTTCACAAACATTGACGAAGATAGAATGATAACAAACGCGCGGGATATTATGGAAAACTATATCGGTCTACATTACGCGAAAAAACATCGATAATGCATCGTAACGACCTTGACACTAAAAACCAAACCCACGTTGGTCAAACACAGCCGTTTTCGAGTTGTTAACGAATCTTAATAATATTATACTATACATAATAATATTGTATATTATTTTATATTACCTATATTATTATACCAACGTAAACATTCGTGTTTGATTATAATAGTAATTATTACCAATGCGTGGTATACTATATTATGTGTGCCTATATATGTATATAATGGGCTTATAGCATCGCGTCGTATTGTTTGTATATTTTTTTTTCTGTTCACACTCTCGAACCCATATAATAAGAGATAGACTATCTATCAATGATAAAAATGTAAAAATTGTATACCGATGGTGGCAATCAAGGTAATGTTCAAGGTAGAACTCGAGTTATCATCAAGGCGACCATTCCTTCCGCGTTGTTAAACCTTGTGAAACTCGCTTGTTGGTGGAGCGGTGGTACAGGTACGCGGTGCTTTTTTTTATGTACTCGAATAATATGCATAGGTATACCTACACACACGTCCAAGTGCGTGACTCAAATATCCACTCCGCGAGTGTATATCAATTCGATTAATATTGTGCACTGAAAACTAGTTGTTGTTTACATCGGTGACGTCACGGATCCTTTTTTCATCGTCCAAATCTCACGGAGCACCACACGAGTCACCCCCAAGGACATGGATATTTTGGAGAACACCTTGGGGTGCGAATTCGCTCATGAGTGTTTTATAGTCGCAGCTAACAGTGCAGTATTTATCTCACACACTTATGTGCGTCTTAAGGTCTCGGACGGTGGGAAGTTCAAGGCACCATATCAGCATGAAGGCGAGCCGCGATCGCAATACGCGTTATGTATATAAGGCGACAGTTTTTCGAGGGAAAATTGTTATATAAGAATATAATGGTTTACCGTGCTCAAGGACGAACGCGCCGCAAATAAAAAGTAATTTGATTTTATTTCATATGAGCAAGAAACAAAAAACATCAAACTTCAAACTTCAAAAAAGAAAAAAAAAACAACACCAATATAGAAAGAAAAATCTGACTCGCAACTACGACCGAGTACGGACAAGTCCATTCACGTACTGTTCTTATCACAAACGCGTGCGCGTGACTGCGCGTGGGAAACGCGCCATATTGCCGTTATCAAACGGCTTAATTAATATTTGCACTAATGACTCGAACGTATTCATAAAATCGACTGAATGGTATTAAATTCATGTGACCGACAGACACACATACACACATACACACACACACACACATACATACAAACACTAATAAATGCATACACTTACACCATAATTATCTAAACATTTTCAAAGGTTATTGACTCGTTGTATTTTACCGGCTAAAACACGACAACGGGGTATTAAAAGCGTATTACTACGTTTTCCGAGATTTCGACCCCTCGGTCTCACCAACACTGTTGGTTCGAATACTGTCAACATTAATTTCCCCCCGCAAAATGTTCGTTCAATTTTAAAATCACGGTTTACAGGAAAAAATACAATTTTTAATTCTCGTCTCTATCGACACTCGGCACATATAGTCACTTCGACTTTCAGAATATATAATGTCCACACTCCAACGGAGCTATAACCTACGCAGCGAGCATATATATAATTTAAAATAATACGAACGTTCAAAACTTACTCAGATAATAGATCCGGTTGATGAAGGGCGAAGAATCAGAGATTGTTGTATCCAAACGGACGCGACGGGGTCGTAATACACGCACAATTGTTTTAAATAAAATATATTATTATGTAGGTAAAAATACAAAACAGCACTGCGGCGAAATTCAAAAGCACGGAAAAACGCACGTAATAATAAAATATAAAACTTAAAGATTAAAAACACTATATTCTATGGTAAATGTAAGATTTTATAATAATATTGTATTAGAATAAATAAATAAATAAATATATGTTTTGAAAGAGTATTACATTAAGCGAGGAGTTTGAATAACAATAATAATAATTATAAAAATAATAATATAATAAATAAAAACGGTTAACAATTTATTTCGTCGGAACCGTCCGAGTACGCGATAAGCGAACGAGTGGTTAGTCGTAGTCGGACACGGCGCGCACACGGAGCGATCACTGTGATATGAAAACGCGGTCGCGCGGTGGCACAGAGGCGGCGGCGTCGGCGGCACGTCGTGAGCGACGGGGGAATCGACTGGTCGAGTGGGGCCGACGAAGGCCGGCAACGGACGAACGGTGGCGGCGGCGGCGGCACTACCTTCTTGTATTTATTTATTTTTTCTTACTTTTCCGTTTCTCTCTACTCCTCCGCGCGGCGATGACGCTCGACTAATTCATTATTATTATTATTATTATTATCAATATTTTATTTTCGTTGTATACCGTAGTAGTTGTTGTTCTTTTGCAATAAAAGAACAAAAAAAAAAAATGTTCATCCTCGACTAGATTGACACCCCTCACTCTCTCTCTTTCTCTCTCATCACCCTATCTCTCTCTCTAACCGGCTAATGGCTAGTTACATTTTCACAGTATCTTTCGCCGCGTCGATATCGCAAAACAATCGGCGTCGGAAAAAATAGGAACCACCCCCCTCCTCGCTTTAGTAGCAAATATTGTCTTAATTTGGTGGCTGCTGAGGGTGTCCGACTGTCGGTGCCGGCGCGTTTTTTGTGGGTACTCAAACTATTGCCTCGCAAGAAAAACGCACACGCCTCTCCACTGATAATTTTTTTTCATATACCTATGAAAAACAAAGACTTTATACAGGTCGCATTGGACTCCGATTTAAAACGGATTGCGAGATATATCTGCAGATGTATATCAATAATATATTTATTCTATGAGATGTGATCGTTTTTGATTGTTGAAATAGATCGATTTTCGGGACGGCTATTATTGTTGTATGATCGTCGTTGATGATAAGCGTACATACTATAATGCCTATGATGAGTATACATTATTTAACATAAAAAATATACATATTATACAATAGATATTTATATTATATTATATTTATTTCGATTCTCTATTTACTACTTCACAATAAGTTATTAATTATTTTAATTTATACATAGTTTGATTTTTTACAGAGAGGAAACGATCCAACACACTTGCATTTGAAGAAGGTAGAGTACGCAAGCAATTTTTAAAAAGTATCTCTATATTATGTAGGTAACGATTGTTTTATGTAATTATGGCAACCTTCGGATGGAAAATACAATGATGGCAAACAATGCTTTCAAATTCTATTATTGTATCTAAAAAATCTAAATTAAAAGTAAAAATAAATATTAATATAATTATTAGACGCAATCATAACAAATAATATTATCGTGACATCTAATTTTTTTGGAGAGGTATGGTTTGAATGTCGCCGCCCGCCCCTCAAAAGTCGACGTCCCGGAGAAATTCACTATTATTTTGCGCCTATATGCGTCAATCCGGCCCTGAATATTATCGTTGTAAATGTTATAATTTATCGCCTAAACGCGTATATCATACTATTATAGCGCTATTTAATAAGTGCTTGTTTTCGCAAAACATACCTAACGCGTATAGTATAGCGATGACGTAACGTCTATCGCGCGTATTTTTTTATAAATTTCAATATCGTAACATTATTTTTGTACTTTTGTACAATAATATTGTACAAACGTGCGCAGTGCGTGCGGCTGCGTCGGGTGGGAGTGAGCTATTATGGCGCCCGCGGAGCCCTTGACATTGTCGTGCCTGAATTGCCTAATCGGAACGCCGGCCAAAGTATCGGTTTCGACTAAACGGTCGGTAAACGCACACGAGCCGCGGCGATATTTTTTATTATTATTATTTTTTTTCGAGAGGTTTTTATCGCGTCGTTGTCTTTGTTCGTCGCTTCTTGATTTTCGACACGACGAAAGCTCTTCGTTTCCCACCGCAGCCGTCAAACCGATCGCCGCCCGCCAGTCGAATAGGTTTCGACGGTATTAACGTTTCGAATATAAAAATATTATTATATCATATTATTATGCAGTACGGGTGGGCAGGAGGTAATCATTAAAATATATTTTATCATTGATACGCGCGGACTACGCACTTTATACAGCGTCCTATATTCGTGTAGCCGATTCAAATTCCGAACCCTTTGACACTCGACGCTGCGTACACTCGTCGACCGATTGATAATATTATTATCACCAATTAATAAATAAATAGTAGTCTGGCAACGGCCGTACTGAGATGTTTTACACGCCTAGGTACCTAGTGTTTTCGACCGATAACGGGTAGGCAGACAGTCAATAAAAATTATTATACTACCTATATACATTACACGTCACACATGACTGGTAATTTTCACGTTATCGTAGACCAATTATACATGTACAAACATGATTAGTAGACAAATTAGTATATAATATTAGCAACAAACCAACTATCTAAAGAAAAAATCACCAGTTATAAGTCTCTTGCAATCATTGTTATTTTATTTTTTATCTGCAATTTTCAGACCATCACTGTATTGGATTAATTCATATTTATTATTTAATAACGATTTTTCTTTGTATTTGTGCACTTAATCGAACAAAATAAACAATTTTATGATTAAAAGTACTCTAATTAATAAAATATACTATACTGTTCGTACTAGACAATTAAAAATAATTATACTAATGTGATTTAGTTATAATTGTATAAATACAAATCAAAATGTATCTCATATGAATTATAATAACTATATGTAGACATGAAGTCACACTGTAGTAACTCATTCAGGAATTCTCAGGATGAAGAATAAATGTTCGACGTTCACACCATAAAATTAAAAATTTTATTTTATTTCATATTGAGGCCTAAAAGGTATGTTTACCTCCCAAAAGAGGTTTCAAGGATTTACTTAATAAAATTAGTTTTATTTAATAAAATATTTAAATGCAATATTGTTTTCACTTTCATCAAAGCATTTGCCAATTTGTTCAATAAACTTTGTACGAAACACTATTTTTATTTTTATTTTTTAATATAGAAGTATTTTTACTGATGAGTAAAGTGTAGACTAATTCATTTAAAATAATAAATAAAACACTACAAATATATATATTATTAATAAAATACTAAGTTAGAATATATTCTAGTCAAATGCAGGGGCGTCATTTGGGGGGGGGGTCAGGGTGTGCGGTGGCACCCCTTACATTTAAAACATTCTCAATTGGCCTGCTGAAACAATGGAATCCCCCCTTGTAGATCCGCTCTATTTTTATATGGCCTGGTGAAATTTCAAGATGGCACACCCAAAAAAAAAACTGAAATGACGCCTCTGGTCAAATGTATTTTTATTAAATTAAAGAAAAACATTTTTTATCTCATTAAATCGTCGTTAAAAATAATATATAATTTAAGAATTTAATATTGAATTTACATGCTTGAAACAGTTGAAAGGTAATAAAAATGTTTGAAAATATATCATATAGTTTTAAATTTAATATTCATTAATATTCAACAAATTGATTAAATAACTTATTTTAAACAAATGTTATAAGTAAATTTTTATTTGAATTTGTTACCTATTATAAGAGAGAAATAATAATATAAAATTGTATTCATCAAAGTATGTTTTGTGTTGTATATTTAATGTACATTCAATTCAACTAATAAGTCAATAACTATAAATAAGATGAAATAGTATTTTTTGTTTTGGTATCCAGTGCATAATCCGTTCCCGCGATTACGATATTGAGTAACATTTAATAATGCATAGTGCATAATGCATTTTTCTAATTTGTAGAGAAAAATTATTTAGAGTGGCGTCATTTATAATTTCAGACTTAAAAAAGGTGGAACTGTGGGTAGATTATAAATCACAACGTGATTCGAGTGTGAAAAAGTTTGTAAGTCGACTGACTCACCTTACAAGGAATTATTATATAAAGCTGCACAGCAGTGAATACAAATTTACATTCATTTATATTTAATACATTATCTGTTCATGTCAACCTTCGAGTTATTAATAATTATACTGCATAGAATATATTATAATGTACCTTCTAATCATATATATATATAAACAATAAACATATATATATGTATACTATATATAGTTTAAATATATGTAAGAAAAAATAAATCTTACAAATGTTAATTAATGCAACACGTAGAACTTCAGAATTCTTAGTAGTTTTTGTTGTATTATACTATTGCCGCAATTTAGTACAGTTAAATGTAAAAATTATAATTTTCAATTTTTCGGTAGTACGATATTAGTTTATAATTAATGTGTTGGTTTAGCAAATTCGATCAATTCAATTAGAACAACGACATGATAAAATAATATAAAAGAAATACATAAAATATGGGCGCCTTTTGTTACTGCAGGTCGATTGTCCTTTGCCTATAATAATAATATAAAATTTAATTTAACAAACTCAACAACTATATACTTTAGTGTTTTTTATTTATAAATATTTGATTATTACATATATACTTGAAAAAAACGGATTTTTCATTTGTATACTTTATAAAAGAAATCAGTCATAGGCATTAAAAAAATTATATCTAAGGTTGTGTTAAACGTAGTCAATTACTATCGTAAATTGGTAACTATATTCGAGCATGGTCGACGTACTTTGTCATATTGGTTTTTTTCAAAATGTATAACCGTCAGTTGTAACGTGTAGTTTGGCTGTGTGTTATAACTGAAACATTAGATACCTACATGTACTTATGACGTTTTTCATATTATACAGGGTGATTCACCGAGCACGCTCATTACCATTTTTTCCGTCAATAAAGAGTTCATTCAAATTATGATTTTTGGAATTTTTGATTACACTCAAAGATGACAATTTTTCCGATTACTTGAATTTTTATGTAATACCTATACTTAAGAAGTGTCCTGTGGAGATGCAAACTTTTGTTTTTAATTGTGAACATCTTTTTTAGTGTAAAATATTTGGTGAATCATTTTTTGAAAATTTTGAAGTACGTAATTCAAAATCTAAACAAGTTGTTTCTCAGTTATTGAAATGTTTTTATAATAGTCTTTTTAAAATGATTGAAAGTTGTGGCACACAATCTCAGAGTAACAATTATTCGCTTGCCATTGGGGAGTTAAGAAAGAACTCACTATTATAGTGCGTTATAAAAATTTAATTGTAACTAATAAACTAAAACGGTCCATAAACTTCGTAATATAACTACTCGCAACAATACTTTTAAATACAATAATAAGAGAGATTTTTCGTTTCATGTGTATTGGTTAAGAAACATTAATTTACAAAATCTTTATTATCAACAAAAAAAAATGCTAATTTTATTCATTATAAAACACAAAACTCGTGTTTTACCTATTATATACATAATTTAACATCATTAACAATTAAAATGCATAGTAAGAACCCATTACGTTTGAATGTTTGATGTGCGTTTGCTATTTAAAACATACATCCATACGAACAATGTAAATGCAATTTGTAAATTTGTTTTTAGAAAAGTAGGCATAGTAGGAGAAAAATACAACCACGGTTATCAGAACTTGATTTATATTATAGCCAACGAGACCAGACGAAAAAAAAATGAGACTCGATATGCATATTACACGCACATTATTTTATTCAAGTCGTACGTGAGCTCTATTTAACTATTCATATTAAAATAATGTTTATAATTGGGCCCCGGGTGAATTACCTGTTGCGAAAATTATTATTAATATATAAAAATCATTCGTCCGGGCGGAATGGTAATATTATAAATTACACGACAAAGCAGGTGACATGACATAATATTCGTAAGTATTAACGAATTATTTTTTAAACTATGTACTATATGAGTCTAATGGTTATAAGTCCATTCAAAGGACGATAGCGAATGGGTCCAGGTTTTCCATCCTCCAGCGCATGACCCACCGAAAAGCTTCGGCAACAGCCAAGGTCAAAAGTTGGTTATTATGCATTTCTCTCGATTCTTTCTACACGTATACATGTTTTTGAACGAATCCTAGTTCTGCAAAAGCATACTTAATTTTATACTACGATAGGGGCTAAAAATGTAGACGTGTGAGCTTTATTAATGTTCTCTCTTGTGTATGTCAATTTTAATTTTGTTATATAATATGTTAAATGTCGAGATATAATAATTTATAAGTTAAAAAGTCAATAAAAAAAAAAAAAAAAATACCCAGTAAATCTTTTTTTGACAAAAAAGCAAGACTATATTATATTATGCGGATAAAGCGTTTTGAATTAGATGTAACGTTATAACAAAATATTATGATGTTTACTTTTAACGGGAACCAACCCCCATCACGACCCACGTGTATTATGGTCCGACCAATTTATCCGCGTTTTCGTATTATATGTATTATTAACGAATTATTGGTACGTGGGAGTCTATTGACAATATAGGTACGTGCGATATTAATAACCCAAGTACGTGGTACGTAATACTTATGGAAGTAACAAATTGATAATTTAAAAAACCATCTTTACACTGCACGCCCACGCTATTTTTAAGTATAATTATTTTTGTAATATTGTGTTGGTAGGTATACAATATATGCATAGTATATTTTTATGTAGTATTATGAAAAGATACTAATTAGTAATAAAAACAAAATATTTCTCCCTTTTGGGAAAAACCTAAGATCATAATATATTAATATTATGTCTTATGGAAGGCCATACAACATATTACTAATCTTATGTCCTGATCTGCTGTCGCCTATACTCGATATGACGAGGTGTACTCGAAATATATTACTTTGCACAGTGGCTTTCGTTTGTTTGTTTTTTTATAAATGTCAATAATATTGTTTGTTGTATTTTTTATGCATTTTTATAGCCTAGCTACTTGAGTTAAAAATTATCAAAACACAACCTGTAACTTAACCCAACCTACAGCGTGTATCGATGTAACATGATACTCAAGCACAAGCTAGGAATTTCAGAAATATGATGATTTTTGCTCTCACAAGTTCGATTATAAAGAAGGTACTGTCACATAATAATACTATTATAATACATTTCCCAAATATATACACGTTTTGATCTATATGGGACTCCAAAATCAAATTCATACAAGTTGTATTTTATTTTTTTTAATCGGTCCAAATGTTTCACGTGTCACAATGGAGTGGCGAAGAGGGGTAATCGAGAGGCGGTCGCCTCTGAGTTTCTTAAGGGTCTGTGGAAGCTGGATGAGTGGGTAATGTCCATTAGGTGATAACAATTTAGTATTAACTACTCACATTATAGTATTTTAGAGATAATCTCCGACAGGTAGACACTAATTGTACTATTCATGTTATTTCTTATATTGTGTTTGAGAGCATACATAGTCGTTTAAATAAATAAACAAATGACAGTGAATGCTTTTACTGTGTTATTGAGTCGCAGGGTAAGTGTTCACCACGCCACTGCGGAATGTAACTAACCATACTCCAGTTTAAAGTGAGTAGTCATTTTCATTGATAAAATTATGGACTATAATACTACGTCATCAGCACACAGTATGTTTAGCGTGACGTCACTCTTGTCGTTTCAATCGAACCTCACGCATTAATTGGATGGAATGCCTCGAACGTGTGGTGTGTAAGGGTGCGAATTAATGAGCAATGGAAACGGTGTAGAACCCGCGTCACAATATTTGAGGGTAATTATTATTATTAACAATAACCGAATTTTAGAATTACTACAAAATGTATTTTTGGTGTTAAATTATATGAATGACGTCATTTTGTTATGAAATTATTATTTGCTGTAGGCACTTGTCGCTCACGAATGACGGTTTTAAACCGTACTTGATACAAGAGGGTGCGATAAGAACCATTAAAACATACATAAATATATAGGAACATAAATAACTCGGTTTTGATACAATAAAATATTAAAATTCTATAAAAAGACGTCTGTTTCGGCATGTTGGCATATAAGTGATGGCAGGAATATATAATATGACGAACGCGTGTGAAGCCATCTCTCCTCTACAGTTCTAAATACCTACCATTTTCTGTAAAGTTTATCAGCAACTATGAGATAAAAACTATTCATAGACACAATATTACAGTACATACGCATGTATTATTGTAAATTGTTATTATATTAATTATACGGTTCATACTGTTCATAGTTTACGCGGGGTTGATTCGTAAGACACACCGCCATTATACCAAAAAGTATTGAATTTTTCAAAAAATATTTTTTACACTTATATTTTTTTGAGTTAATATTATTTTGAATTGACAACATACAGCAATAATTTCATACTCAAATGCAGAATATTTTTTCGATTGTTTTGATACTTAAAAATCGAATCTCGGACTAGCAGTTTTTGAATTATAAGTATTTAAAATATAGATGAACGGAGTGGAATGTTACGCGATTTGTTGGTCCACACTACTCCGCTTATTTAAACTAAAAAAAAAATTATAATTTATAAACTAATATACTATAATATAGTCAAAAATTAGATTCTTATGCATCTAAGGAAAATATTCAATTTTGGGATATGAAATCAAAATTGTGTGTCGCCATTCAAAAAAGAAAAATTAAAAAAATTAAAAAGATAAAAAATATAAAAATTCAATACTCTTTGTAACAATGAGTGTTTTAGTTAAATGAATCACCTTATTTATGATACTTCAACATTATTAATACTGATTTTTAGATTCTGAGCAGAGCGATGAATATATTGGTTTTACAATGATGTGTTTTTTCTGGACATTTTATTTTATGTAAAACATCCAGGGTACTTAATTACTTGATACAACTATATTTTTGAAAAATTCTAAAATATTTTTTTATTTTGGTTATTTTTAGATTGTTAGTGAATTTTACTGCAGTTATTTTTATTTCATACTACTCAATGGACCTTATTCAAAAATGTATATATTTAACTATTTAAATTAATGTATCACGACAATCAAAATAATATTAAAAGTAATCTTGGATTGTTTTAACCGATTAAAAAAAAAGTGCACTTAAATTTGTTTAACGGTTGTATACCGGTTGGCGGTTATCACTATGATAAGCGTGTACTATGTTTATGTATTATAATATTATGTTTATGACAATATTATCGATAAAATTCTGTAACTATATTATTATTACCAATATTATACAATCGACAAAAATTTTAACGAATAACGATATTATTAATTACACATATTAATACTGCTACATCGTCCATTGGAATATTGTACACATTAATAGGGCATTTTATTATTATAAAACGAAAAAACAAGACGTAGCTTTAAACGAAAGATGAAATAAAATTAAAACATTTTCGAGTAGCGAGTTCATAATAATAATATGTAATAATATTGTACATACCTATAACGTATAGGTACCTACGTATATATAGTGAAACATCAAGATATTTCATTTAAGGTAATTATATTTACGATATGACCTAGTTATTTCTTGTCTATAAATGAATAATTTATGCTTGATACAATTTAACGTAATATACTTGTTGTAAAAAATGTTTACTCGGGAACTTTGTACTGAAGGTGTGATATTATGTAAATTTATTAAAGGTATAATAACACGGCGAGGTGTCCCAGTAGCGTTCCCGTTTCGTTATTTTGTGCTTTACGCGCTGTGTGTGTGCAACATAATCAGATAACCATAATCAGCTCAGATGCATTTTCGAAAATAAAACATTCTGAATTCCTAGGTATAACTTCTAAGAAAAAAAATTTCATCGATCCACAGACTATACATAATATTATGGTTCGGTAAAATTAGGTCTCGCATCAATTACAACTCACGTTAAACAATAAATTATAGCAGACACTATCATTAAATTAAACAATACATTTTTCGGGTAAAAAACATTATATTATAACATTTCAATTATAAAAATATCAGTATGTATATGTTTGTTAAAACCTATATAAATCTTAGATTCTAAGAGCGAAGAAAGTATTGATTTTACAATGACGTGTGTGAGTGTTTTTTTGCGTCTAATATCATCACCTTTTGGAGCCGTAAAAAAGCTTAGATTTTCCACTCGTAAAATCGATTTTATTTTTTGTCGTTATTCAAAAGAAACAGAAAATTCGCGTAGATACTTTAAAATGAACCTGACCTAATCTAACCTGACAGGCCGTCTTCGTCCAGAAACGTTTTTCGCATATGCAATGATTTATCGTCGAATTAAATATGTTAACACATAAATTACAGTGACCATTGAGAACAATATGATTTTTTTCATATTTTTACTATATAAAATATGTTAGTATAAACACCTGAAACCAAATTATAATAAAATAAGATTTAATCGATGATAATTGTTATTATATCATAATTAATAATACGAGTTGAGGTGTATAATACAATAAAAGCAATAACTAATCCGTTATATGAATACATAATATTATATAAGTACTCAAAAATGCTACATTTAAAAGTACGAATAGCAAACATTTTATTATAATAATAATAATATTATATACCACGATTTATCAATTATCTTTTTATTCCAATATCTGAAGAAATGTAACGGAATTATAATAATTTCGATATGAACCAGGGTACTTCCGCTGTTTTTTTGAGATACACATCCCTGTGCTGCTGGAATCTTCAGTCGATATGTGATTCGATACCAAACAGTTTTATTGTTAACCCTGATTCCATCGAACAAGAATGGTTGATCTACAAGTTTCTACCCGAATTCGGAGAAAATGTTTTCCCACGAAATCATAATAAAACACACATTTTATATTTCGAGCGATCCGCTGAATGTATTGATTTTACAACGATAGTAGTTTTATTTTAATTTTTTGGGGTGTGTATTCGCGATAAGTGACTACAGTCGAAATAATCGTTCCAACTTCAGTATTTTTCCTGGTGGAAAAGTGTATTTATATTGATATTTTTTAGATGTTAAATTTGAAAATTTCTAGTGGTTTTCAAAAACGGCGGTAATAGTAATACATAAATTACTTTAATAGTAAAACATATTATCATTATGATATGTTTTGCTATATTATACTTGACATAGGCTGACGACTATTTATCCGCTTAGAATCGTTTTTCTTATGCAATGAAATATCATTGAATTAAAATTTAACACACCTATTATATTGACCCACTCGACACCTATTATACTGTATAGCAAAGAGGTACCAATTTGCACTTTTTTTTGTCAAAGACACAAATGCGAAACGAAACATTTTTTTTTTTTGATTAGGAAGAGTGAAGAGAAGTAAAAGGTTAGATTGGTAATATTAATTATTATATTATACTCTAATATACTACAATATAGAGATAGACCATATAGACATTGTAATCAGCCGTCTATATTATAGAATGTAATATGTGGTCATAAGACTAACTAACTCAACGCCTTCTGTGTAAAAGAATATTCAGTAGAAAATATTATGTAAAGCACCTAAAAAGTCCAGTCGTGGACACATCGTGCAAGAAAATATAGTATTATAATGACTGACTTTGAATTTTGATAGGTCTAAATCTTGATATTCTACAAAGCGAGCGAATTAAAATTGTAAGATTGTCGAGATGACGAATTTTCACGTGCAATCGTACTACAAACACAAAACATAATATTTGAAATTAAAAACCATTTTTAAACTGCAGGTATTTAATATGACGTATTACGATGGCCATCGTGACATCGATAACATCGGCACACTGCTGCAGCGGTTAAAATACGATGACAAATCGCTATCGATTAAACGAATTCGAGTTGTGGTTTTTAACATATGCCAATATCATCATGGCAATAAATAACAAGTAACAACATAACATAACTAATTTTAACGCACAATATTAGATTAAAATTAACAGAAAATGCGCGTGGGTATAATTCGTACAGGTTGTAATATCAATTTGTGTTGGATACATTATAAACTGCTTTATTATATTTTTGAATATTTTGTTTCAATCGCCAAAACACTATAAATATGCGGCAAAAGATAAAAAAATGTATTTTAATACACAATGATAATATTGTTAATCGCAATAGAAAGTCGATCGCACAATCGCATTTTCAGCCGTGAGCTGGCACAATTCGGTCGAATTATTTTTAATTATTTTTTTTATCTATTTTCAATTTTAATTTTAAAGTTTCCTTGACTTAGTTATCATTAAACTTAGTGATAATTCACAGGATGCATGTATTTCTTAACATTAGGAATAAGAAAAAGATAACAATTACATAATAATATTAAGATGATAATAAATAATAATATGTTTAGAAGTTTTAATAATTTGTATAATAATAATAAATAATGGTCAATATAGATATCGGTGGCGTAGCCTAACCTTATTTTTTCCCGGATATGACAACTCTAAAAGAAATATTTACCGCTTTTATGATAAAATCTCCTAGAAGAATGAAAGTTTTAGATTCGACTTGCACACAATAATGATATAATATTAATATAATATAGTAGGTACCTCATTAAGATGTACCTAAATAAACGTGATACATGAATATAAATAATAAAAAGTTGTTAAAAATGTTATTAATTTCAGTAGGATGTACTTAATATTATATATCTAGTCATACAATAAGAATATAATATGTTATCTCTAGTGCAAACAGTAAAAATGTAATTTTTATAACTTTTTTTTTATTGACTACCCCCCATCACTACTTTTTATAAATTCTGGCTAAGGCCACTGATAGATATAGGAATAGTGATTAACATAATATTAATAATGATATGTGTCTTTTTTATATTTTACTTATTTGATTTGTAAATAATGTATATCATTCTTATATCATTCTTATTTCATTATAAAAAACATCATGGGAGAGTCCACGTTTGAGACGACCAAAGGTAGATTGATGTCGTTGATGTTTTGGTGGTGGTATTGTGCGCTGCTGGTGTGTCTTATTTTTGGTCGAAGGAGTTGATTGTAAACATATTAATATATAATATATGATTTGATAGGAATTAGCTTGAAGTCGAAGTGAATAGAACTTCATTTTGTATATGAAATAGCGAGCATTTATTCTTAATATTTTTGATCGGAATTTGATTTGTGTTTTGACACGATTATCGGATTACTCCATGCTCGCTAAGCATAGAGTAATAAGGGACGACAAATATTTTCGTAGAGGAGTCGAGAGCGTTTAAACCGTAGAGAGGTTTGTCGATTTGTTAAGGGATAAAGAGTTTTAAGTCGCTGATAGGTACTTAGCTATAATTTTGAAGAATCGTGCCGCAGTCCAATTTAAATTCTTTATCTACAGAATAACTCCGAGATATTTTATTCGTTTAATTTTTAAACGGGCCAGGTCCAATTACATAAATTAGATAATAATAATAATAATAATAATAACAGTAATCGTTCGTAAATGGCAATATAACAATTATAAAAAAAAAAAACAATAAACAAATAATAAAATATACTTAGGTATAGCTACGAAGTATTAACATGAATGAAATTACAATACATCTTAAATGAGTCAAAGTTTGGTAATATGAACATATCAATTTTTAATTCATTGTAATTGTTTTCATAATTATTCTATTGTGGGGAATATTGCTTGCAAAATTAATAATTACTTCTGTGTTGAGATAAAATGTATTTTTAGATCGAATGTTACGATTCGGGTATGGAAGGAGAAACGACCTAAGGACTCAGGATAGTCAATATTTCCCGCGAAGAGCTTATACGAAAAGTATTAATAGAATCGCACACGACGTTGTTCAAGTGTTTCGAGGTTAAGAACCGTTAAAAGTGGAGTGTACGAAGAATGCGGTTCTTGCTGGCTATGGAACATTTAAAAGAGAGGAAACGTGAGAACTTTTACTGCATTTTCTCAATTTTAAATTTATGACCCGATTGGTTTGGAGACCAAATTTTTGAGCCATATTCACAAATAGAATTTAACAAACAGAAATATATGGACTGTAGAGCAAGTAAGTTAGACCAAAATATGTTATCCAGTATCCTACCCGTTAAGTGGTAGGATTTTTGGATCAACGAAGTATATTATACATATAAATAATTAATTATATATAGGTACGAAGTACTGCTTTTTCAAGGACTTGGAATAATATTCCTTTTTTTTGCCCAAATTGTATTTGTATTTTGTTAGATGAGTTGTGTATAATATATCTTTGCTAATAATATATCGACATTATCATTAGAGCTTAAATTATTATTTACTATTAATATGTGGTGATAAAATAATTATTCAAGAACAATTTTAAATACAACACAACTTGACTCGTTATCGGCAATAAATTTAGTCTTTTTTGCTACCGCTTGTGCGAGTATAATAAAGTATATCAGCTTTGAATTAAGTACAATAATTATTCGTAACGCAGTTTTTATTTTTGACGAAGTGAGTGTAGATAAAAAACCATTATAAACGACAAATTAACAATAGTTATTGAACAAATATATTTGGTTCGAAGGCATAATGCGCGTTGACGTTCATCAATTTTTATTATAGGTGCCGATTAAACGAATACAAATAACAAATATGATAATTTTTATATAATTATTTGCAACAATAATAAAGACCAAATAATCATTTTTACGATTAATAATAATATGTATTAAATATTTATTTTTTTATAGTTATAGCATACAATTATCATTATTATACTTTATATGCTTGTTGTATTAAACATATTAATTTGAATGAGTGATTAACACACTCATCCTCAATTGATTTTATGTTAAAAAAATATTGTGAAAAATAATCATTAAATAATAGTATCGGGGTAAAATTAAAATTGATTGCATAATTGCGTTTAATTGTGGATTTTTTTAAAAGAATAAAATATGTACACAAACATACGGAACTGAACAAGTAGGTAACATGTGCCAATCTACATTATAATAATATATACTCTGTGCACGGTACCCATACTGTAAAATAATATATGCACACCTAAGTGTATATTTTATGTATTTTAACTTAAATTATTGACAAAACACTTTTTTAGTATAGTTGTGCAGATATAATATATTGTATTTCTAATATTTAGCAGTGACATTCATTCTCAAAATAATGTATTGAAAATAAATATTAAAATGAAGGCCACCTAGATATTTTTACTTATTAAAATACAACTGCCTAGGTATGTTGTTTTAGTTCAACATTTAAAGTAATCATTAAAACTGTTAAATACCAAAGCCGTATAAATCTCACGCATTATCCAAAATATGCAAATCGAAGAAATAGAATCATTGAATTATAGAATGAAATTGTTTATTCGTCCGATCGGAGAAGAAGGTTTAGAAATTGATATGGAAAAATTTGAAAAATGCATAATAATTCTAAAATATTTAAAATATATATAATCTATATAGCGCATTATTATTAGGTATATATCTACATATCTAAACTGAATAGCTAATAGAATTTGGATATAAGTTAGATTATGTCGGGAATTTGAACACATAATAATATATCGCTTGCGATGGTTGAATGGTCAATTATATCACTGTTATATTCAATTATTATACTATATTAGGTACATATTATTATTACACTAAAATATTATAGTGATTGGCGTGGCGAAAAATGTAAACATGTTATCTATATACGACATCGGTCGACCAACCTATAGGTCGGGCAAAAATGACATATTCAGTGAAAACTCTACTAACGGAAACCTCTAATTAGCGGATAAGCCTAAGAAGCGGACGTTTTTTTTTTGGCTAGGAACAAACTACAAACCGAATTGAATCACTATGTATATAATCATTAACCGTAATAATATGAACATATTATGTCGTATATAATTATATACAGAGCGATTCAACATTTATAGAAACTTTAAATATCTCTCAAGCATAGATTTTTGCATTAATTAATGTTGTTCAAGCACTAAAATGTATTAAAAAAATATCATCATATTATGTTTGCAAAACAAGTAGAGGTTCTCGTTTGAGTTTCTAAAGTTGACCCTCTAAAACCCCCCTAATATATTGTAAAAAATTATAAAATGTACAAATCATTTTAGATGTTTCTAAATCAAAAAACTTTTTTACTTTACATTTTTTTGTGTTTTGAATATTTATGTGATAAAATGGCTGTAACATAAAATTTGAATCACTCTGTATCTCATTTCGTTTTTTTTTTTTAACAATTATGTTTCAATATTATGTAATTTCAAAAAAAATGGATTTTTTTATTTTAATCGGGAATTTTTTTAAACGCAGTTTCAAAATTTTAAAGCACACAATTGTACCAACAATCATTCAAGTATTATAATATCATAACTGGATAAAGAATGGTTCGACTGACGATCATCATTTGACATTCTCAATAAAATATAATTGTTATTATGACTTCAAGTACGATCCACTTTTTAGCGGACGGTACAGAGGATAACGTTTTTATTTTACTCGTGTTCGGTGCAATTATTTTAGCTCATACAGCTCCCGCATGTTTGGTTAAAATACCTCGTCGGAGAAATATTGTGGTAGGTAGGAGATATTTTGTTGGTGGAAAAAAACACGGAATTGCAAACTTTTAAAATACATGCAGTACAATTATATTATATTGTCAATATACATTCATCCATTCTATTGAATCGTCAAATTCCTTTCACTGTACACAATAATAATAGTAATTACTTCAAATAATTTCGCAGTGACGTATAGTCTGCATAAACATTTATATAGGTATATTATATTAAATATTATTTTGTTCGATATATAATTATATAGATGTATAATTGAGAATATGAGAATACAATTTTAAATCTATTATTATGGATATTTTAGAATAATAAATGTAGGTACTTAATTGTAAAATAAATTGTCGTATTGTTTTAAATATGTATAAAATATATATTATTTGACGAATAAAAAATAACGAGACAATTCATACCGACGGATTTCCCTCGAGTTAAGTCAAATGATATTTATGATTATACAATTTATAAGACATGATGCAAATAACATTATTCCTATATTTGTAATAATATAATGTGTATTAATTTTATGTATAAAATATATACGTATATAATTTTGTTTCAATTAAAAATTTTTAGTCGATTTCAGATTCCTACTGATACAAAGGAACTTTAATAATAATTACTTCGAACAACAACTCGGTTTATAACATTTAGGTAGGTAACGTCTGTCGCTATATTATCCTAATTTATTACTTTGACGTTTCTCGTGTAATTTAATTATAACATGTTATGTATATGTACAATATTATAATATTATATAATATATGCTTTGATCAGCTATATTAGAACGACGTCTTAATAAGCTACTGCAGCGACTTAACGAAAATGTTTCACGTGTGCTTTTAAAGTCAATTATTGTACTCGCATGGATTTGTGAATATTTTTGTCTATTATTCGATTACAGTAGAACCTCGATTATCTGAACTAATTGGGACCACACTGAGTTCGAGCAAAAGTTGGAATAATAGAAATTCCAAAAAAAAATATTATTTGTACAATGAATAATATAGAATTATTATTACTTATTATTATCGACTTAGTATAGTTATTATTACACATTACGTATTGTGTTATTACTTATTACGAAGAATATTATTATTATTATTATTATATTAAGAATACATATTATTAAACATTATAGAATTAATTGATTGTACATATTATTATGTACTACTATTTGTTTTTGACAAACTAATCGTTCGAACGTTCAGATACATGAATTGAAACGAAATAGCGTTCGGATAATAGAGGGTTTGTACAATGGAGGTTCGGATAATCGAGGTTCTACTGTATTTGTAAATGCTTCAGAGTCGTCTTCAACGATGGCGTTTTCTCAACGAATAAAATATATTTTAGATGCTCGAAAAGTTAAAAAGTGCGTATTTATACGTGTTATGCGGCAAGATGAGCTTGAGACATATGTTTGGTTAGCGGCGTGTATGCGTAGTTATTTTGCCATGTCGCATTTAATTTGAAGTTAAGCCGTACGACAGAGGATTGTTTTGAATGCAGACTATGGTTTTGTGTAACCAACATATAATTGGTGAAGATTTTGTCATCATTGGTTGAACAACATGTTACGACTGTCAGTACCCATACGGTCGTATTTTTAAATTAAGTTAGACATGTTTTCCAAAAAAAAAAATCCTTATTTCTATCATTCTTGATATATTTTATTCATCCTAAAATATATATTTTCCTTGAAAAATATATAGATTCTGTAATTATTGCCTTGACTCGACACACTTCAGAATTTGGTATTGTTTTGAAATCATGTTCCCCGAAAAAATATTTTTGATTCTCATCGTTCCCGATGTTAATTATTTTTAGAATTGACTTTCCTAGAGTTACGTCGTATTCCCATAAAAAGTGTTGGCGTTTATTTACTCCCCTTAAAAAAATATGGGTCACGTCATTTTTCAAACACATTCTATTTTTATATTGATGATTTTTTTCCTCATTTCTATGCGACTTTGAGATTGTTCTAGTCCCGATTTTGCTCCCTTAAAACGAGTCCTAAAACAACCTAGAAATTATTTTTTATATATGACGCGTGTAACTGTTTAGTTACATTTAGTTAATCAAAGAACAATTTATGCACTGCATTATATAACAAATTGTATACCTATAAATGTATGGGTAATAAATAAATACTATAAATTATTACTAATAATATTTACTGATGAAAATACCAACTGTCGTAAAACATCACTTGTTGCTGCAGTGTATATACAATACTTAACTAATTTGTTCCGGTACATATCCACTTTTATATAATATGACTATGAGCATACTTCTCTTAAGTCTTTTGCTATTATAGCTTCCCGCCGACGAGCTTTCAAACAGACACATTATCAGTGTTGTTGTTTATTCGAATTCTTAAACACTAAACTTTTGAAATATTTCTATAAATTATAGCTCAGCGAGTAGGTGAGCTATATCCACGTCGTGGATTTTTAGTAAACGCGCAAACAACTAAGACCGTATATTAATCTATACAAGACGTACATAATTTCCCACGTAAGACGTGACTGCAGGGACAAGCACGTGGCGTGACGATCTGAATAATAAAAATAATATATTTATAGGTACCTACCTACGAGAAGATGAAAAAATGTTACGTTTTATCGAACCGATTTCGTTCTTGGATTTCGAAAATATTCACAGCTGTAAACTGTAGTCGAGGATACGTTTTAAAAGCTTTTCCAAACACGGTTCGTAGAAAAATTAAAATAACAGTTGTCTGACAGCAAAACGAGCAACAACCTCACAGTTATCATTGAACTAATATTCAGATATTATAAAGGTATACCCTTTTTCTCATATATTTATGTTCATAAAATAAAATATTAACCGACATACATTGTACGAACCATATATCTACATTATATTTTACTGTGTATAGTCACTAATCAGCGTGCAATTTTTCAATGGTGAATGTGAAAATTTTAAGAACTTATTGAATTTAGGAAATCAAATCTCCGGTCATAACGAATTTTTAGATACGCTGCTGATTCGGTTAAATTATAAATATAATGTTATCAATATTTTTCTTTGTATTTCCGCATTTTTTGAACGCACACTAAGAAATACCTGTGCAATGTAAAAGTAAATCGTTTAGCTTATAACACGATAAATAAGAAGTATTAATGAAGCCACATCACGTAAGATCTAAATTCAATTTTTGTTTATCTTATTGAAATTCTATAAAACGATTACCTGGCTGTAAAAAATATGTTTAAACTATAAATTTCATAATTTTATTTTGGTCTCGCAAAATGGTGCAATGTACATATTTTTTGCATTGAAATAAACTAAAATTTAGGCCAACTAATTGAATTATTTGTTTTTTGTCCTTCACATTTAATAGTTATATCATTATTGTAAGCTTTTCTCGTTTATCTAATTAGAAAAAAATACAAATAATTATAATGTATTTTGTATTCAGTTAGTTCTGGAAAAGTTACGGAAAACTATGTCCAAGGCAGATATCTATTATACCTCTATACATTACATAAGAACAAAAAGGTTAACAATTTCGTTTAATGTATAAACGCGAAATGTACTTATGATAATAAATTATGTGCGCATAATAATAAACACGAACGCGGACAAATAAAGTTTGCAAAAAGTAATCATTTATTTACGAATATTTTCGACGAGTTTCGGACGAACTATATTTTATTATATTATAATGATTCGCGTAAACAAATAATACGCGTCTGTGCAAGGCGTTAGTCGTGCAGATAAAAGGTATAGCAGTAATAATTAAATAGCTGCGATAATTTTCTCGGCTGAAACATGAAAACCGATCGATGACGTTTTCAGTATCGGGCAATATTTATATGACGTGTATAACGTCTTGTGTGTGTGACTTGGCAGGCAGGCAGGTAAGGTCGTAGGTGTAATATTGTTTAGTTTTAAGTCGTTTTGGTTTTAAAAATATTAAAAAATTTACAGCGGCAGATCGTTGGATTTTATTATTGCATTACCCTTGAACGGTGCTTTACCTACGTATACATTTTAATAATATGTATAATAATAATATATTTTATGTGTCATATTCTAATCTATAAATAATATAAAAACGAATGTTTCTTCGGTTCTCTGTTCTCCATAGACTCAAAAACGACCGGACCGTTTTCAATAAGATAATTATATCAACAGGTTTCTCTCAGGACATTCGGGGAGAGTTTGTAGCTTCATTTTTCAAAGTGGGCCGCTGTAGGGTGGCTCACACGTGAATTGGATCACGAAAGTCGAATATTTTTTTTGCTCATTAAATTGGTTGTCATTGGTTACAGATTATATCACTATTATAATTAGTAGACGTAACATATTATTATTATGACATTTAAAAATTAAAAATATCAGACAACGAATATTATGTCACGTACAAATAATATTATTAACGGACAAAACTAGGTATTGAACGAAACATCGTTCTACAAACAAAGACGTATTATCGAGTAAATTAAAAAAAAAAAAACCACAGCCAAACAATAATAATTACGAACTCGACGCATACGATTTAATCGAAAAAAAAAATCTGTAAATAATTATTTAACAATATATTATATAATTCTCTAAATGAAATCGGTTAAATAATATTATATTATAAACGGGTGGTACAATTATTATTATTCATTTCAAAACCGTACACGGGCGAAGCCGGTTTATAATAAGTAGTTGGTATAATTATAAAATTATATTATTATATATATTATGTGTGTCAAATATTCGAGTAGGTATATAGGTACCTCTGCTCGACGTGCACTATCGATTGTCATAGATATGCGTCAGTGTTTGACAGCCGGTGCCCTAAAAATGTATATGTGGACCAGTAAATCGATGGCAACACATTTTATTATATACATATTATCGGCACCTATATTTACCCTTGTGGCTTGATTTGCGCTGGCGATTTGGCAGAGGCGTGCCACACAAACGGCAAATATATTTTTAGCATCATATCGTATATAGAGCTGCCGCTGCCCATCGCACTATTCAACCGTTTCAAGTTCAAAGCGGTATGTAATATACAATGCCGACGTGCATTAGGCACTATTAAAGTGTACAGTGACAATAACGTGCACGTAATAATATTATATTATTTTAAACGCATTTGATCGATTTGCCTCGAATACCATTCCGGCGAATTCGGCGCGTGTTTGAACATATATTTATAATAATATAATATAATCATCGTACTTTTACGTTTATATCATAGGTAGGTACATCGATGTCACGTGTGTGTCTACAACTACCTACTACTACTCCTATATTGTGTACACAATATTATAAAACATATTATACGTCACGTGCTACCCGATGACCTAACCCGCTGCCACATGCTGCGAGGCTGGACGCGAGTCACTTGACTTCTCAACCGATGGTCTACGTCACGAGACGAGTCGGTACTATAATAATATTATTATTGACTATGATTGGTAGTCGGAAAAAAAAGTTATCCCGGTCGTCACAGTGATATTTACTTTGACAATACACTGGTTATGAGTCAATCTATAATCGTTGATTTTTTAACAGCCTCTTTGCAGTGTTCCCTAACGTGATATTATCTTTTCTTATAGGGACGACTATTCGGAAACAAGTTCACAAATTATGCAAAACAAAACTGTACCGTCGGTCGAAAAAATATCACATCCATACACTAACATAATAATATTATACTCTTACTTTAATACCTGTGCTAAATATTTGAATTTTTAATGTTGGACATTTTTAAGACACTGTTCGCAACAACTTTAATTAACCAAACATTTATAAAAATTACAAAAAAATACTATAATAGATACAAATACCAGTGGCACGATCGACTGTCTTAAAATAATTAATATAATTTTATAGCTAACGAATTTAACTTTTTTACTGTGAAGCAGATAAAATGCTATTATTGTGTGTGCGTCTGAGTTTTTATGGCCAGCTTAATAGTCAAGAGACATGTGATTTAAACGGTTAACTTGAGAAGAGAAACACACAAAAATAATTTGATCCTTTCGATTTTTACACGTCACATATGATTATTCCACATTATTTTGAATCATATAAACTTTACTTGCGGAATTTTTAAAAACAACAAAACAGTAACAATGTATTTCCTTAAAAAGTATAAAAATGCTCTGTATTAACAAATAATATCAACAAATTACGTAAACCACAAAATCCCATACAAATGAAAATTGCTCCATTACATTTGGCACATTCCGCGAGTTAAATGTCTTAAAACGTATTAGAGCAAAAGAAAAAAAAATTAAAATTCTTCAAACTTTTCCAAATAACTGTACCACGTTTTAACTTATTAAAAAAATTATAATTTTTTGTAAAAAGTAACTATAAAATTAATTAATAATAAACAGTAACCAATAGGTACACCTTAGAACTTAAAAGTATAAAATACTAACTGTATAACTCGACTTCAGTCTGGAAAAAATTGTACAAACATAAAAGACGGTTAAATCTATATAAATAAAAATCTAATGCTGTTTGTTAGTCTCGCTAAAACTCGAGAACGGCTGGACCGATTTAGCTCATTTTGGTCTTAAATTATTTGTGGAAGTCCAGAGAAGGTTTAAACGTTGAGTGAGTATGAAAATGTTCGGAATTAATTTTTTAATATTAAATTTAAATTTACATGCTTATTTGCATGGTGTATTTCGGATATTCCCGTGACCGACCGCGATAGTAGGTTTCCAGCTACCTGTAACCTGACCTTTTTTCTTTTGTGTGTGTTTTATCGTCAGCAGTGTGTAGGTATGAATTGTTCCAAAAAGTAAAACCCGACAATTTATCTATATTACAATATATATATATATATTCCAAAACTACTCAACACACTGCTATGGAATGTGCAAGATACGTGTGCCATACTGTCATGACGATTTTTATATATATGTATAGATTTAAAATGGAATATCAATGAACTCCTTTATAGCTGAAGATTTTCGCCAAAAGCTGCCAGTAATTCCTAGATTAACAGCTAAAAATGAAATAAAAAGTGACGGGATCGGCTAGAAAAATGTAAAATTGCGAGTGGTGTTACAAAATGACAACTCTGTACTGTTTTTCACCTACCTAATTCTGTTTCCATTCAATCACGCACCTCATGGGGTCCGCAATCCACCGCAGGTGGATTGCTTACCTGATAATATACTGCTCGCATATTGTCCGTGATATAATGCAGTTGATTGCCCACCTAGGTGATTTAGATGTATGTAAATCACTTGAAGTTAATCTTAACTTAATATTTGGCTCAGGCAACGCCGGGTGGGACTAAATTGAATATTGTTGTAACGATATTACTTAGTATATTGTAACCGTTATTTATAAAATAAAACTTATTATTCATATAGAGTTGGCATTATTATTTTTTTAAACGGGCAACGAAGTGCACGAGATCAGCTAGTATTGATATATTTATCTGTACAATTCGGTTATTGTGTTTACATATTGTTAAATTATTTATATTGTAGTTTTTATAGATGACAAATTGCAATTAATAGTTAATACCTATAGCCACAAATGTTCAATAATAATTAATAAAATAAACAACATTTTATAAAGTGATTGAAAATCAAATAAAATCAATTCCGAGTGCGTTTATATTTAAAATGTACATTGTATAATTGGATCTTTTAAATTTGTTCAAATTTGATGTACTGTGTGCATACTACTTAATATGTCCAATATAGTATACGGATAAATGCGATTGTTCAACAATTTTCAAAAATCATCTGCTTAACAATTTACAGTGAAAATGGTGGTTTTCTTTTTAAAAAAAAGATGTTTCTATCGCAATAAAACAATTTTAAATATTATAAAATATCTACGCATTTGATAATATAATAATAATTACCGTCTTTATGTAAACTTGAAAACAAAAAAAAATATGCATTATTAATTAAAATAACGGGGGTGAGCAAGGTTGGCGAATCGCCCTTAGTAGTAGATAATAAATACAGTGCTAATGCAGTTAATGTTTAGTAATGCACACAATAAACATAATAAGTGATAATAATAATAATATTATGTTTTTGCCCGTATGCACATATTTTATAATTATTATTTTATTATTGTAACAAACAGAAAGAACACATTAACGGAAAGAGGGCGGTGAAACAAAAGTATAGATTATAGTGCAAAAAACTAGTAACATGAAATTAAAACGCATACATGCTTTTTTTTATACATATCTATATATACCTAGTTAACTTTCAAGGTGAGTTTACAAAATTGATTTATAACACCTAATTGTTCATTATCGTCTTGAACTATTGTACCGTTGTGTGTTAATATCGACATTTGTTATAAAATATATTCTATAATATAGGTAAAGATATGATGAGTTTAGCTTTTATATGTATATTATAACACACACACACACACACACACACACACACACACACACACACACACACACACACACACACACACACACACACACACACACACACACACACACACACACACACACACACACACACACACACATTAACCTATACCTAACTGTTCATCTATAATTAGGCGTTGAGCCCCTAATGAAAATTTGTTTTTTATTATTATATTTTATTCCCGTGTGGCTTATAAATAATAAATATTTTATCGCTTTAACGACGTTTATAACTATATTATATTGAACGTCATTTAAATCAATATTGCAGTTGCACTTTGTGTCGTGTGGGTCAACTACGATTTTCACCTGCAGTAGTAATAGATGACCACGACTTACACGCACACACTCATTGAGTTCTAGGGTTCTTTTCATTTTTTTAAAAAAAAAAATCTAATTCAGTGTTAAATTGATGATGACCACCCTTTGAGTCTACATCTAATCTGGCAGTTCCTCTCTTCAACTCTAGAAATCAACCAACGTTTTACATTTCAAAGCATAAAACTCTTTACGGCTACTTTACTATAGTGTACCTATTGATAGATTGTTGACTTCACGTGGAAAAGTATTATCTGTAATGTATTTGAATATTGGTATTTAAATACTTTTATATGGTATTGAATACAAACGCATTTTAAACATTTTTATATGTTAAATTCGCGTTATATAAACTTCTATTATTTTATTAGAATAGTAAAAATTTCTATTTATAGACAATTTTGATAATATTATTTTTACGACTTTTTAAGGGTTATTGTCAGATTTTTACGAAATTAGGTATCCACTTATCACATTGGTACCTACATAGATACATACCTACAAAAAAAAACAGCAATGACTGATAAACATTTTGAACATATGATGTTTTTGAAATGTAATAGCCATTTAGGGATAAAAATAAAATTAATATTGAGACCACATTTTTTTTAAGTATTTGAAATACATTTTTAATGTTTTTTGCGTATTCAGGTACTCATATACATTGGATAAATAAGTATTTAAGTATTATTTTTAATACTTTTTTCAGTGATATTTTTTTTTACTTACTCAAATACGTTTTAAAAGTATTCTCTACAGTCCTGATAACAATCATACTGTTATTTGTTTTATTCGTCTTGTACTAAAAATCGTGATAGCATTCTAACTTATTAAGTCCGTTTTACTGTTATAGTTTTATATCAGTTTATCACCATGTTTTTAAGTTCTATTTTAGAAAAATGTATAATAATATTGTTATTACCCTTAAAATGTTTAGACTGATTTATTATCCTCACAGGTGATTTGTATTGATTCTATAATCAATCTTTAAATTTGTATTTTTCTGTGCTTTATGGCGTTTATCAAATAGGTACCTAAAAATTATTATTATTATGTGAATATTTTACGCTTTACAAGTATCCAACCAAATTCGACCACGTGATCTTGTTTTTTAGACCGTTAAAAACAAATTGAAATATAGTTAAACGTCGAGGAATATTGATTTTTGGCGTGTGAGAGAAAGAAATATCAAACAATTTTTAATCTTTAAATGATTTTATTAAATAATATAAAAAAGATTAAAGTTTAGTTTATGGTTTATGTATATACCTATAGTGCTTGGATTACGGGAAAAAATAAACAATAACAATATTGTGTTTTGTTTATCTTTTTATACCTCCACAGATCGGACATTTAATGTACTTTGAAAAATAAGGTCAGATTGTAATAATAATATATATTGAAATATAAATATTATAAAGTAAAATGACCGTGTATACAGTATACCATCGGTAAGCTTAAAGTTGGAACTATCTCTATTATTATTGTTGTTGTTTTTATCGCTAACCTAACTTTATCCAAGCGTTATTCGTAGATTAAATACACAATATTATATGAGATTAAAACTGAAGATGATCATTAAACAATACATCAGTACGGGCACGCTAGCAAAATATAATACCGATAATAATTATAATTATAATTATTATGAAGATTTACGCTGTAGTAATAATAACGTTAAATATATCGTTTGCGAAATCTCTAAATGTAAATAATATATTGATACATCGTAATATTTACTAATATCGAGTGATTGCGTATTTTTCATGTCAAATTTGTGAAAATCCAGACGGAGTTGTCACGCCAAGATTTTAAAATATGTATTGTTGTATAAAATATAATATTTTATTTTACATTTTTCCATATTATATTATATTATAGTTTTTTCTCATGACTAAGTTTACCTACTAACGTTCCGTGAAAAAGCCCCGAAGGACCAATATTATTGTTTTATAAAATGCATAAAGTCACACGTTATTTTTTTTGTTTTAGTTGTCGTCTAAACGCTAAGAACGTTTCTTGACGAGTGTAGGAACCTTGCGGGGGACAAAAATGTGACTCACATTATGTAAAATATAATCATGATATAAAATAAATGTAATTATTCATAATTTATTTTATAGAGGTCATTATGTTTGATTAATTATAATAAGCATTCAGTTATATCGTGTGCCAAAAAAAAAATATATAATATTAAATCGCTAAAAGTCTTATAATACAATAATTTCAATTATAATTCTTCTTCTTTAGCTTCATCGTCACTCTCTCCACAGGGCTCTGTCCTATACCTCTTCATTACTATAACATCAGCTATTTGTGTGTATTATTTTTTTTTTGTATTTACCTCTCTTCTTCGGTTTTCCTCTCCCTATCGTTCTTTCTACATTAATTTCTGTAGTCTGCACTCTCTCTGCCACCAAGTCACCTATCCTTATAACACCACCAAACGATCTCAACCCGTTTTCCCTTATTTCCTTTACAGTTGGTTCCACTCCTTCACTACCCCTATTGAACAAATTACTTATTCTATCCTCCATAATTTAGTCACTCCACACATTCATCTAATGACTCTCATCTCTAATACGCACTCGCCCTCTGTTTTGTTTTATTGTCTACTGCCCAACATTTCAATCTGTACAACTTAAATAGTTTATAATTAGTCTTTGATATATTTGCTGTAGCAGATACCCGTACAAATATCAACTCAAAAGTCTCGGCTTAAATCATCAGTTTTGATGCAAAAAAAGTTTGCCTTAAGTTGTATTGATAAGACCACTGTCAATTTACAATCTGTACACAATATAAGGTACCTATATGAGAATTAGTTCAATATATTATGATATTATAATTGCTAAAATGAGATTCGAGGCTGGAGAGGGCAAGGTCTCTACACCAGTTTCTCTTCAGGCGTTTAAGGTCAGGTGGGTGGCGAGGAATTTGTCTCGAGGCGAGATTACTTATAAGTGGATTCAAGTGATTGTTAACCTCTTTATGGACTTTTTTTTTGAAATTATGAGAAGCAGTTTATTCAATGTTTAAAGTTTCAAATGTAAAGGTATAAATACAGCTAGTCATTAGAAATATACCGGGGAACTACAATTACTTGGCGTAAACATATTGACTGAAATGGCTGCATGGTTTTTTTTTTTAGTATTGGAGGGATTTTCAAAAAGGCCAACGTCTTATGCCTAAAGTAATAGCAGCGTTAGTTCAGATTATATTATATTAAATAAATTTGAATTAAAAATAAATTGAATATTGAATTTTTGGAAACAGAAACCTCATATACCTTATTATAAATTATTGATCTATTTTTAGAATCCACGCTCCCAAACACTTGGTGTAATATAGTTTGCCGTTAAAAATCACTGTTCTATAGGTAAATCTCGTGTAGTTATGTGAGATCGACAGTCTTTCCCCCCCAAATATAATGATTCATCAGTTGTTCAGATAGAGTGATCGAAAGGGGGGGGGGAATGATGCACGGTGATTACCGACGAATAAAATGTGGAAAATATAATTATTTTCATGATATAATAATATAATATATTATTATTATATGTTTGATATTATACGATGGAAATTCTACGATCGTTTAAATTTCTTTCGTGCGATATTTACTGAACGAGGTCATGATAATACGGGTAATGCGAGACGTTTAAATTGATGTGGGTACATATTATATACCAAGCATGCTATTCAAAGTCCTGTCGTCCTTTTTCCAGCGACATTCTATAAATGTACTACCGACTCGTATTCCCTCAAACGCGTATGGTTAAAAACGCAAAAATGTTTAATAATATTATGCACCTAACACCCTTTTAATGTGTGTGTGTGTGTGTGTGTGTGTGTGTGTGTATATATATATATATATATATTATATACTAACCAAAATGCTCAGATGAATAACACTGTTCATAATTATTTATTATTTACCAAATGAATAATTCCGTTAATATTAAAATATTATACTCTACTCAGACCGTTTACACTGAATTGATCTCATTCGCGATTATTTCAAATTTTGCAGTAGTGTACTTGGCAGTATTTCGAAAACACGAATATTTCAAAGGTTTCGCGGCACGTATATACATTATGCGACGGATGGACACGCTTTTGTCGTACACGGTACACACATTATTATAATAAAATATTGGTTTACAGATGACGAGTATAATAATATGTGTATGTCAACAATCATATATTGTTTAGTCGTGTTTGTAGTCGCGTTCGATTAATTGATTGTTTAGCTCGCGGTTATTCAATAATAATTTCGTCTTTATCTTAGTTGCCTATTTGAAATAATATTTACTATCACAATGCTGCAGTGACGTATTATTTTAAATTATTTTCATTTTTCATCGAGTATATTATAATAATATTATGAATAACGTGGCAAATATTTAAGTATAGTGAAATGTATATTTTCCGACAGCTTTGTCGGTTGTGTTCTGTAAACCATAAATAATTTCCTATTATGTGGGAACTAATTATATACACAACAAACACATTTCTAAAATTCAAACAAAAAAAAACTTTCATAATTTTTTCCTCTTACCTCTATTCATCATTATTGCATGATATAATCATACTGTGAAATTTATACTATCAAAGTGTGAATTATTTTAGTTTTAAATCAAATTACTTCGTTAACATTCGGGCTTATCGTTGTACACGTATTTTACTCATTAGTGCGAAAAAAAATTACACTGTAATTTAATAGTCGAATTTTATAATACTAGCAAATATAAAAGGTTATCTAACTAGAATTTTCTTATTTTAATGTGGTGAATTTCAGCTGTAGACGTAGTTTAAAGTGGTACTATTAATTCCGAGGGTAAAAAATTAATATTCTTTGGAAATTATAAAAGTAAGATATATTATTAATAATAATATAATGATAATCTAAAACAGAAAAAAAACCGTTCTCGTGTTAATGTTCCTAGAAAATATTGTTTTTAAGATTTATTCTTACAATAACATATCGATACCACCACAATATTGATTGAACATTCAAATAGATTCATACATTCAAATATATTTAATGAAAATAATTGTATTAAAAGCAAATAATTTGAAAAAAACTAGGATTTATTTAACATAAAATGTTTTATATTAGATACCGATAGTCAATTGATTATAATATTATTTTATTATACCAGCTGTTCTGCTTGACTTTGTCCATGCAAAAGATTTGTTTATTTTATACATTTATTGGCTTTCCCGCCTAGCGTTGCCTGAGCCAAATATTAAGTTAAGATCAACCGCTGAAATGATTTACATGCATCTAAACCACCTAGGCAGGCAATCCACTGCGATTCACGATCACGGACAATACGCGAGCAGTAAATTATCATGTAGGCAATCCGGACCCCACGATGTGCGTAAGTGAGTGAAATCAGAATTAGGTAGGTACATGAAAAACATTGTGACGGTTGCCCGTGCCAAACATTTGTTTTTTTCTATACATTTATTTCCTAAAATGTGTATATATGATATATTCTTACTAACTTTATAATAGTTATAAAATATGTAACCATCATTGACAACCTCATAAATAAACAGAGATTAAACAAACCAATAACGACCATGGTTACCAATAGCAACCATTTATAAACAAAAATTTCAGAATCTCAAAATCCCTGTGTGAGCACTATCCGGTGTTGGACGTCTGCCTTTTAAAATTATTAGCCTATATTTTCTTCCCAGAGGTCTAATCTATCTCTGTCCCAAATGTAATCGCAATCGGTTGAGCGGTTTGGGAATGCATAAAGGACAATCAGACAACAGACAGACATTTTTATATACATAGATTTATTAAAATGTTTTTTCCATATTTCTAGTAATTATAATAAGTAATAAAATATGTGACCTGTGGCAACCCTATAAATAAACAAAATGATTTTTTTTTCGTGAGCTAAAAATTAAATTCATGTGTGAACTACCCTTTATGTATCTATAAGGGTTACAAAAATAAACTACATCAACCCTTCAAATCTTAAGAAATCTATCGATATAACTTTTATTAAGATCGGCCAAGTCATTCAAAAGTTACACGATCGTTATCAAAAAAAATAATAATAATACAATCAAGAGTTATATTATACTAGCTGTCCCACCCGGCGTTGCCCGTGCCAAATATTTGTTGATTTTATAAATATATTTTTGAAAAAATCTACTTATCGTAATAACTAATAGTAATATAATAACATGTAACCAATGGAAATCCAGTTAGAAATCCAGTTACAATATATTATTATAGATAGCTATGGATACAATAAAGTATTGTAGTCATGGCGACTAACAGTATAGGATATTAAAAAGTTGAAACAGAAGTACCTATAAGTAGTTGATACGAAATGTTCTAATAAATAGTATGATTACGATCGCTACTTAGACTATAATGAATTGAGGTGTAATGGTTATAGCTTACATAGTGAATTGTAGTAAGTTGTTAATTTTTTTTCTTACACATTTGTGGCATTAACAATAGGATTATTAACCTGTACAATTATACAATTATTTATATGCGTTACATAAGATGTTAGGTTGTATAATATTTAACAATCTTATTAATTAGGGAACAATTTTAAAATTTAAAATAATTATACATTTATTTAAGACGTTTTTTAAATTTTGAGTCAAGTCCTTTTGATAAATTAACGAATAAATAGATTTTTAATGTGTCTATATTAGTAGATATATAATTTAAAATCTATAAATTCTAATATACTATGGCTACATGAAACTTTTCTAGCACTTTTTCCACATAAAAATATAGTACCTAAACCTACCTAAAAATAAAAGTGCAATAAATTAAACAATGTAATTTACTGATTGCTAGATTAATAAACAATTAATATTAATATTATTTAATAACTAGCTATAACTGATAGGTACCGTACCTAATGAAATAAAATCTGATGGCAATATATAATATATTGCTATTGCGTTTAACATAATATAATGTTATTGAAATTCCGAAATTTGTACAAAATCCTATTGCAAAACGATTGTTATTTTTACTATTAATTATAATCATTTATCATTTATCATTTTAATTAATTACTTAATTAGTATTATAATATTGTACACGTAGAGTACACATAGATTAGGTTACCGCTATTACATCCGACGTATTTTATTTTGTTTATTATTGTAGATGATGTGCAATTTTTTTTTACCACAATAACATAATACCATTGACGATAAATACTAGTATTTATAATACTATTAATAATGATAACTTGCAACATGGATATAACAGAATGTAAAATTAAATTAAAGTGCTTAAAGTTAATACAAATTATATTATGTTTTGAAATAATTATATAAAATAAATATAATATGTACCACCACTATTGTTATATAGACGCACCACCTCGCTTCTGTACACGAATACTAAAATTCAAATTATAAAATAATGTTTAACTAAAAAAAAAAAATAAAATAAACACTATAATTACATCTAAATAACAAGCACTGTTCAGTGCTCATACTTAAAATTGCCATTCAATACACATACATATTATTCATTTTTTTGGATTTTTTTTCTCGAATATAAATTATGAATTTATGTTTTAAAATGACAGGTAATTAATAGTTACTCGGATAACTCGTTTGTAATAATTTTGTTGTTTTAGATAAGATTATTTTCTAATGACCTCAATTATTCTCCGGTCAAATGGTCAAGTATAATAACGAAACAAAGTGCATACTTTAAGCTTCAATGTATTTTGCAATACGTTTAGAGAACTGCAGAACTGCAAAAGAGTTGCACACAAATCCATATAAATTTATGTATCATAACAAAACAAATACAAAATCATTTTTTCGTTAAAGGTATGGTGCAAATAAAAATTTATATTTAATGAAAATAGTAATATAGTATCTTTATTCGTCTATAATATAGACTCTGTATGGACGTGGGTATGTGACTAATATGCCAGTGTTATTAAAGTAATTATCCTAAACAGAAAAAAAAATCGAGGCTATGATTATTATTACGATGATCGTAAAATGTTTTGCATTGGAATTAGTTTTTGTTTACAGTAATTTATTAAGTAATATACATGTATCGAAATATAATCTTTAATTTTCTCATCAGAGGTATGATAAAAAATAAAGACCGATATTCGAAGATAATAATATATATTATAATTTCTTTATATTCATCTATAAAAGTGCGACTGGTACATCAGTATTATTAAAGTTATCATCTACAGATTCTAAACAAAAAACAAATTCGAGGCTATGATTTATTATGATGATCTCGAATATTATTAGCATTGAAATTAGTTTTTGTTTACAGTAGTTAAGCAAGTGATTGAAATAAAATACAATCTTGTTTAAACTTAAAAAAATATAACTATTTTTTATTTTAGAAATAATAACACCGTATAATGTGTATGCTTTAATTAAAAAAAAAAAAATTGATGTAAAATATCAGCATAAACAATATTCTATATTTATAGCCAATTTAATGAAAATGTCAATTCATTAGGATTATTTATTTTTATTTAGGTTACACTTAAAAGCAATTTTCTTGTACGCTTAGAGATACTTTCGTGAAAAACAAAAAACCTATAAATAAAAATTAAATAAAACACCTTGAGACGAAATAATTGCAATCTCTGAATATACAAGCTTACACCAAAACTCGGGATACTCCTACAAAATCATAAAATAGACGAAATTAAGAAAATTAAAAATAAGTATCTGAAAAAAAAACGGAAAGATTTATAAGTTATAGAATATAAAGTCTTGTAAATAGTTCAATAAATAAATAAGCTTGATACACCAGCCTCGAGTCTCAAGGAATCCATTGGTATAACTTTTGTTGAAGTTTTTCTGTGTTTAACAGTAAATAAAAACTAATTTCACATTTATATTGTATTATATACAGAAGATAAAATATATTATTTTTATTCAAAAATAATGATGCCGGTTTTTAGGTAATATACTCAAAAATTACTTAACTGATTTTGATTTAATTTCAAATATTGTTCTTATAGAGATATTAGGAATGATCGGAGAGTAGTTTGAACTACGTTCGAAAATATACCAAGTGTTAGATATTGAATCTCAGGCGATCTGCTACATGCCCACGCCGATTTGCTCGTGAACTGAAAATACACTAAAACCTATATTTACATAATATTACTACCGTATTTTATATATTTTGTTCATTTTTTCGTTGTCGAAGTCGAGTTATATACATTTGATTTGTATTATAAAATATGCACGTGGACGTCGAAAGTGCTATACCTAGTCGTACAATTCTTCTAGACTGCCTGTTCCAAAAGTTAACAGAGGACAACCAACAGATCCACTAAGAGTTTTATGTTTGATAATTGAAAAATAATAAATTCAAATATTAATGGTGGACTAAGTATAAAATCAACAAACTATTTTCGAAATTTGATTTTTTTTAATGTGTGATACGTATACTCAGAATTTGATGGTTTAATATTGCTCTTATTTTTCATTCTGTTTTTAGTCATTATAAACTTTTGTTTTTTTAAATGGTTTCAATTTTATACCTGTTTGAATTTGATCAGTTCAAAATCTGAAATTTAAATATTTTTGTAAAAAAATGTTACTTGAATTTATTGACTTAATCAAACAGTGCACCGGAGTGTGCATTTGTTTAAGAAGAGAAATTGTATGCCTAAATTTTAAATGTGAATAAATAAAAACAATCAATTTCCTTTTTATAAATAAAATTGTATTTAAAGTATTATTTGTTAATAAAAGAAAAAAATGTATCTCGCCATTTCAAGATTAAAAGTTGATTGTGATTTAACAAAAAACCTTTATAGTAAAATTGAAAGTATTTCAATATTTCAGTTATTAAAATTATTAAAAATAAGTATTACTTTTGGAAACAATTTTTGAAATAATAAGTGTTCAATATTAAAAGCATCAAACCACAATATAGTTTAAATAATATTCTGGGACGAAACAATATTTATAATGATTCGTTAAAAAAATTTAAAAATCTCCAGAACAAAAATTGTTTCTCAATAAAAACTATTAAAAAAATTTGCGAACATTTCTTCTAAAACAAAAGATTACGATCGGATTTCGGAAGTTACACCATTTAATTATTTAATTTTATAAGGTACCTAGTGATTAAAGTATTATGCTTCGCGTCATATAATAATAAATAAAATACCTAATAGAACTGTTCTCACACTGCGCGGATATCCACCGTTAAATATTTTAGTTCCCTGTTGTAATTGTTGTGAATTCGTTAAGAAATACATTTAGCTGCTGTTACTAACGGGTTTTTTTGTTTTTAAAAGTCAAAAGGAATTTCAAAGTTGGATTTATTACGCCATGTTGTGATGAAAAATTGTTAAACGTTTTCAAACGTCGGAATGTTTAATGTCAAGTGATTTTCGTAATGTGTGATATTATTACTGTAGTGCAGCACGGTACTACGCTGCTACAGGTGTTACTGACGTCCCGAGTCCTGACCACACAGTCTGTAAAATTATTATTATATAATCGTACCTACTAAATCGAATCTCGCTTTACAATGCAAATAAATATACAATTATCGACTGCGCAGACAACGATAACACTGACTTATTGTTTTGGATCTGTTATAAAGTAATTTAACTAGGCCGTGTCCCCAGGTACCTATTATGCACACGTATATTATTATTAATTAATGACTAATATAGCAAAAGAAGATAATTATTAATTAATAAAGTTTTATATGGTCGATAGTGCGCAGTGATTAAGAGGTGCGTCCGTCCTACGCATTACAAACACATTCGTTTTTCAATTTCTCTATTATCTCTTCCGAAATTTCGCCCACAATCATAATATAATACAATAAAATATAATATATAGATTTAAAACATAATGACGATTTGCTAAAAAAAATTTGAGATATCGAATGACTTGCCGTCGCGATGGAATTATATAGGTAGGTACGCCAAACTATAATTAAGAAGGTTTAAACGAAATTCGATTCTACAACAAAATGTGCAAACATTTTCGAGTAACTCGATCAAAATAATATGTAAGTACATGCAATTTATCGCACTATATCAATGCGCACGTTATTATATTCATACGAATTTAAATTATTGAGTAAATATTGTTATTATAATATTACAAAATGCACGTATTGTATTATAATATTTCAATAACTTAATTTTCAATGACTCACCTGAAACATAACTCCACAACATAATGAGCTTCGCAATTATATTTAAAAAAAAAATGTTTACGGTGCACATCTTCCAGACAATCGATATTCAATAATGTGTATATTTTCAAATGTCTATTTATATTATATATAAGTATTTATATATACGACGATTTAATACTGTCCACTTCATTTCAATGGTCATATTATACATTCATAATATCACCTACGTTGGCACGAACATTTAGGCTGTAAAGTCGATTTCGTTATAATTTTTTTGTATTATTCTTATATGAGTTAAAAATATTTTAAACGATTCAAGAAATATTCAAGTGTGTTTATTATTTTTAAGAATTAAATTGTTTACAATACAATAGCATTGAAGTAGGTATGCAGTGACATTATTTACATTTATCAACAACAGAGATAGTGTATTAATATATTAATATATTTTTAGATAGGTAGGTCACATTCCAGATCAAAAAAATGATTGCCTATATTATGTATTTTATGAATAACGTATATTTTTTTTCTCAAAATATATTGTGTTCATGCACTTTGGTATCAGTATCATAGATTATGTTTTTAGTTTTTGAATATATATAAATATAAAATACAATTTTATTGTGATATTTTGTTGTATTCCGACATATGTTGCAAACTAGTAATTTACCTATCTACCTATCGACCGGCTCTATAGTTTTGGAAGTTAATTAACATTATAACATGAGCAAGAATAGTTAACATTGTTTATAGTATGTAAAAACCATTATTTATCATTATTAACGTAATATACTAATTAGTTAACATGTATATCATTATGTACCTAAATTGAATTGTAATATGTATGTGTTATACTTAAGTACTAAATACATAGTATCAATTGATTTTTCACATTTTATTTGCATTGAACTCTATTAAAACTTTATTTCACATTATTTAGAAATAAATAAACATTTTAAATTTATATTGTTAGTTGTTATGCTGACGCAAGTTCCTAATATCCTATATGCCCTAAATTAGCATTTTATTAATCCATAATATTATAATATGGTTTTTCTATGTTTGTTAAATATTATTAATTTAAATATTTTAATATGGATTAAGTAGGTACCGATATGCACTTGGAGAGTAATAATGTTATAAATTTAAATTATGGTATACATGACGTTTGCGGTTTATTTATTTTTATTAATCAGAGACACAAAACCTGTAACGTTATAATTCGACTTAAAACGGCTCAATTAACTACTTTTTAAAGAAAAAACGTAGAAATCGACGACATTGATGAAATGTCTAATTTTAATAGGTAGGTACAATTCAATAACGATTCTGCAGAGGAAATGTCAATATAGAATATCTATGTACTTAGAAAAAAAACACGTCAAGACTAGTTTGTACAGTCATAATTTGCTCTCGCCATTGATTCGAGTCAAATGTTTAACAGCAGTGTATATGAACACATTAATATTGACAAATGACTTCGATGCAGGCAAGTACAAAAAAAAAAAAAAAAACGGCCTAGGTATATTTGGCTATTATTCAAGACGCGTCTGCAGCGTATCGTTTTGGTCGAATGGACTACGACGTGAATGGGCTCTTCTTCAAAAGGGCGATTCGCACAGGCGGCTTTATATTGGTTAAGTATGTATAGTGACGACGACGGTTCTATTTTATTAGTTTTATTAATTTTTCACTAATTAATAAGAAATATAAAAAAATCAATTGCCACACTGCAGAGCGGCGTCATTGACGAACAGGAGAAGCCAACAAATTACCGCATAATATTATTATATAGTGCATATTTTTCTACAGCGGTATAGTCGTATTCGAGTAAATTTAATCACCTACCCCCCCCCCCCTTTCTCTCGAGCTATTATCATTTATTATTATTACAAAATGTCGTAAGAGTATCACAGTAAAATCGAGTGTATACAGAGCGAGTGTATAGTGAGACTATATTGTAATATGTGAAATTATTCACAATATTATTCGACGAATGTAAATCGTTGTATATAATATACGCGCACGAATGAGTGGGTTCGGTTCGATGCAGTAGATAATAGAAGAATTTTAATTTAATAATTACATGTATTATAAAATAAAAAAATGTTTACTCACTCGACGTTCAATGTTTCGCATAAAAAAAAATAATCGTGTATGAAGGGTGGTAAACCTATATCGACTTTCATATTCATTACTTCCCACACCTTTCACATTTCATTAAATTAATCTTTCTTTTAACACGACTGCTTGTAGTGTGTGTATATGTGTGTGTGTGTGTGTGTGCCTATATACTTTGTTATATTGTATAGGTTTATGTAGTAATGTTTTACTAACGAATATTGTTTTTCTTAGCATCCGCGGATGAGAGTGATTAAAAATGTAATGTCTTTAACCTGAAAACGGCATTCAAAAACGTAGCACGCTCCTCGACATTTTTCCTTTACAAGGAAAATCTTCGAATCATTTCTAAGTACAAGCTAACCTCGATAACCCGAATCGGTTGGGGGCTAAAAAAAATTAGAGTTATCGAAAATTCGAATTAAAGAAAAAATTGTATGTACATACACAGGCGCCGGGGCCAAATCATTCCTTCGATTTATCGAAAATTTGACTTATAGACTTGGTTCGAGTTATAGAGGTTTCACACTTCCACGTATATGTTTTTGGGGAATAAAGGGGACTAGCGTTTAGCGTTTAGACTTCGTAATGTCTGATATCAATAATACGTCTACCTACTTTAAAATACAAATAATATAATAAATAACCAGCATAGTGTAACAATAACAAGCGTTACAAAAATCGGTCAAAAAAAAAAAATGTCCAGCACGAAAACATAATATTAATGTTTTTTTTTTTTTTTTTAACAAAATTTTATATTACGCTATCTGTTACAACTATTGAACAACAAGCTTAAGTGATAAGATAAGAACAAACAAAAAAAAAAAATTAAAAAAAATCAGACAGAAGAGACTGAGAGAAGAGGAAGAACATATTAATGTAAAAAAAAAAATCCTCATAGCCAGAAGTACCGGTACGTTTATGTCCGGGCATAATATAACAACAACAACAACGACAACAACAACAACAACAACTATGGAGTATGGACACGAATTATTCGATTATTATAAATTATAATATAACGACCGCTGCGCGATATTCGGTACCTAATTAATATTGTCAAATCGATCGCTCTGTATGTGCACGCGCTCGAATAAAGTAAATTTATTGGCTTAGTGTGTCAAAATTAGTTCATCAATTGGTATCTGTTACGTAACATTACACCGTTCTGCACACACCAATACAATATACACGATGATAATAATAATAATTATTATTGTACGATATTGTTATAATAATAATAATAATATTATACATTTATAGACGATATTCGCTCGCGGAGCGGATGGTAACCGGTAAGATAATCGGTATAATCATAGAGGCCACCCGTCCGCGGTAATATATTAAACGAAAACAACAAAACAAAATATAAATAATATAAATAAAAATAATTGCTCCGTTGTAAAACATAATATTATAATGTAATAATATTAAAACATTATCGCGCGGCTATTATAATAATAATTAATAATAATTGTTGTGTTATTATTATTACTATATTATGTTACATCAGCGGACGGCGGCTGCGGCGTGTACGATTGTGTTGTTTGAAGTGTATCATACTTCGCTGATACCCACAGCACTGCAGTTTTATGATAATATAATAATAATATTATAACACAGCATGTCTGCATCGTATATTATACAGGGTGATTCGGCCGAGCACTCTCATCCCCCGTTCTCTCCTCTTTGATAATTATTCTGCAGTCGTTCAAAATCTGATTTTCGTAATTTAATTATTAAAATATAATATAATAACCTACGTTTATGAACATTTTTTAAACCGCCGAATGACCATTTTTTGAACTGTCGAAGTCACAGTTTGTACTACCTAGCTGGTACTTACGAGGAGTGTCCCGCACATGAGATACAAACTTTTGTCGTTCAGGTGTCAACCTGCCTATAGTCGGTTGTAAATCATTTAGCGGATAATATTTTTCTTAACGTTTAAACGTATTGAAAAAAAAATTCAAATTATTGATTTTTGAGTTATTTAACTTTCTTTATTTATATATTTATAGGTCCGTGAAAATAAATTTGGAAGATACTGCAGGTATGATAATTTGAAATTCGAGCAATTTAAATTAATTTATAAATATTTATAATTTACAAAAATAGTGTAATAAATACCTACTATATTATATCCGATATCAAGTTTATTTTATATTTTTGTAAAACCATTTCTAAGGATTATTATCCTTAACACACACGTTTTGATAACTGAAAAACTACTCGTTCAAATTTTGAATCAGGTATATAAGGGCGGAGATCTCATTTGAAAAACTGAATTTTGTATCGCCACAGGGGACACTCCTAAAGTATTACGAAAAATCTCAAGAATTTGAAAATAATATAGTCTTTGCAGAGTACGTTTAAAAGTTGCAAATATCAGAATTTGAGTAAAAAATGAAAGATCGGGGGTGGGGGGTAATCACATTGTTTCACATTATTAGTTATTACATAATATTATAATAATATGAACAGCATAAAGTTGTTGTATTAAATAGGTACCGCTTACTGCATACAATAATATGTTAAACCGATGGGCCAAATACTAGACGAATAATCTAATCGGTCGTGTGTTATAAATTGACACATATCGAACACCTCTAATAAACGGGTCCAAAGCCCAAATTATTTTTTTTCATCGTTCCTATCACTAAACAGAGCAACAATACATAACATCGGAACGATAATGATGAACATTCGTCGACTAACATTGGAAACATATACTCGTGAGCCTAAATACAGTTCCGTGCTCGCATATTATATTGTTATAAATTATAAATTATAATACATACCTTATATAGTACGACATTCGTTTCTAATATTACAGTAATAATGATATGTAATATAGTTTCCGAAAACCGTTTTGGTTTTGGAATTTTGACTGGCGTGGTCGTTTTTGACCTCAATTGCGTATCCTAGTCCCTTTTTGCGCTTGAATCCACATTTTGACCTAACAAAAAAGTTTAATATTTACATCATGTTTTATGTACTTATAAAAAAGTATCAAAAACATATTTTATTATGTTTTGTAGAAATAATTATATTATATGTAATTTTTGACAATAATTATTTCATCGGTTTAGTACTAGGTATACCTACGAATTGTAGGTATCGTAATTATTTATTTTTTAGATTTTTTTTTTTTTTTGGATTTATCTTTTTTGTATATTATATTATTATATAGGTACATACGCTGTATATGCTGTCACAACCAAATTCGACGACCATTGATTATATAATTAATGTAAAAAAATATTTAGATACCTCTATATTTTTATATTACACGATTTTTATACAGCTTATATTTTCAATAGGTACTTTTCTACATGACGTATACCTATAACAAAAAGTACGTTTAAAACTTTTTAAATTCCCCAAAAAGGGAAGGGTACGGTTTTGATCGAAAAGGGTCTCGGGCCCCTTTTGACAATAACCAATCGCGACATCGGCCGAGACGAATAAATGGTATACAGGTACCACCTGTGAGTGGTTTTGGGATTTATTATGCGCGTCGATTTGGTATTTTTTGGAGAAAAACCTCGGAAAACAAATATCAGCGAAAACATTACTATCCCGGGGACAATAAACATAGCGATAATTACAGTGTGCACTGTACACAGTCGACATGATTTAACAGTATATATTATTGTAATAAATCGTGATCCCAAAATGTAGGATAAAAAGATTGAAATCGATGAAACCAAACATTGAAATAATATAAAGAAAAACAAGTTCATAATTGAACACAAACGTCACGCGATGATCATCATCATTTAACCGAGGTTTCTTGTAGACAATTGGATTAAATTAACACTTTTGGGAGGACGACATTTAAAATTCTTTGTGTTTATTAAAATATTTGAGAAAAAAATACAAACATTTGAAAAGAGAAAAAAGTGAAAAAAAAGGACGAAATATCTCAAGTATTAAAAAACATGGTCTCAAAGAGTATTAAAAAATTCCAAAAATCAGAATTTGATTTGCATAATTTAAGCACAAAAAAATGCTAAGCAATACTAAACATGCTTAAAAAATCATAATGTAGTATTATAACTTAGTTTTATTTACCAAATTAATTACTTTTAAAACTATATAATTTCAATACTCTTAGCCCTTTGTGTACCTAAATGTAAAGATTCAAATTTAAATATCAACAAATATTTTTGTAAAAATTCAATTAGAACTAAAATATAAAATATCAATATTAACTTTAATAATAATAACTATAAAATAGTTTTTCTGTAATATTCATAACAAGAAAGTTGGTAATTTAAAGATGAAATAAGTAATTAGTGAACGACGTTGATTATTTTTAACTTGAACTTTACAGAACTTATAATATATTCATACATTTTTACATTCGTGTCGGGTTAATAATTAATTTAATTTAAGTTCAGCAGAAAAAAAAATAAGAAAACGTTCTTTTAAAAAATGATTATGTTATTAGTTGTTGATAATTTCTCGTCTTATAAATTATATTCAGCTAATAAACATATTTTACTCATTTTGATAAAAAAAAACCGAATACAACATAATTTTATTAAAAACAAGTAGGTAGGTACCTACATAACGCAATATATTATATTATCTATGTAAATATTTTGAATCATTACTTTTAATACGATATAACAATCGATTAATTTTAATTATAATTATTAGAAACCATCAAACAATTATTTCACTTACCTATTATTCACTGGTAAAATATTAAAAAGTTTACATTATGATTAAAAACAAAACTATATGCTTATAAAGTTATAAGTATATATACTTTATATGACGACAAATTTAACATTATGACTTATGAGTATTATAAATTACAATAGTATAATATTATCAAGTATCAACGTTGTTCGTTTAATATTCCAAGCCGAGGAAAAGAGGTAAAGTTTTACACTTTTACAGTGAACGAATAATAAAATATATTTTTTTTTACAAAAACACAGTTTGGAGATGCTAAAGTCCTCCAAGAGTTTTTAAAACCCGTATAATTTAATGTCCATGTATAGGGGTAGGTGATAAAGTGATCGGATATACATGTTATAAATTGTAATATTGCATAATATTCTTTTATTCTGACTTAAAACGTTTTATTAAGTAAATATTTTAGTTATTGATTAATGATTAGGTACTTTTCCAAAAACTATCATACAACACTGACTAGTTGCCTGGCATTTAAATTGTTTATTGAATCAATTTTTGAATGAGGTGATATTTTGGCGTTAAAATTAAAAAAAATAATTTACATTTGTCGTTTATCACTATAAAATCCCAGTCCTAACGCTGGGCTAAGTGATACGACTTTTCAAGTTTATTAATCTGCAAGCATGCACACCCCCATTTTTTTCTTTAAGAATGAAATTATTCAAATTCTGATTTTTAGAATTTTTAAAACATATAAGACCATATTTTCAAATTTTTGATATTTTTTATACTACATAAGTAGTGTCCTGTGGAGTAAAAGTTCTGTTTTTCAAACGAGAACCCCATTTTTTACTCTAAATTATTTAGTGGATAATTTTTTTGTAATTCAATAATCGATAATCGAACAAGTAGTTTTCAGTTATGAAAATGTTTATACTAAGGATAATAGTCCTTAAAAATGGTTTTACAAAAATATAAAATAGAAGTAATGAAAAACAGAAGTTTGTATCTCCACAGGACTCTATACTATAGTAGCACAAAAAAACTCAAGAGTTTTCAAAATACGGTCTTTAAGCATGTTTAAAAATGTAATTAATCATAATTTGTACAAATTCATTAATAAATGAAAAAGCAGGGTTAGCACGCTTTGTAAATCACTCTGTATACCAGTTCTAAACATCCGTTTGTATCTCAGTCATACAATAATAATAATAATAATAATAATATTATTATTATACCATATGGAACATAATAACGTGTAATGATTATTATATAATAACGTGTTTTTATAAAGTTTCTTTCAAACGGTGTAAATTTAATTTAACTTAATTTAATTGTCGTTATATAAGATAATAAATTAAATGTACATGTTACCGAGTCTGTATTATTGTGCTATAAATTTAGCACGAATTTGAGCCAATTTTTTGGTGCATACTGCACTTAAAATATCGTTAAATGTGTGTTTGTTATAATAATTGTAATATTGTAGTTCAAAAAATTAAAAAAGTGCGAATCGCAGTCTACAGACACTTGTCAATTACTCGAAGTTTTTTAATACATTTATTCAATGTCGAAGTGGGCTTTGCTGTATGTTACTTACGCTCTGAAAATTGTTATTAAAATTCCAAAATTGGAGTGTCTATGGGCCTATGACTAATATAAGATGCGTCCGGGTGACTAGAATGCATATTAGCCGTTACATTATTTATCAAATTGGTTATATTGTTGTAATATTGTAGCGATGATTAATGAACCGTTGGCCAAAAATTTAAAATAATTTGAATTAATATAAAAGTATACTTATGAATAGCTCGAATAAACCGAAAAAGAATTATTGGAAGTAGGTATTATCAAAATTATAATAATAATTACTATAAAATGTATACATTTATGTTACCAGTCGAAAATTCCTTCCAAGTAATTAAATTATAAATACTGACTGGTTGTTACAATAACTGTTATACATTAGGTATTTGGTATTGAATCTGAATTTTCGGTGAAAAAAATACCGGTCAAAAAAGTTTTTCTTCGGACTTTTATTCACATTAGGTACATAAAAACGCCATCAAATAAACAATATAATTTATTGGTGCGCAGTACACGCAGTTTTTATTATAAATTATAATATTTTTTCAATAGCGTTTGAATGAAAAAAAACTGAATTAGTTTTCTTATTCATTTTACTCTTCGAGTGAGGTTTATACTTTTATAGTTTATAAACGAAAAAGTTGGGTGTTACACGGTGGTAATAAACTAAAATCGACTTAACTATTAATACTTCTTCCGAATACTATTGATATCCATCGACACATATTATACATATTAAGGAATGTATAATATTAATCGTGTATGTGTATAATATAATTATGTGTAATAATAATATGTAATATGAATATTTTTACTGTGTCGCTTCGGCGGCCCACGGTCGGGATCCGAGTGAAAAATCTGAGAAACAAAAAGAATATAGATAATAGAAATTTAAGAAACAAAAACACGTAAAACTAATAAGGACTGCGCACAAACCAGACGGCCATCGTCGTGTAGTTGGCTCGGGGTCGTGATGAAAACAAAAAAAAAATCACTCAAAAGCATAACACACAGAAGTCCATTGTCGGGTAGGTACGCATATATATATGTGTGTGTGGGTATTTTTTAAACGAAATAATTTGATATTATTGTTTATACATAATATTATTATGTGAGCGCAAAACGCGTCGTCTCCGAGGGGGATAAACCCGTTGGCAAGGCGAAATCGCAACGGGTCGCACAAGGTTTTTCGGCGTTGGAATAATGCAATTTCCGAGATTTATAGATGTACTCCGAGATTTTTAATATTTTTACAAGCTGATGACAGTATATTATTATTATTGTTATATACTTATATTGTTAGACGCACAATAATTATACAGGGAACATGATGGTACCTATACTAAGACTTTTCCACCGCGGTCGTCGCCGTAATAATAATTGTTATGTTACGCATCCTAACATTATAAAATGTTTGTGAATACATCATCGCGAAATTCTCTCTGCGTGCACACAACGAAGACGAGAATTATCTGTTTGGAATCGAAATAAACCGCGTTGTATAATATAATATTCTCCTGCTCAGTTCTCGCTGCTGTACAGTATCAAATTAAAATTACATTTATATGTATGTATAATATTATGATGGGTACTTATGTTTAGAGCGATTACATTGCTTTCAAACCGTTATTAATATTAATTAGCTTAAGGGGCCACATGTGCACATTTTACCCCCCCCCCTCCCTCCTCCATTGTATAAGACCTTTTCCGAAATTATTGTAACCCTTTTTTTCAATTCGTTACCAAGTTTTTAGAATTTGTAACTTTATATTATTCAAGCAACGGGTAATTTCTCTACGAGGGACCCACTTCAGTCTACCCCCCTCCCCAACTCAACGAAATCGTCCAAAACCATTTGTTACTGTTTAAACTCAATTTGTAAACTACTATTCGTTACCGACTTTTTAGAACTTGTAACCTCATAATCGTTGTGTGCTGATCGATTTACCCTCAGGGGGCTGCAAGAAATTGGCCCCTCATTGATAAATTACCCGTTGCTTGAAAAATATGAGGTCTTAACTTCTAAAAACTTGGTTACAAATAATTACGATTTGTAAAAATAAGGGTATAATCCTTTTTGGAATGATCTTATCTCCCTGCAGTGAGGGGCTTACTTCACATGCGTTAAGGGGCCTGTACGTGAACTGTTTTTTTGATTAAAAACATGCTTTAAAGGAAAAACTCTCAAGCCTCGTAAAGTGATCCAATTTCGAGAATTTTTGTTTTGAAAAAGAAACACTTTTTACATAGCGCATTTGACTTGGATTTTCAAAATTCCATTTCAATGCCATATACGATATAGCATATATATATACAAAGTGGCGCCCAACTAGTGGCTCGTTACCTTACGACTTTTGTGTGTGTATGTGTGTGTGTGTGTGTTACATACACGATTCAAAGGTCTTTGAGCCAAACATTTAGGTGCGTTTCCATGAATCGGTGATATTTTGGATTCACCTTTACGTGGGTATTGACTAGTAAGTATGTGAATACGATATGATGAGTTTATTGGAGTAAATGCGCTTGATTACGATATTTTGACTTGACATGTGTCTTATATTTAAGCGAAATTTTGACTTGGCATGTCGTGTGTCCAACGTCCGTGTGTGTATGTAGGTATATACCTATATTTTGATTTTACTTGTGTGCCTATGTATTATATTTTGGATTTAGGTACATCGTACATATATGTACTGATGTATAAATAATGTGAATACGCGCGAATTTTGACTTAGCGTGTGTGTGCAGGCGTGTGCATTCAATATTTTAGTAAATAGGTACTTCAATGGATATGTTGCATTATTGGGTATTTTGAGATTAGGTACCTACGTTATGGCGAAGTACAACATAAATGTACACATGTGTGGATGTCTATTAACTTTAAATGTCCGTATTTAGTATTTATTTATTTTTTTTATTTATTATTTTATTTTTATAAATTCTTATTTTTCGTTTTTTTTTTGAACTGAAATATTTAATACTACAAAATTTTCAAATTACATATTAACTACCTAGTACCTACCTATAGGTACAAAACAATTACATATTATTAAAATAATATAGATTAAGTCATTAAGGAACCTACACGTTTAGTACACGTATAATATATAATGAAGACAAATAATGATTAAAATTAATAAATACACATAGACCGATCTTTAAGTGAACAATAAAGTAGTATATCTTCATTACTTATAGAATTTCTTAAAGACATTAAAATATGGAGAAAATACCATATACTTGATTAATAATAAATAATAATATATTCCTTATGTAAAATATAAAGTGCAAATCTGGAGTTGCAAAAGTTAGTTTTGTAGCTTAGTCGTTCAATTAGTAACAATCTATGTATAATATTATTAATAATGTGTAAAAACCTTTTTAAAAAAAAAAAAAAAAAACTTGAGGCCATTTGTTAATATAAATAATATTGTATTGCATTTTAATAATATCGTACTATATTCATTTTAACAAATATTGCCAAACATTTTTCTTAAACAAATGAGTATACGATTTAGTATACGACTAGTATTATAATGCTACAAAATCAAAAATTGAAGTCCAATGAGCCCTGTAAAAAATTGTCCTCTTTATATCGAAAAAGAAATGTATTAAACCAGACGAGGCGTGAGGGTTTTTCCTGTAAAGCCTGTTTTGAGCAAAACAAATAGCGTTTCATTTTTGGTCGTGTTGTTGACATGTGGGCAGCGTGTGCGTAAAAAGCTAAACCTAACCTGTAAACAACCATATCACACTCAGTGGCGTGCAGACATGTCACACACGGGGCCTAGGCCCCACTCAAAATAAGGGTGGGTGAATGGGTGGGTGTATGGTTTTTTTTATACATAATAATATAGTTTTTTTTAAAGAATGTCATCGTTTTAATTTATGAAGTCTAGATGACTTGATACAACGTACCAACGTTGGTGTGAGCAAATTAAGCACCAAGCACAGAAAGGAGTCTGCAAGCCACTGATTACATACTTAATCATCGTTGACACAAATGCCATGGGCGTCGGCGACGAAATATTGCCTAAATATTGCCCCTTAAAGTTTTTGGACATTTGCGTTTTGATCCAGTTGAAATATTCTCAATTGTTTTTAGTCAAAAGCGAGCGAGTATTTTTTTTGTACAAATATATAAATGTTTTTTTATTATTTGTACTTGTACCTACTTTTGTAGTCAATAACATCTAGCTGATATAATCATAATAAATTATCCCATGCAGTTTTAAAATATTTTTAGTTTTATTATTTTTGTTATCACGAAACATGATTTATTTCTTACCACATATTTTAGAAAAAAATGCATTTTATTCTAGTAACATCATTTAAAATACGGGCCCTATGCTCTGGAAATTAAATGTTAGTGCCCCGATTACAAGATATCAATAGGTGTGCCCAGGCGCACACCCGGAATCACCCTTGCGCACGCCTATGACTCAATTATTGAACTAGATGAGAATAAAGTAATGATTTATTTTCATTTATTATTAAGATGGTATATTAGTATTCAATTCTTAAGATTTTTTCGTTTTTGTACATAGTACAGAATAAATAGTTGATTGTATGAATTCATATTCATATTAAACACAATAATGATTTTTAGTTATTTTAAACTTGTACTTGATTCGTTTTTGATATAGTTTTTTCAATGTTATATTGTTTGAATATGAAATATAAAATACGCATTTCTTTAAAAAAATTCAATTAATTGTTTTGGGTATTTTCGTTCATTTTATTTTTATTTGAATTTTATATGGGTTTTTAGTGCGCTATAAAAATATATTTTAAATATATTTTTTTTTATCATTATTATTCACGGTCATATTAATAAACTTCAGTGGATCACTGAAATAGAATCGAAGGGCGTGCTTCTAATTGCAAAAAAAAAAACAAGTCATAAACCATAACAGTTTACACTTTTACAGTATTAACTGTGTACACGGTTGAATAATGAAATTATTGAAATCCAACGTGTGCTAATACAACAATAATATGACGTGTTGGCCTCGTGGCACCACTGGCTAGTGTCTGTAATCAATTAAGTTAATGAATATTATTAATTTTATACCTTTCCATCAACAAAATATATTATAAAAATATACACTAAACACTATTGCACAATTCTTATAATACTATTATAGATATAAAACCATTTTTTCCTTAAAAAAACTCCAAGACGGAATATAACACTAATAGTAAATATTGTTAAGGTGTCAGTTTCGCGCTCAACTCTTTAACAATACAATACGTTTTTACTCGCGCTCCGTATTATTAATATTATTATTTATGGACGAATGTCGGACCAAAAAATCGACTATAGAGTGGTGATAATTTTGGGCGAGTGTCATTATTTTGACCAAAAAATGTATACCTAGTCCGTTTGGGTGGTTAACATAATATTTTATACGGTTTGAGCGAGGGAAATTATTTTTACTTGCTCGAGCGATATGGATTTTGATAGTATGCGCAAGTGATATTATTTTATTAATTTTTGACCGTCGTATTACACATTAAGTACTATAATACTACAATATCAAGCTACAAACCCAATATCATTTTAAAGTTTGATTGAATAAAATTATTAATTATTAGTTATGTACTTATGTATAATATCTCGTACGTTTATTTTATATATATCTTTTATTTTTTTAATATTATGACAACGTTTATTACCATCTCAAACTAATTTACCTATAAACCTACAATTCATAATCATACCCTTCCCCTCCCCCCAACGGTATTTTTTGTGGAAAGCAATCACCCAAACAGGATATTGCAGTATTCTCCCAAACAAACCACCTTTTGGGCGCCGACTCGTCCAAAATGTCTACGTCCCCTCCGAGAGCATAATATAGGCCAAGTTGCCGAGGTTTCCTCGAATTATTATGATAATAATATCTTAAAATTGTTTCGCTGTAGGTATACCGGAGTAGACTTTATTATGAAAAAATAATTCCAAAACCGCTACACCGCACTGTAGCACAGTCAGTGATGGTTTATTAGTAGTTATGTGGACGTTAAACGTCGTTATTTATTGTGTGTTTAGCAGCTATTTTACAAGTGTCGATTGTGTTTGTTGCTGTATCAATTATTTTACTAATAATAACACGTGAAGTTTGTTTTTTTTTTAAATTTTCGGCGTCCCGTGGTCGAACGATTGACATGCATTTATTATTAATTATATACACACATTAAACTGTTAAAGTAAGCATTATATAAACAACTGCTATTTCATAGGTTTATCTACCTTCTGAATGCATAGCTTGTGTTGAAGGTACACACAGAATTAGTCGAGTATCACAATAATAATTATTGTGAGTGTTATATTATTTTCTTGTTATTTGTGGTGATTTTTCTAATTTTTTATTCTGTACTATATTATGTTCTTGACTTATTAGAATTAGTTATTACAACTCGAGAATATCAAAAAGCAACAGTCAAAAGTGCAAAGATAAATATAAAATTTAATTTTACAGTTTAAAATATACAATTTTTTTTTTTTAAATTAATGGTTTGTTAGAGGCGTCTTATCAACGTGTCAATAATTCTCAGAGAATCTATTGAACAGCAAGTATCTGATCAATTTTCGTTTTACGTAGTACATTACATATTATCAAGGGAAATAGCTTATAATATGTTATATATATATATTGTTCATTATCAGCTCAATAATAAATTATTATTATTATTATTGGTATATAATGTCAGATAAGTTCAATACTATAATATATTTTATTGTTGATTAAATACGCCTTAAAATGTGTGCGCAGGGAGACAAAAGTGGAGAGGGATAAATAAAATAAAATAAAAAAGACGATATTATTTAATAAACGCATAATAACAATTAATAGACAATAGTGTATATTGTACTAATATAAATGATGACGGCGTACCTTATAAGTTATAAGACATTACAATTTACTGTGCAAACACAAAGAAACGTGTTTATTAATTTACTATGATAATATTATTATTATTCATTATTTATTATTTACACATACGGTGGAGTACCCGCCACTTAAATAGCACTTAAACTGTTCGTACCTATTCACTGGAACGAGATCTAAAATGTATGGAGGTCGAGGACAACGCTGTGACATTAAGTCGACAGTTGTAGGTAAATTTTTTATTCCTAACCGTAACATGTATTATTATTTAATGTTACGCAATATTGGCAATTTATTTTTCTTATTGGTTGCCGGACATATACCCATCACCTATAGATAATGGTTTATTGTTGCGTTTTTACGAATATCGAGATAGGTATTAAATAATAATAATATCATGTCGAAGCGCGCCGTTGTCGATCGCCGAGAAGCGTTTGTATCGTTATTATTTACAGAAAAAATATGATTTAGGTCCAATATGTAATATTTATTTATTTAATACGTCGTATATATGAGTATACACACAAAGCATTAATCGTTCTAATTTGAGTGTGTGGCTATTAACGAACTTCGCGTGCTTTATTTTCATGTATTTTATAACTATAGTATAAAGCTATAAAACATTACTCACTTTAATCTTTTTCCGTGCACTGCACCAAGTATTTATATATACCTGTAACAGACGTACCTACACCTACAACCGTATTATATTGTTATAACTTATAATAATATGAAAACTACGTTCGATTATTGTATATTATGTATTGTGTACGTAATATAAGATTGTACTTTGGATGTACTTATATTATTAATTTTTATTTGTTCGCTAACCGTTTTTAATTATTACGATCCTAACAATCGGTTCAATGTTTCACACTGATCTCATAAGACGAAAAAAAAACGAATTATTATTATATATATTATTATTATTTGTATATAATCATGTGTGTGATGTGATGCACGATTTGCATATACTTAATATAATAATATAAGAATTTAGATTCCGACAATCATTGACAACTATACACTATCGTGTGGCATAATATTACTATTATTTACATTTTTAGATCCGACACTATAATATTATAATAATGTACATCGTGAATTATGGCAGGTTTATGCTGCAGCTTGTGCGTGCACTATACCGCGTAATAATATAAAAATATGTAACTCACTCTATGTTATAATATTATATTGTCCTTGAAACAACTCGTACAGATTGTTTAGCCATAAAATGTGTATTTTATACTACCTGCTATACATACATACACATAATATTATATTAATACGTAAAATATGTAGTGTTATGGTAATCAAGTGGCATGGTGTGTATACCTACAGTATTTCCATCGAAACTGTTTGGTATAATATATTTTCCGTCCATTTTTATTGAAACACAGAAAAAAAAACCGTCGTCGAGATCACCGACAAACACAGTAGCCTCGAACCATTAATTATACAATTATTAAAACGATTATTGTTATTTAATAATATTATTGTTATTTTTTTTATAACTACCTACTATTGTAGTATTGTTTATTTTCATAATAAGTATATTATTCCTTATAAAATATATTTAAGACATTGTAATAATATATATTATGACCATTATATTATAATGGTAAACTGAAACTGACAAGGATTCCAAAACACAATCGTTGTAGAATAGTATTAAGTCTCGATAACTCTAACCTCGATAATTCAAATATTTTTCTCGCCCCCTGAAGTGTTTTTAAGTTGTGTTCGAAGTATAATATATGTATATTATAACTCGAGAAATAAGCATTATTCGAATTTATTTTTATTCGTGACCGAGACTCGACTGCACTATATCGATTATGGTTCGGATGTAACTTTCAGAAATTCAATTAATTCTATACGGGCTCTACTATAAAAAATAAAAAAATGTGAGTAAAATATCACGTTACGCTCAGGGCCACGGGGGCATAATATTATACTTTTTTTACAAACGAAAAGTATCAGTGGCAATTAATTAGTAACATACGTTCAGGTCTCCGGGACATATTATGCGCCGTAGGATAATACGTATATAGTGATAAAATATATTAGAATGTTTAATTGATGCGCTTATACGGTACCAACCTGCGGTGTTAATGCATTAACAGAGTGCATATTTTGTCATCGATTATTTCGAGAAATAAAGCAGGAACCTATCAGTTATTTTTAAAAATTCCTCTTTTGGAAAATTCGACTTACCCACGTGCAATTCTTAATAATTTACATTTTACCGCCGTATTTCTTTTCACTATATTACAATGTGTTTATCGGTGGAAGCAATATCGACTTTTGATTTTTAAATCATACCTATCCTAACTTAATGTATATGTATATGTATATAATATAATATTATATGACAATGGTATATAATTATAGTCTTAATTATTATATTGAATTTAAAATCAATCACTCAATAAATGAAAAATAATAGACAAACTGTGATACTAAATCAAAATATATTTGAATTGTATTAAATCATTTAAATTTACTTAGTGTATATACTATCCTATTAAGAACTTAACCAACAACCATAAAATTAGGTTAAGTATTTATATTTATTTCACTTTATTTGTGCAATGAATTAATGATTACTTAGTAACCACAACACTCCACACGATCCTCGAGTAAATTGTGTAAACGCAACAGGTTAGGTATACATCATACTAAAATATATTATATTTAATTTATAATACTAAACTTATACGGCGAAAATAAACTGAATAAACACCAAACTGATTACACCGGTAGCCAAAACTGTAAAACTAATTGAAATTTTCACTAATCTAAACATGTTTTGATATTAATTTTCTGATTCTTTCGTATAAAATTGTTGCACGATTCTAGATATATCAAAATTTAATGTACTATATAGATGTACAAGGTGAGTAGTTTAACATAGGACACTAATTTTTTTAATTTTTAAAAATCCCCTGTCACTTTTTTCTAAAATCTAAATTGTTGAAAATAAAATTACTTTAACTTTATTCAATATTTGATATTTACAAATAGTAAATACATGAATACCGCTTTCAGCAATATATTGAAAAACATAATAACAAATATATATATATATATATATATTAATAAAATGAGAAGAATGAGGAACGTAAAATACGGGTTGTTTAAAAATTATTAAACCTAGTAAAATCATTTAGGATAAAAACATAATATGTTGTACGGCCGAATAAAAAGTTAGATTTTTCTCAAAAAACTAAGTGTTACAAGTATGTGCATGTTATAAAAACATATTTGCTTCTTTTTTTAATAATTCACAAAAAAAATTGACACAAGACAAGAGTGATTTACGTTTGAATTTACCCTGTATATTATTTTAAAACTACCTCTTATCAGTGGTATTGATATTTACGTGCAACAAGAACATAATATAGGCAGAGAAAGTGTCCGATGTGTCCAATTAGAAGTTATGCCACTAAATATGTTTTAGAGTTTATTATTATTTATGAATTGATCATATTTTATTGTAACCATATACCGCGCAAACCCATTTAGATATAAGCTATAATAGCATATCTGAATTAAATTTAAAAAATATATATATTCAACCGAATAATAATTGCATTGTATAGTTTTAGTATGGGGACGCTAAACAAGGCTGACAGTGAAAAAAGACGTTGAATGTGTAATTAAAAAAAAAAAAAAATCTAGAATCTGTTTCTGAGAATATGACACGAGGGGATCCTCACGCCGAGTCGAGTTGAGTTTGCTAGTACAATAATTATTACCTATTCATTCTAAGACAAGGGCTAATAATAATATTTAATTTTGTATCTGTAAACTAAAATCCTACCCACCCCGATTGAAAATGTCTGAATTCGATGCCAATAGTATATTTGAAATCACCTCACATCGTAATAAATAAATAAATGCAATAATTATTGTTGTGCCTAATATTATTGTATAAATCATATGCTCCAAGGTCTTCGTAATATATATTATCATGACGTCGGTAAATTACTTTGTTTTTACAAGTTTGAATTGTCTCTATTATTTTAATAATTTTTTTATGAAACAATAACATGTTCAAACACAGAGAAATGTTATGATATTAGGTGAGTATATTCCCTTACATATGCACCACACATATTACCTGTATTGATATTAGCGGTACAATATGTTATACATATATAATATTAATATTATTTTAATAATTTAATTTGCGATTTATGAGCTAATATTTTATTAAATCTACAAACTACAAAATATGAATTTGAATTTTTAATTTTGACCTACCAAACGTACCAACTATAGATTCACTTATCTAACTAAAAATATGTTGAAGTTGAAAATTGAAGCATTTGAACATTAATCACACCAAAAAAAAAACACACACACACACGCACTGACACGTCACTGTAAAATCAAGACATTCATCGATCCACTCGCAGAATCAAAAATTATAATGTTTTTTATTGGTGCAATATATTTAATTTTTAAGGCTTTAGAGTTTCATGAATAATTGAAAAATGACATTTAACATTGTATAGTTTTGTATAGTTGTATTATTTGTTTAAAATTATGGCTGGAAGAATCACAGACGTTACTGAGTAATGGTCGATACCAAAAGTGGAACACCAATCGGCATGGATTTTGCAGAGGAGAGATTCGTGATAGCCATTAAGGGACCACCCTGGTCCTTATTTTTCGAAGTTGATTTTTTCAAATTACCCCTCTAAATCTGCTCCATTTTTGTTTTAAAAACAGTTAGTTATGAAAATCATGTAAGTACAGTATGAGTAACAAACTGCTGTTCTAATAATACTGTGTATATTTTAATATCATTATACAATTTTGTTATAAAATTATTCTTTAAATAGTAAGTTATGACTTTATGACTGATTAAATCGAACAAAAACTAGTGATTTCAAACATTTTTCTATTATTGAAATTCGAGAGCTTTTGTGGCACGAGTTAAAGTTGATCAATTAGTAAAATTGTAAAAATTGTTATACTCTTTCCAATAATGGAACCGATTTGTAGAAGGGGGGGGGGGGGTTGAGTAATTTGAACATTTTTCGATTTTTTTTCATTCGTCTATTGTAGAGGACCACCCTATTAAAGGCCATGCGCTGTTCTGTATACTATTTCCTAGTTATTTCACGTCTTGCCGTTTGAAAATCATTTATTTCTTTAATAGACTGTTATAATCGTAGACTGTTATATAATCAGGTGAAAAAATACATTCATTAGTCGGTAGAATTCGATTTTAACGAGTGCGATCCGTCGTGCACCGACCATCATCATATGTGGACTAGAAAATCGCACTAAAACACAGCCTGCCCCCGCTATTATTATATATACCCGTGCTTTTAAGACCTTTATTCAATTAAAGTGTCGCAATAAAAACGTATTTCTCTAATTATTATTTCGATCGTCATCAGACAACCGTCGACACGGTTTGTTATTTCGTCGAAACCCAAGAATCACGTGCAGATATAATTATGTTGCATAGGTAGAAAATTGATCCCCCGTTATCGAATTAAATCGCAGTAAAATATTTAATCATAACAATAATGACCGTTATTGTGAAAATCTCAAAATCAGATATTGTAATGTCTCATTATTTGAACAAAACCCACATTAAGATGTTTCTTCAATACTGTGATAAGTTTTTTTCTACAACTACTGCAGATTTTATAAAACACTATGCTGATTTTAAATATACATACGATAGGGTTTTGTCGTTTATCCACTCGCCCATAATATTATTAGGATTGTTGCTGAGTTGTTAAATAAACTATGAATTCCATAATTCGATTAGGTACATTGTTTTTAAAACAACTTTATAAAAATCTAACTAATAACTACTGTTCTATATAAAACCATAAAATGCATTAAACATTTTAATTAAATATTGTTATTTATGTCAATATAATATTATATAATCATGCATAAATATATAATACATAGTTTAATAATATATTAGCTCAAATATAATATACTAAAATTATTTTTTAAAGGAACATTGCAATTTTAAAAGTATGTTGGTAGCTACAGGCGGTCCTTCCTGCGACCTGCCTATGTATATAATGTTAAATATATTTTATATATATAATAATATTATATGTGCACAGATTTAACTACGCTGCAGGTACAATAATTATAGGTAGTTATACAAATATTATTATGAATATAATATGCATAATATTATTTTAACGATGAGATAAAATATACTCTAAACATAATTTGTATGAACTTTAATTCATTCCGATACCACGTTAACCAATATATTAACCCTTCCACGAACGTTGCTGAGGTAATAAAGTGTTGTGTTGATTTTGCCTGTCCAAAGACTGAGATAGATTGTAAACTATACCTAAAAGTATATGATGTTGTCGATAAGCAACCCCTTATTCTAGGATACACTGTGTAGCGTCTATTTTAGAGATATTATTGATATTATGTAGATTTGTCAATATTATTTATACGCTGGAATTGAATAAATTAAAACATGGCTTTTTCAAACTATTAGTGAAATAAACATGAAATCGTAAATATGCTGATCAGGCATGTATAGTTTATATCTATGCTTCTAATGTTAATAATATGCATGTTTAATATTTTATTCGATAGTCAAATGTCAATGATTACCATTATATAATAGATAACCTAACAGCACTCGTGAAACGTCTATGAAAAACAATTATCTGGGTAATTACAGTTGTATATTATTATAATCTTTGATATTGAAAAAAAATGTTCTAAATTTGTTTAACACAAAGACTTTTTTTATTACAAGGTCTGTTCAATTTAAAAACTATATATATATACCTATCATACATTATATACCTATTTAAATACATTTGTGCAAGCATAATATTTTGTATAATATTGCAAACAATTAATATCCAATCATGATTTCATATTTTTGATACAGACGACCTGATGACGCGTACATTTTAAAACGTTTCTGAAATATTGGTAGTCCGCAAGACTGCAGGAGTAGGTATCTATAAAAATGTTCGATTGTGTGTGTAATGATTTATGTAGAATAAAAGACTCTCGAGAAATGTTTTTGTCAGAAACCAACAACACGTTTTCTCGATGTTTTCGATAGTCCGTCACACAATAGCGTAAACATAATATGTGTTGATAAATTTCGAGATCGGATGTTTAAGAAATTCGTGTATTATTGTTTGGTTTCAAAACAAAATATCGTCTAATAACCAAAAATGTTTGTGTTTCCAACGCTATATGTACCAGGTACGTACCCTGTGGTTATATAATATAAGTATATAACTATTATTCACCCGATCGGTTCGTAGGTAATCAAAAAATATTTGCTTTTAAAGTTTTATTCGCATTAGAGCGAGAATTCGATATTAGTATAGTAAAATTTATTATTTTTGCATTTTAATTTAATCTACAACACAACCCAACAGATTATCTCTGACATTGAACAACGACTTATTGTGGTTTAATATTATTAGGCATAAGTATAGGATCTATATTGGTCCGCCAAAACGAGTAACGTAAAATAATGGAATACAAAAGACTTATTGAATTCCAAAAATCCGTAAACGTTATTTATCATTATTTTGTATAGATTCGAGAGCTGTGGAAAACATATTATTTAAAAAAAAATTAAGTAGGTCACGACTAGCGACTTATTTTTCCGTGTGAATTTTTGTTTGATTATATTTGCTTATAATACATAAATACGAACACATAATATCATGTCTGCATGTTCAGAATTTTGACGTACTTTAAGACTCGTACAAATCGAGCGCAATGTAAAAATATAGAGTGCATCTCATTAAAGTTCTTAAAGTTCTCGTTTATTTTTGCATCTCGGGCGTGAAAAACAAAATAATCAAATTATTAACAGTACACACATACCTAAAAAGAAATCAATTATTTATATTATTCTACCGCCTGAAAACTGCAGCAATACCCTAGGCGACTTGTGAATTTGCCTCCGCAGACTGCACAGAATATTCGTGCATTTTTAACTTTCAATTATTGGTGCACACTTTTCACCTCTGAGAAGTCTGAACAAGTAAAAAGTGTAATCAAATATCGTCACTTATTACAATCGCTAGAATTTTACGATTATTTATTTAGCACTCCGGCGCGATAGTGATGATGTTTATTTAAATTTATAATACGCATAAATTTGGCAGTATGAATAATGCCATCGTAATTAGATATATCGCATAGGTACGTGTTTGTAAACAATTATTTACAACACACATTTTATAATATTATACGACGGATTGTACATTAGTAACTTTTACCGGGCTTATAATCAAATACCTACAGGGTGATCATATTTTAAACAGTTTCTTTTTTACATTCGTTATTTTATCAAAAATTATAACCGTTTTTTTATATTAACAATTAAAATCGTTACGAAAAATCATTATGAAAAAAAATTACATTTTTAGGTACTTACATACTATTTTTTTATGATTTTTCTTTTTTTCTTTAAATAAATAACAGTGCTTAAACATTTTTGATTTCATACTTCAGAATATTATTCAGATTTTTAAAAATCGAATTTCTATGAGTTTAATTATTTATGGTAACTTTAATTGGAGTAGAGTGACACTGCAGCTGTATAGTGAGTGCAAAGATGGTACCTGAGCCACGTCCCGTAAAAAAGGTATTTACGATTTACGAATTGCGTCCCAAAAGATCAGGGACGCAATTCGTGTATTTTAATCAGGGGTTCTTAAACAACTAATAATTAAATAAATAAATGAATAACGATAGTCTGAAAATAAATGATAAATAATTTCAACTTCTCCATTTGTTCCATATTCTATATAGCTAAGCAGTGCCGGCCTGATGGTTTTCGGGGCCCGGTGCAGAATTTCGCGGGCCCCATATGGCCAATGGCTTATAATTACTGGCCTGTGGGGCCCCGCACAAGCCCGCCATGCGCGGGGCCCGGTGTGGTCGCACCGCTTGCCCCCCCCCCCTAGGGCCGGCACTGAGCTAAGCTCATGTCTTACATTATTCGCGACCAAGATTTTTCAAGGAGACACGTCAACTTTTTATCGACGTTTCTGGCCAAATTTTCTGAAATTGTCTTGTAAAATAATACTTCAAAGTCGACATAAATCAAATCATTTTTAAAACCCTAGCATACTTTTTAACAGTCTAAAATCTAAATCGATAGGTAGCTTTAAATGCTTTAATATAGGTAACTGTTTATGTTTATCTTTTCACAAAAAAATATACAAAAGGCACGTAATATTTTTTTTAAAAGGGCCGCGAACGGTAAATAATTGACAAAAAAAATTGAACACAACAATCAAATGTACCATCGGTGTACACTGTTTAAATGTTATTTGAAAATTCTAAATTTGAAAAAAATGGTTCATTTTAGTTTGCATATTATAGTCAATGGAATTTTATGTTGAATTTTCGTCGATTTTAAAATATTATGATTTACACTTTTAAAAGTTTTCAATATACAATTCGAAAGTTTAATATTATTATAGCCAAACATTATTGAAAACAGAATTTATATAATAGTCAATTATTTTCAAATGATTTTGTTTTTTACTTTGCATTTCCATTATAAGCATATGTAAACATTGTAAACACAAACCAGTTATCGCGTCCAATCAAGTACGAAAAACTGAGTAAGAACGGATACTGAACAGAAAAATAAATATCAATCATTTTAATAAACGGTTGGTTACGATATAGGTTAAGGCGTGGAATTTTGTGTAAATATGTAATAATTTTATCGAATGCAGATTTCTTAATTCTGATGAAAACGGAACACGCGTTACATAACACCCTAATAATTAAAATAAATCGTACGTACTCATTATTACATATTTTCGCATACTTTGAATAAAATTAATTTAAAAAAAAAAAATTATTTTACGAATAAGTACATAGGTATTTCGTATTTTTATATTTACCTATACACAGACATAGTTTATTGAAAATAATCATTTTTCTGCGGGAAATATGTTCAACGTGTATTGCGTAAATCGTAATAGACGACGTTGTAATAAATAAGATAAAATATAGGTAAACGATTTCTGATATCACCAAATCTGTTTTACAATCTATAACTCTTTAGTGACTATATAGTTTCTCTAGTTCGTTAATTTGTTTTTCTATTCAGTACTTTTTTATATGATTGAAATTTAAAAAAAAAATACGAACGTTGAATAAAAGCTTTTGTTGAATATCTCATGTTTCATAGTCAATATTTTTGGCAAAATAACACCATATAAATATCTACATATTTTGACTTTTTTTATTACATGTACAAATCAGAGCTATAAACTTATTACACTGTACCACTGAACTGGATACATTACCGTATTCAGTTCAGTACAATATACCAAGTATATAAACACCAGCTATTAATGAATCCAAAATAATGCGAAACTGAAATATTATTTTATATACACTTTATAATATCATAATAATTATTATATAATGTATCGATATTGCGATAGTAAATATACCAGGGGTGATAATTATGTTGACGCTACGTTCCAAAAATAATCTTTTGTTTTTTATTTCTTCGAGCTTGCCATTAAATTTTGAAAAATATTATAGTATAATATAATATGTAGGTATACATTATATTCAATATTGTGAAAAAAAATATTGTAATTTCATTGTATGATTAATTAATTAATATAAAAATATTAGTCTAGATACTACATAATATAATAACAATATTTTGATAATTATTTATTTTTTAATGTGATTTTTTTTTTTTTGAATATATTTGATGCCAATTTGTCGATATTTAGTTTATAATAAGTAATTTTTAATAAAGTACATGCGGCACTACATTCATCGTAGATTGTTCATTAACGTAGATTAACGTTTTTATAAAAAACAATAAAAATATTTTAGTTTTTCGCGTGCCCTAAAAATCTTTTCTCGTGCCAGTGTGCCACCTCGGGCGCGCGTGCCATGGATTTGCCATCCCTGACCTATACAATATAGTGACCGAGTTAGTTTCAGAGTTTTTACTGACCGAAATAATATGACGATAATATGACGATAATCGACAACAACGAGTATTGCATAATATAATTGATTATCAATAACCTGCAGGAATCGGGAACAAAACCCATCCATGTTTATCTTGATTTATAATATTCCGCAATAAGTACCAATATATTATCCCGTAACGTCATAATATCATGAGCCTTCGGCCCGGGACACGTATTATATGAATTATGAATACACCGTGGAAAACCTCTGCGGAAAACGAGGAAAAAAAATTGTACAACCTCGTCAATATTATAGGGATAGATGAAATTCGTATGTATACCTATTATACCTTTTTTACGGGACTAAGGCTCTATCTGTACCACCATTGCAAAACGTATCTTTTAAAATTCCGTTTTTGTATACTGAAATATTGTCAGAAATATATTATGATGTTCTAAAATATGAAATTAAAAATGTATACGTAGAACTGTCATTCAAAACAGTAAAATTATAACGATAAATAAAAATAGAAAACAATAATAGAATTCTACTTCAAACGCATATAGTGTTTGTCTCGTAATGGCACTAAATTAAACAAAAAAAAAAAAGTTTGGTTTTTGTTAAAAAATCTACGAAAATAATAATATTTGCTAGTTACCACATACCGACAATAATATCTACGATAGAATAGAAGAAACAAAACACCTTCAAGTAGGTAACCGCTCTTCTGTATTTATTGCAGAAGATGAAGTCCGCCCAGTGTACCTATCGACATTCACTGGTATATAGGTACTTTGATGGATGAGTTAAATTCGAATTCAATGATAAATCATTGAATACTATTAAAAACGATTCTGAGCGATTGGCGGTCTTCAACCAAGGTTCTCTAAAAATTATATTTTAATGGTAATATTAATTATTTTTCCGTTTTTCTCGATTAAAAGTATTAAAAAGTACCGGGAAATTTAAATTTAGGCTTCTTCAAAAGTACCGATTAGATTCCATTTTCTCCCAGAAACCTCCTTGTCGATGATCATAGCATTTTTTTGAAGTACACGTTCTGTAAATTATTTTTGTTTTTTACAATAATAACCTCATGAGCGGTATACGTATAGGTAGGTACGGATTACATGTATATGGCCGATGAAAAGAAGCCACCTAGCAATTAGGTTGGTTATAAACAATTACATAGGTGACGGTGTGACAGGTAATAAGTATAATAATATGTGCGTACATAATATTATAACGTTTAATAAAAATAAAAATAACAATCTAGACCACCTTAAATTGACTTTAGGAATTACCGTACACGGCGTGAGCAATTATTATTAATTTATCAAGTTTTGTGGATTTTTATAAAAAACAAATAATCATAAACCTAACCTTTATTGATCAGCACCTATAACATGGCTGTATGCCTGTATATTAAAATATTACAATAAATATAAACAATTTTTATTTTTGAGAATCATTAAGTAGAGGGGTAGGTACTAGGTATTATACCCAAAGAAGACAAATTCTCACAATAATCCAAAAACGTTTTGATTTGATTTTCGCTTTATTAAAATTTATGTAAATCTGTAAACAAATAGGTACACACATAAAAATGAATTTATTCATAAAAATCTCGTTAGTGTTGTAATGATTATAAATTTAAATATAACACTAAAATAGTTATTTATTTTAATATTTAGTTTAGAATAGTCAGCCATAGTATTCTGGCATTGGTGCATTATTTATATTGAAATTCCCTTATTCTCTGATTTCCCTTAAATTTGTTTCTTTGAAGCGTGGTTTCTTATTGAAATTAGGTACTTTTTTCGTGAGTTTTTTCTCTATAATTTATTTGAGTAAAGGTTCAGTTTGAATTTCTTGTGATTCGTTAATGCCAGAATATAATATGTTCTATTATGTTATATTGTTATAATTATTCAGAAGAGCATAATTAATTTAATTAAACAAGTATACTTAGGTACACGGATAACTGATAAGGGGATTTTACATTATTCCACTAATTATTACTCTTTTGAATGTAAATTTCCCCGGTAACTATGATTTTAAGGCCAAATTTAATTACACCAAGCGTTCAATGTCACATACTATCATTTTTATTGTGTTCCTATATTTTTGATCATTATCGTTTAGATTATTATGATGATATAATAATTTATAAAGATTTGTTATTATTATTAATATACAATATTTAGTTCAGCTGTTATACGATATTATAGCGAGCGTAACGGTTCCGAGAATTAAATTCAAACAAAATATCATTGGAAACTAATGTAGTATAGTAAATATTATAGTAACTAGTAATTTGATAGTCGTAGTGACTAATGAGTAAATGACCTTTAAGACTTGTTGTAAAATAGTTATGAGTATAAAAAAAAATTGTGAAAATCAATTCGTGTTGCGCCGCGGTGTGGTGTCCGTGTAGAACCATCGGCGCGGTATAAAACGTCTGTGGCTTACCGCTAGAGTGTGTTGATTATACCGTTTTCAATTGTTAACTTTTCGTACGGGAGAATTGCGATTTTCGTTATTATACCGTTGGATGGAAAAACCATTGTTAACTATAATATTATAGTTTATAATTATTGTTATGTATTGATTAGGCAGTTCGTACTTTTGAGAGTGTATAAAATATAATAATAAAAATTTCAAAGTTTCAAATACCCATCATAAATATTCTTTTTAAATTATCACTAAATAACTAACATTGTTATTCTTAGTTTAAATATCTAATTTCGTCCAAATTTTAACTCAAAATGTCTGTAAAAGGAAACAATATTAATATATTATTTTTTAGATTTTTTTGTTACACAATTAACTACCTACAAGAAACCTTGTTTTAACATTTTAATCCTTAGCTATAATAACAAAATAATTTGTAAATGTTCGTTATTTCGATTTCAAATGTCTATGGTTGTTCGTTTTTGAATTATAAGAAAATCATTCCCTGAGTAATCAGTATAGTGTACTGGTAACAATATTCAATGTCTAACTTCAAACGCTCATAAAATATATTAGTTTGACTTTCCGCTAAATTTTTTTTTTGTGAAAGGTAGAAAAATGTATAGCAAATCTTGTGTTTGATTTAAAAATCTTAGGTTCTAACCTGGTGATTTTTTTGAATCAGAAAAATTGGAAACTAGCATTTTTTTTAAATCAGACGAAAAAAGCAAAAAACAGCACTTTCAAATTTTACCGCTAAAATTGTCGTAACTTGTATGGCATACGTGACCATACGTGACATTACGCACCCAACCATAGGTTCTCTCATATAGCACTCTGCCGGATATTCAAGAATGTCGAACCATAAAAATAAGCTATAAATGCCTAATGAGACGTCTCGAGTTCGATTTAGTAACTTTTTAGTCGCACACTCGCACGTGCACCTCAGACAAGAGCTCTCTGCCGAGACGACGAGGATGATGAAGCTCTGCAAAAGAGTGTTTGGCGGCCACACCCTTCCGACTACAGCATCCCTTGCCCTAAAATATATTTGCTATATTTTTAAGGCAATTAAATATAATACTTGAATGTGTAATCACAGATCATCGATTTATTTTTAATTTTTTCAATCGTAGAACTTTAAGTAATTTAATATCGTACAATTTTGTTTGAATGTTGGTTGTAACTTGGCACCTATTTACGTTTTTTACGTATTTTCAATAATTTAATATCTTATAAATAATCTACACTTTTAAAATTTGCCCCAAAATTTGTTGTTATTTGCCTTTTAAATTATGTAGCGTCCCGTGCCCTTTTTTACCAGTCCTCGCCTGAACCTAACTCTCATATCGCACTCTGCCGGATACATGCAAGAACGTCGAAACCATAAAAATAAGCTATAAATGCTTAATAAGACGTCTCGAGTTCGATATAATAACGTTTTAGTCGCACACTCGCACGTGCACCGCGGAGGAGAGCTATGTAGCCGCGACGACGACGACGACGTAGCTCTGCACAGGAGTGTTTGGCGGCCACACCCTTCCGGCGGCGGCGTCGGACGACGTGTCGAGACATGTTTCCAGTGTTCTATCACGTCGTATTATAGACGCTCGGCAGGCGCACATGCCCCCAAAACACACACACGCAACACGTGGAAGCGATTTTTCAAGAGTCGTCCGACGCTTACAATATAATATATGTATAATATCGTTTAAAAATTCTTTCCCGTTTTCCCGCAGTCCACTTGGTCGGTGGATATGCATACACACACGTGTATTATTGTGTATATTATATTATACACACACCCACACACACACACACACACACACGTCATTTATATTCTAATATATTATTATTATTTTGTGAGTGTGTTGTGTATAATAGTCGTCGTCGTCGTCGTCGTCAAAGTCTGCGTTTTGTTTTCTTACAGCCCCGTGCAAACGATGCACAGCAGACTTATTATTATTATTAATTTCGGGGTTTATTATCCAGACGTGACCGGGATTTCTTTATTATATTACCACCGACCATACACAAGTATACTTCTTTTCGAAAATTATTATAGCTGCGATACGGCCGACCGCGTGTGCGCCGCTTGCGATACTACGCTGCTGTAGTCGTCAACTATGATATTCTATACTGACATATAGATAGAGCTGTAAACACTTTTTTTGTGTAAAGTTAACCCGATAACAATCGATTCAATTTTGATCGGATTTTTTTTATGTGCTCCTTATATATACAAAAATGAATGTCTGTGTGTCCTTTATGCTCAAACCGTTAAACCGATTGCGATTAAATTTGGGAAAGAGATAGATTAAACCTCTGATAAGAAGATAGGCTAATTTAAAAAGGCAAAGGTCCAACCCCGGGAGCTGCTCAAACAAGGATTTCGAGATTCATGATGGAAATATTTGTGTATAAATGGTCGCTATTGGTAATCATGGTCGATATTGGTTTGTATAATCTCTGTTTATTTATAAGGTTTTCAATGGTTACATATTTTATAACTATTGTATAGTTAGTAAGAATATATCATATTATATCACACATTTTAGCAAATAAATTTATAGAAAAAAAAGTCTCTGGCACGGGTATCTATTGCAATGTTTTTCATGTATACCCAAACATAATATTCTGATTTCACTCACTTAAGCACCTCATGGAGTCCTACCTAATAATTTACTGTTCGCATATTGTCCGTGATCTAATGCCTAGATGGTTTAGATGCATGTAAATCACTTCAGGTGAATCTTTAATCAATATTTGGCTCAGGCAACGCCGGGTGGGACTCAATTGAAATTATTGTAACGATACCTATTACTTAGTATATTTTAACAGTTATATTTTATAAAATAAAACATATTATTCATATTATAGAGTGAGCATTATTAATTTTTTTTAATGGACAACGAAGTGCACGGGATCAGCTAGTTATATAATAATAAATTATAGTAATATGGTCGTGGGTACGACGTCGTGTTATACATATATATTGTAATATCGCATGTAAAGTATTAAATCCAATACGACCTCTTTTTACGACGATATTTCTGACATGTTTTGACAGTAGACCGCACCGATATCGGTGATGATGTTTACGATTTTCTTTTTGGGGCGATGACGAAGAAAAAAAATGGTTTATTTTATTAATAATAATATTCCTTTGCTCGGCTCCTGGAAACGCCTTTTCTAGAACAGTAATATTATTTATCGTGCAGGCAAAACAGTAAGTCTTGAACAAAACTTCGTCTCGAGTTCTATAAAAAAAAAAATAAACAATAAATAATAAGTACAAATTGTTTATTTAAAAAAAAACATCAATAACTCTAAGGGCCGGATTGTATTACAAAATTAAAACTTTTTATTAGATATATCGTTAAACCGTAAAAACAAAAACGGGATCTGGGGTGATAATATTATACTGACATAATATTATTATCCTGGTCATTTCCCCTACCGAACCTTCCGAATACTCCACTGACTTTGTTATAATAATATATGTAATATTTACACGATGTGCATATACACACCTCACACCGCCTACGCGTAGGTTAAAAGTATTATTATTAAATGTTTATATACAGTTGTTATAATCTAGTTTTTGTTACGACGATCGTTTTCTTATTTTTTGTTGAATACCATTATTATTATACCTAGGTACATACGATGTGCATCAGGATCGACCACCGCCGAAACGTACGTTACATATTATACAGAGCACATTACACGCCCTTATCGTATACGATTGTGTCTTTTATAGTTTTATGTAGGTAGAACTGTAGTACCTAGACATTTATAACAGTTCCATTTACGGAAAAAGAAAACTTAGTAGTATTATGATATTTTATCAGGACGAAACGATAGTATAAGAAAACTGTGTCTATGTATTATAGGAAATTGCAGTGTTCGTACGGGGTGATTCGCCGAGCATGCCCATCGCCATTTCCCCCATAAATAATCAATTTTAGTTTTTGAAATTTTTATTAAACCATATTTTCAATTTCTTGAGATTGTATGTAGTACCTAATACTACCTATATTATGTAATATATTAATATGTACCTACTACGCACTACTACTTAAGGCGATACATTTTTACAAATTAAAAATGTTGGATATAGATTAATATTGATTACAAGCATTTAAAAATCACCATAGCCCCAATATTTTCCAAACCCATTATCGTGGTCCGTGGAACTAACTTTAGTATATAGTAAATTAAAAAATTCTAATTCAAATTTAATTTTCGATACTTAAAATACAAAAAAATTATTCACTTATTAATTTTTGGTAAAAGAGGGAGGTTCTTACTTAAACTTTAAAAATGTGTATCTACAATAATGATCACTCCTCAAGAAGTACTAAAAATCTCAAGAATTTAAAAATACTGTTTTAAAATTCCAAAAACTAGATTTTGAATAAGTAATAACTGCATTATTGAAGAAAAATGGGTGTGTGCATGCTTAATGAATTATACTCTGTAAAGGAATTATGAATTGCTCGTCAGAGATTTTAAAACGATCAATATGTAAAAAAAAATTATTTGTAACAAAAACGCTAATTTTCATATGAACAAAATACCTGAAAGACCTTTTGCTTTGTAAAATCGTAATATTAAGATCAACTTTTTTTTATTTGAAAGAGGAAAATCTCATCAGGCAGTATGCGGCTAAAAGCTCGATTTACCAATATTGTTTGTATTAAACGTATTATAGGTATGTGATTTTGAATTTTTCGAAATTTGTTAAATTTCAAATGTGAGTGCATATATTGCAAAATGTCGCCCCTCATAAAATAGACGGTTAATTCTTTGACTGTGATATATTTATATCGTAAGCTGCAGGAGCCAGAAAATAAGAAGGCTATATTTATTTTCGTGAGAGGTCAATGCGACGAAGAGGTATATAGTATAATGCAATATATTTAGTTTGAATTTTCGAATAAAAAAAAATTGCTAACTTTTTAGCATGACTCGGTCTATCCCTAAATTGAGATCTATAAAAATATGTTTTCAACCGTTTAACACTTTTACCTATACGTAATATTATTAATAAACTAAAAATGTTTGGTTTATGTCTGTTAGCCGGGCCGCATTAATTGTCGGTTAAACCATGTACCGCATGGCGCATATTCACACATGTTTGATATCTCGACCCAGGTAATAACTTATATTATAAATCATTGAAAATTTTATGTTTTGAAATATTTCAAGTCTCGTATAATAGTACACATATCTTACATGCGTGTATATATTATATCATCTGTGATATACATAGTAGTTGTTGTAACCGACAAGCACGCTGTAGTATTTTTACCCAAATCCAAATGTTTCTGGCACCGCTTTGTGGATTATTTGTTAATTTTTCGGTCCAACAGAACCAAAAACTGTAAAATGTTTTAAAATTAAATTGTAGCCGCTCCACTGAACCAATTATACATTCGTGCATGTTTATTTTGTTTTTGGCAGCCTCTAATATAATATGTTCTGAAACACATTTTAGCACTTGTGTGCAGTATGTTGTGCATATTATCTAAATACAATAGTTTAAAGCATCGTTTTAGGAGCTTTTAAGCTACATATATAATATATTTAAATAAAACGGCAATCGAAAATAAATTATCTATACAATTTTCAATTTCGTTTGTATAGACATTTTATTTTATTTTGCGGGGGAGAAGTTCATTTTCTTAAGCTATATATGTAACCTATTCTTTCGATGTTTTCATGTTCGTTTAGTTCTTTTATATATGTGTTTTACTGTTGTATATTGTTCATTCTCTGAAACACCGATGAGTAATCGTATCATCACACGTCCCAAATTCCCAATACGTATTTACGAGTGTAAATGTTTAACTAACATAATATATATAGGTAGGTAGTTAGGTACCTATATTATGATTACAATAAAAAATGCTAAATGTATATGTTTTAAATCATCTGTTTTTTATCGGGATACATTATTGATCATATTATATTATCTATCAACTGGACAGATATATTTTAAGCGTTATATATATATTATTATCTCGTCTAGATCGGGTTATCTTTGTCAACACTGCTGCAGCTCGCAAAAAATCAGTGCAAAATTGCAGTTTGACCGTTGTCAAAAACATATGCGCTAAAAAACCAACATAAAACATTCAATCATTGAAAACGAAACGACTTCCGCTAGTCGCAGGCCAAAACCAAAATATATAATCATCAGTACACACGTGACCCGTGTACAATTTATGTACCTTGGTACCTACCTACCTATTATCAATAAAATTATGGATCGGACGCGGTCGCCGGCGGCGGCTGCAGTGCGTATGACGAATCGTCGTCAATCGGCGCGGAATATATATACAATGTGATGTACCTCTATTTATCATAATATATATTATAACTGTTGTACCCATATATAATATATTATATGCTAAGGTACCTACACACATAATATTATTATTCTGGAACGCGACGTGTCAGAGGACCGTCCGAGTACGGAGCGGAGACGGCGAAACGAGTTTGGACATATACGTTCGGCAGCGGTGTCGGCCGGGGAGACTTGCAGGATTTCCATTATGGGTTACACCACCTGGACGACGACGTCGGAAGACAGAGAGAGAGAGAGAGAGACACACACACACAGAGAAGTGAAAAAAAGATAATAATAAATTGTACGGTCGGCTTACAAACAAGGAAACGTGCGAGCGCGCGCGCGCTAGGCAGGCATATGGGTAGATAGGTAGGTAGGTAGGTAGGTAGGTATATACCTGTACCTAGGTATAGAGCGACGAGTGTGCGCGGCGGGACGGCGAAACACATGGCGAGCGCTACCGGGGCGCGACGGCGCCGACGCGGCGAATCGGCGGCCGGGCTCCCGGTCCGGTCGTGGGCCGGGGCGGAAAAGCGCGACGGGCCAAAGTCCGGTGCCGATATCGCTGGAATTGGCGCGGGAAAAACGGTTTTCGCCGACCAGTTGTTCCGGGCGGGCGCGCGCGCGTATATAAAATAATATAATATATTATTATCGTGCGTTATAATAATAATATTATGTGTGTGTGTGCGCGACCATCGCGTAATAGTAATAATAATAATCGTCCGCCGCCTATATACGTACGTACGTACATGCGTAGCGTGTTCCGTCCGACCACATGGACGCGCGCGCGGGTCACATATAAGGATAACCATCTGTTCGGGCCGTTTTCATATATAGACTTGCAGCGGCGGCGGCGAAGAAGAAAAAATAAAACCGATTATCATTGAGACAAATTTAGAGTAGGACGTGGTCGTCGTCGTCGTTGTCGTCGTAGTCGGTCTGAGCAGACGTCGTCTGTATATACAATAATAACATATATACCTACCTATATATGTATATAAGTATATAAGTATAGGCACCTTTGTACATTATACATATACACATAATAAGATAATATTTTAATTTGTGGTCTGCGAGTGAAATCAAAATCCTACGACAAATTCGGCGGACGTGTAATTATACACATTGTCGTGTATTTAGTACGATACTATAGTAATAATAATATTATTATTATTACATGTACTCGGGGCGATCTCGAGTGTGAGTGAGAGTTGTGTATGGGTAGGTACTTATATAGATAATGCGTGTGTCGTTGTTTTTTTCGTCGTCGTACGTTAACCCGAGGTGTCTGTGATGTGTGTCTATCTACGGTTGTGTGTATAGACCGTACCCATATATTATATACGCCGGGGGAGAGGAAAAAAAAACAAAACACATTTCAATCAGACCGAAATCGCCGAGACTCGTACCTACGTTATATTGTTATAACTATATAAAGTCCGGAACTTGATGACCTAAAAATATTTTTAAAAATGCACAAAAAAAAAAATGTATAAAATGAATCATGAAAATATTGAAAAATGCAAAAAAAAAATAGGTAATACTTTTTAGTGAGATTACTATCTCTGCGCTCTGAGCGGTAAGGCACTGTCGAACTAGAAATACACAAATAAAATGTTAATATAAATTTAAAACGGAGATACGAAATAATGTTGACACGGGATTGCAATAGCCGATAAGAAAACAAATACGCACTTATTGCACCTGTCTAGTTCTTATAGAGTCTACAATCTTCATTTTCCAAATAATCAATACAAAAATATAATATTTATACAAATAGTTGAAGACCATACGATATATTATCAAAGATAATAATTTATTAATCATGTTACTTTTTTCGAGTATTTAGATTTTTTTTTAAAAAAGTGTTAGAAGAAAGTGTAACTTTTAACAAAAAAAATTAAATAGATGAACAATAAGTAGAAAAAAATTGAAATTCACCAAAAGTACTAAAAATGACCGTAAAGCATTAAATTCAGTAAAAATGCAAAAAATGTAAACACAAACCGTAAGTATAATAGTTAGGTTCTATATTTTACAATCAGATTTCTATAGCAATAGAACGAAAAGTGCAAAATATGCATTAAGTTTCGGGCCCTATAGTTATAACAATAGGGTTAGGATTTGAGTGCACTTATAACAACGTGTTCTTAAAAAAAATACATGTGTTTATGCACCAAAAATGGCCAAATATGAGGTGAAATTTGCTCGTACAAACCGTTTTCTAAAAAAAACATGATTTTGGTATTAAATAAATATGAAACAATGTTCAGTGATGTTTAATTATTCATTTAACGCCTGTATAGTGTAGTAACTCTTGATGTAGTACTTGTAGGTAAATCTAATACCAATTTCCGACAAGAAAATTATAGTAAAAATATGTTGAAAAATAATTTATATTTGTGTGTACGTTTATAGGAAGACTTTGAAATCGATCTTTATTGTTTCTACTACCTACTGAAGTTGTGCGTTATTGTTTTTCTATTAAGTTACAAAATACTGCAATACGCCATAAAAAGATTAAAATATTATATGACCTTAAAACTATTGTAAAATATGCTCTAAACTAATTCGCGTTCTAAACTATATAAATTGTATAACGGTGTGGCATAAAATATACAATATATACATATTATATACTCGTATTATGGTTTTAGTCCGTCGCGCCAAGTCCGTAGGTGGTGACCATACCTATGTACAGCGATTTCGCAAACATTTTCGCTGGAAATTTCGCACTACAAATTACAATAATAATATACAAACCGTACTAACGGCTAATGACGTCGTTGGTTTTTTTTCTCCGTTAACTCGCCAATATTATATAGACGACTGTATAGGTACGTAGGAGGTACCATATTAAATATTATGCGCTAACAAGTCGCACTAGATCGAACTGTTCTGATATTATTATTAAATGTTTTCGGCGATCGTGTACTAATTACAGCCGGCTCCGTAATGAGCGGCCCGATAAATATCTACAATACAGATTACACGGTTTTGAGTATGAAAAAAAAAATCGTATCTAAAATGACGATTTTTCACCCGAAAATAATTATTACCTATACGCGCGGCTATTTTATAGATGTATACCACACTCACGAGAATCGGTATTTTCGTGTGTTTAACGCCTTAACGGTATAAATATCATATCGGTAAAAAAAACTCCCCGTCATTACGTGTCTGATAATAATTTTAATCTTTTTATTCCCACGGCGGTATACTGCAGGAATTATAGGATAGCGCGACAATCTCAAAGTGTACGGTTTTTTATTTTTTATGATGTTTGTGTTGAAATAAAATATTATTTTACTATTATTGATATTGACTCGAATAGTGAAGATATAGTGTAAATCAATCGATCCCGCAGTAAATTTTCAGGTAATGTTGTTTTTGTATTCTTGAAGACTAAAATCATTGAAGTATTACGATCGTAGATAAACAGTGAAACCTCCCCTAACGGACAACTCTAAAAAACGGACACCTCCAAATAGCAGACGTTCTTTTGGGACCAAACTACACATTTTCTTCAAACTAAACCCTCTAAATAGAGGACACAATTTCAGTGACCGAGCGAGTGTCCGGTATTTAGAGGTTTCACTGTACTTTCTTATTAGAGTCACTCGACTATTTGACGAGTAAAATTATTTTGCTAAACTTAAATTTTCGAGTATTCTCTCCCAAATAGAGGTATTTGAGATAAAACGCTGCGACATAATTATTTAACTAAAAATGAGTAACCCCTGTCAGCGTATGTTGGTAAAATCAACGCACTTTTAGGGTAAGTATACTTACAAAGTTACAACACACCTACCTATAATATGTCGTTTATAGCCTTTAACGCTCAACCACACTATACCATACTAACCATACTATAGGTACCTATTTAATATTATATAAACAATATTTATACAAACGATAGTATATGCGTATGTTTTGTTTCTTCTTTATAGCCTATACTGTATGCTGTACATTAAGACATAAATAATACGAATATTGCTTTAACGGTTCGATTTATGATTATTTTCCCACGCACTTGAAGAGCATAATAATTTAAAATATCCTCTCAGCACAGCTTTGAACGGCGCAGCAGCCTGTTATCGCCTGAATAGGTCCACCTGAACTAGATCAACGGATGAAGAGTTTCTCGACACCTGCGCACTAATAATAACGTATTCAAATATTAATATTAAACACACAAAGATTGTAAATCGTATCCGTTTATCGGCTAACCAGCCCACGCGTTTTTTGTTTTGTTTTATTATAGATAAACGAAATTTGTCGATCGGATATAAAATTGATTTCTCGATCCGACATTACTATAATATCATATAGGTAGGTGGTAGTGTAATATAACTCGCGGATGTGACTTCGACGAGGGCAATGCGAGTGCCGTATTTGGCTTTAATGAAATGACATCGTGTTTTACAAGCCCGTTGGAGGGTTGGTTTCGGTCGTAAAATGTTTTATTGCACAATACACGTTTTAAAAATCCACGGCGGTTGTTCAAAAAATTCCAGATGGTTTTTGAAAGAAACGACCAAATGCGCACGCCGTCTTGCAATTTATTTACAGTACAATAATAATGATATTATAATGTGTTCGAACTATAAGCAGAGCACATGACATTATAATATTGTATAATATTATTTTCAATTGCATTCGATTGTAAAAAACGAGACTATAAAAGGAAAAACAAATCCACCATGCTGAGTGAATACAATATTATGTGTTTCGAATAAAATTCAGGAATGTAAATATCCTGCAGACAAAATTACACCGAAGATTTATTATTCGAACCGACTAATCTTTCAATTCAATGGAAACAATGTTATTATGCCGAAACGTATATATAATATCATATAGGTATACTTAAAAGTGTATTAAAGTAAAAAAAATAATGGTTCGGGTAATATATTAATCTTATATTTTATGGTAATCCTTGTAACCTATTATACGGTCTTCGAGTAAGGGATACACAATGGTCAGTGACTAATACAAAAGCCATTAAAAGGGTTTACAAAATGAGCAGTATATAAAACCAGTTAGTCGTGAAAATACATAAATAGGTATACCTAAAATATAGGCAAGTATATATGTATATATATTGGAGTAGCGTAATATTATAATATACTTAAACGACTATTTTTTTTCGACTTATGAATTATACGTAAATTATTATATTAATTGTACGTGTAGGCAATTTATCAAGTGTGCATTTTTTAATAGTCTTTTTATATGTACCGAAACAGAAGTAGGTATAGGTAATTATTAACAAAATCGCGTGGGAAGGGTGTCTTGTCATATACATCATTGCGGCATCGTGTAAACAATTTGCCAAGAATAAAAAAGAGAACTGATTTTGAGAAAGAAACGATGTTAAACAATTTATAAATTTAAAAAAAGGTAATTCACGTTTTTTATTTTCAGAAATAACTATTTAAACTATTTTTTCAATCAACGTACTGATACATAATAAATAAACACTCAACAGACAACAACGGTATATTATTTAAACATTATTCTATGAGATATAAAATGTTTTTTTTAAGAGTATACCTATGGTTTGAATGGCCGTAATCAATTTTGCTGGGAATTAGCAGGGGGCATAAAGTGAACGAACAATAATCGCAAGTATTCGAGCGAAACAGGATCTCAATAATATTATGAACAAATACGTTTTAATTTGGATAGTCGACACTTGACTTGATAATAGTTTACCGAAATCATTACCTCCCCGTGTAAGCAAATTCTAATTTGAAGAAGAAGAGTGTCCGACAATCTTGTAACGGTATTTTTATTAGGTACATTTGAGGGCATATTTTTCTCTCTCGGGTGTAGAGAAACGGTAATTCTAAAAATTAATTAGAAGGATATTAATTTCTAAAAAAAAAAATCTGTTTTGTAAACAATCCATATATTATTATGTTCTCACACGTCTTGACTTTCTTCGGATCGAGTTCAAGGGCATTGCAGAGCATGACCAAGCTGCCGCGTCGATTCATCCCCGAAGAACTATATATAGGTACCTAATTTATAAGCGTAAACAATTTTTTTCGGTTTATTTTTCACCCAATCAATATTTAGTTTATTAAATTTTTTTAAGTAGATGTACTCGTGATTTTTGAATGATTATATGGATTGGTTTAATATGGTAATTTAAACAAAATATAATTAATACCAAGCAAGTGTTCCTCGTCATTATTAGTAGGTCACTGTAATGGACGATGTATTAAACGTAAATTCAACGGTAAATCATTGTAGGTACACGAAAAACGATTATGAGCGGAGACGATCTATCAGTCTATATTACTAAGAATATTGTATTATGTAGTGTTATACTGCTAATGGAAATTTATTTTCTATTAATTCGAATAGGGTAGGTTAATTTTTATCAAAAACAAATCGCATTTGTTATATAATAACAATTATATTATACTATTATTCCATACAATATTACTACTTAGCTGTAATTAATTTATTATATCGGCAATTCCGACGTACTGAATGATGTGAAAAATTCATGGTATACATAATGTTAAAATTGAACAAAATATTTTGAAAATTTCATCGTGTATAGAAAAAAATAATAATGCTTTAATAACACACGGAATAACAAAAAGTTTCAATTCTTGATTATTATTATTATTCTTGATTTTTTAAATTGCAACAAAATAACTCAAATCGTTTTTTTTGTTTGGAGATATTCAATATTGTAAAAAGTTGATCCTGAAATGTTTATAAATAAAATTGTAAATATACATTTTTAGGTTATTGCCAAAAAAATTATACCTAAAAAACCTTGAATTGAATTTTTGAGCTGTTATTAGTCGAGCATATATTTTTTTTTTTTAATTTAAATATTTGATTGTGGATTTGTAGCCACTGCTGACTAAGTGACAAATATGAGACTGACGGAAAATCGTTGTCCAACGACTGAGACATCGACTTTCCTATATTTTCCAATGAATATTCTCCTCTCAAATCTGAAATCACTAAACATATCTAAGACGTTTAAGCTAATGTAAAATTTGTATTAATATTTATAGGAAAAAAAGTTAAAATCGTCAAATGTCAAATGTTTATTATTTCCTCAAAAAGATTCAAAACATTTTGAAAATTATACCAAATGCCAATGTAAACATCTTGCGAATATTTCAAGTACCTATCTTAGGTTACTCGTTTTTGATCTGTAAGTTTCAACAAAATTAGAAAATCTGTATTTCACGCGTGATTATCTGATTTTGTCGAAATTTAAACTTCAGATGCTCATAAAAAATTCTCAAATCGTAGGTATAAATATAGAAAATTTTTTAAATTTTTAACTACAAAATTATTTTTGACATTTTTCAAAATTCTATCTTCAAACGCTCATCAATAATTATTATGAAATTGTGATTAACTTTAATAAATTCCACTAATAATAACTTATGAAGATCCTTGTATTATCTATATTTTCAATTTTTTGACAGAGCAAACATTTTCGAAAGTTTTAAAAAAATCTAAATTAAATAAAAAAATCCACACGTTTCTAAATAGCTCAAAAATATATGTCATAAACATTATACACATAAAGATTTAATTATGATTAAATATGTTTAACGTTGTTTCACTTATAATTTAATATTAAACAAGAATATAATTTATATTTTAAAAATAATCAAAATAGTATATAATATTCATTATTCAAAACATTTTAATAAGCAGGTACATATAGTTCGTTATGTATGTCCTCAGATCGAGACATAGTCAAGGAGAGTGCTGGTGTCCAGATGGTGCAGATGGGTGTCGTCCGAGACGAGAGAATAATTTATTGATGTAGGTATAAGAAACTAAGGACATAATATATATTATAGTATAATATGCTATAAGAATTATGATGATAGTCACTCTTGTTAGCAATTCATTATAAAAAGTGGTTATCATTACAATATTGATGAGCAATTAATATAATATGATGCCGTGTTAAACACCTGGAGTCACAGATATTCATATGTATTTGTGTCCACACTTTATGTGAAGTAGTACCTAACTACCTACCTATAGGTAATTTGAGCTTAAAATGCGCACTTACGTTTTAAATCGATCAGCGACTTCGCATAAACATATATAGCTCGTGTTTATTCACATGTAGGGTTAAGTTGTTACAGTCGTTCAGCTAAGTTTGTGCAATCATGCTGGTCGCGGTACCGCCAGCCGCCCAACCGAAACGAACAGATGCTTTCTTATCTCTAGTCTTCTAAATTACTATGATCTCGCGTCTATACTGTGTACTCGATGAGATTAAATAATTTTTAATAAATAATAGATTTGATATAATAATAATTAAAAATTATTTAATAAATGCTTTTAGATGCAGATTTGATTTCATTGCTTTATTATAAGGAGTGTCAAAGGGGTAGAATAGGGGTGTAAGAACTCTTGTAATACTGCGACGAACGCAGAAAAAAGTTTCAGGGGAGTTTTTGACAATCAGTTATTGAAAATTATAACTTTTTTTTTAATAAACATGAACATACAAAAACCTACACACTTCGGGGGGTGTTTGAGCACTCAAAACACTCCCCCCCGCGACCATGACTGTTGTTATGGCGTTTCACCGCATAAAAATAGTTGCCATTGGCTGCAGATTATATTGTCATACCAGAGATAGACAACGTTTCGTAGTGATACTGTCACGGGTCTGCAAACCCTCCAAAATGTGTGCACCCCAAAACTTATTTGCCTGGTTGTGCCTATGAATATAATAGTATATGTACCTCAACCTCATTAGCTTGTCATTTTTATATGGTAAGCTCGTAAAATTAATAAAAATAATTGTTAAAAGTGTTCATTTTATTAGACGCTGAATTTAATATTATAATATCTGGTCGTAGAGACAATAAGTATACAAGTTATCTCCAGAAAACTATTGCATAACAATACAAATTAAAAAAACATGTTATTGACGAGTGCCACCTTTTAGAAATCCAAGCAAAACGTTTCATTGAATTCGTTTTATGTCCACAAGCCTATACATATAAGTTATGGCAATACTAGGAGTGAGTTAACGGATTATTAACTTGGTCGAATGCGATTGAGGTGAGCCTTCGAATTCAAAATAACAACTTTTTAAGTTATATAAAAAGAGAACTACGTTGAACTTTAATAGGAAATTCAAATGAAAATATTGTTTAGTTATTCACAAGTTTAATGTACTTATATTTATAACTATTATGCATATACAATTGGTTATGAAAAAAAAAATTGTGAGCCAAGATTAAAAAACTAAGAAATAACAACAGATTTACCTGTAGCTCTAATTATTTTGATTAACACTTTTGCTCCAAGTCCGCTTAACTCATGAGCAAATGTAGTCAATAAAGTACTAAGTCATAACTAATGATTCAACCGTTCAAATTTTCAAAAAAAAAAAAAAAGAACTACCTGAATCCGTTTAAAAAAAAATAGCTGTTATCCTTCTACTGAAATAAATAAACTCGATGTAGTACAACCGCGTGCTTAAATTGTTTTTGAATTATCATAAAAACGATTGCTTGTTAAAAATAAAGAAACACTCGGTTTTTTTTTAATTCCTCATACTATCGGTCCATAATAAAATGGATTCGTTAAAAAAAAAAACGACACAAGATACGCCGCTGCACTGTGTGTATTATAACGCACGAGGTGTGTCCGAGGTCAAGGAGCGTGATGAGTATAATATAAAATATAAATGTATAGTACACCTGGTCCTCCGACCGAAAGCCTATCCCTGTGAGACATTATACGAAACACAATGTTTACCGCTTTATATACCTGTACGCACGTATCTATAATATAATACTTTAATATCACAATATTTTTTAAATAATAATATAATATTATATACGCCATTTGGTTTTTTTTTTCAAAACGACGACGACGAATTACACACATTATATATAATATTATCGCACGGCCGTCCGAAATCCCATCGTGCGGTCGTGCGGTTATCACCCCGCAGGATTTATGGACGACGTGATACGCGTCCGCGTACACACACACACACACACCCGTTCGCGCGGCGGCCGTGATTCCTGTTTCATCCTCTCACGCCCACCCATATATAAGCGTCCTGCGGACCGTGAAAACTTTTTTGTCTCTCTCTCCGGTCGTTCATATATATATATATATATTATAATATGTAATAAAACTATAGGGTACCTACTACACATGCTCGCCGGTATGAAATTGTTTTTTGCACCTGTTTTTCTCGTCGATCGTCGAACACAACGAATGTTCAACGGATTGCAATTATAACATTGTTGTACGTCGTCGTCGTTATTACACGTCAAAACGCGTACAATATAATAATATTGCGTACACCGTTATTTTATTTTATTTATTGATAGTAACGCCCGCTAGGGCAAAGAGTGTACGAGAGATACATATTATAACATATAGGGATAACGTACAGTGTATAATATTAATGAAACAACAACAATTTGTTTAAATTACAACTATCGTCGAGAAAAAAAATCAAAGTTGGATAGACGTTCGTTTTACTAGTGTAAAATTCTATATCATGGGACAAAATTACGTCTACCTGGTGCATATGAATAGAGGAGTGTTATGTCTGTAGTTATTCGCCGGAGGGGCTTTAATTACTTCTATCAGTTAGAGGGGGTATATTATGCTGTTTCTCGATTTCGGCAATACGTTGTATAATAACCTGCAGAGTTGGATTAAGAGGGGGGGGGGGGCTAGCAGAGGTGTAAAACTGCCAAAGAAAAATGGGCGCCAAATGATTTCTACTTAACCGCAATCGCTGATATCCATCAGCAGTTTAAATATTTTTTTTGTTTAGGTTAACAAATAAACCCGAACATTTATTAAATTTTAGTCAGCTTTTATGAGAGTATTGTGGCAACTGTTTTAGAATGTTGTAATAAAGTTAGTGAAAAACTGCAAAAACCTGGGTTGGATTTACTGACCGTGTGACCGGTTGTGACCGTGTTCACCTGTTCATCTAATTAATTGATATTTTCTTTGTGATTATGGTCAAGTCGAGTCACAAACTTGACAAAAGACTAAAATAATGCTTATTATCTGTTTAATTTAAAATTTAAATTTTTAGTTAACTTCAATTGATTCATAAAATAGTTTTATTAATTTTTACAATAATGATCTGGATGATACTTTGAAAACTTGAAATATATCATTTTTATAATATTATATTAAAACAGTTTCCTCGGATATTGACAATAATAAATTCGGGCAAAACTCGTTTATGAACGAATGTATATATTGCATTAAGATTATAATATCGGACAATACCTTTAACAAATTGTGAAGCAGAACGCTCCTTTTTAGTGTTGGCTCTGATTAAAAAGCGATTAAGATCAACGCAGACCGAAGATAGGTTAAATACACTAACAATTTATTATGTCCATCAAATATTACATATGTCAACAATTCTTTTCAAGCAAAGCAAGAGAAACATGTTCTAATAAGTAAACTTTAATTTGTATTTTTTTTTTATACTTAACTTTGACACTAACATTAAATTGCAGTATTGCTTAAAAAATGACTATATTATGTTTAACGTTTATTTAAGCCTTAAGGACTCTCAACGAAAAAATTTCTAGCACATTTCTTACACCACAAGGCTCTGATTATAAACATCTCAAAAGTTATAATTTCCATTAGAAAGCGCATATCAGTTGAAACTTTTGAAGCAATCCTTATCTCCTTCTATGCTAGAAAAGCCAAAACAAAACACAACATATTGTTACACATACCTTCGTCCACAAAGTATTAATTAATTAATTTAATTTAATTATTTTACAAGACAAAAAAAATAAAAATAGTAATTACAAAAAAAATTGGAGTATTTCATAATATTGTATATTTTATGACATTTTCAAACACTAGATATAAATCTGTCATGGTATTGTTTCAATAAATCGGTTACATGTATAAATTATATTAATATTAGTGAACGTATATGATGTATAAAGTAATATAAGTTGAAAAATAAATATTAATAATTAACATATATCAACGTTTACAACAAAATAAAATCATACATTTTAGATTCAAACGACCTGTTGTTACCGTTTATTCGACACAAACATTTCTTTGTCGGCAATAATTTATATATATTATATATATAGGACAACTCGTCGTACTTTTTATGAATAAAAATAAAAAATAAAACCCGATGAACTCGGTCCTCGGAGTGAAATATGTTGTGCCCCCTGCCCCCTGCCCCCTGCCCCCTGCCCCCTGCCCCCTGCCCCCCTGCCCCCCTGCCCCCCTGCCCTCCTGCCCCCCTCATAATCTATATTATATCGATGCTGCCACCCCACTCACCAACCACCTAATTATAAACGTCTCGGGTCTGCGCGTGCAGATGTACCATACCTTATAATAATTGCACGACGTACCAATAATAGTGCTGTATATTATAATTTATGTACCAGTTAACCGTACCGCCGCGGTACAACGCGCGTATTGCCGATGGTAAATGATTTTTCTAATATAATAACGACTGCGTATAATCGCACGGTTTTCAGTTATGTTGTATGAACCCTATCCGTCTTTCTTTGACCTATCCGTCGGCGCTCGGTATTTATCGGATTACACGCGCGTCGTGATTTTCATACAGATCGCACGGATCACTTAAAACTTGTAAACAGTACGACCTTTATAAATTTATAATGCATAAAATAATAATATAAACTCATTATTCATGTCATGCGTATACCTCGTCCGCACATGCAATACTATACGCGTATACCATATATACGTATATACTGCAGGGCCCATACATAATAATAATTGCTGTACGCATAATAATTGTATGACGTGTACGTAGATGTGTACCTCGAACACTACTCATTATAATAATGCATATCGAGATTCGTTGCCGGAAGGAACGATAGTTCCCGTTTCGAGCGTGTCTGCTTCCAGCGATATAACAATACGGGGTGTATCCAAAGTCATCGTCCGATTTCAAAAATGCATATTTATTTTAAAAACAAATATATATATATAAGTGTAAAATAAAGTGAAACATATTCTTAAAATAGTCTCAAGTTTTAATTACTTTGGTTACAAATTATGTTCAATATGACCCTGCAAACTTGGAAGAGCTTAAAGTCAGAATCACAGGTGCTGTGAATGCCGTGTGATATGGTGTAGATATGATCAGCAACGTTTTGGGAGGAATTTGAATACCGTATAGACGTATGTCGGTAGGGGGCGGACGGTGGGGTCATATTGAACATTTGTAACCAAAGTAATTAAAACTTGACTATTTTAAGAATATATTTTACTGTGTTTTACACCCTTATATCTTAATTTTTAAAATATACATGCATTTTTAAAATCGGATGAAGACTTTTGATACACCTTGTAATATTATTATAATTGTATGCTTATCCACCACTGTTGTATTATTATTTTAATAAATCGGAGTTGGCCAACGCACACGGATCGATCAAAATTAACAACGTATAAGTATTATAGTACACTGCAGCAACAATAAAATATTATAATTATTATTGCGTGTTATAATAACGAACGATACATAATATTATGAACAGAGATGCATCGTTTCGTATTCCCTGCTGGATTTTTGACGACGATAATATTCAAAATAGGTACAACGAATAATTAATATTAGTGTTTGTTATAATAATTATTATTTATTTCCAAAAAAATTACAGTCATGTCCAAGTGGCGGGCGGCGGCTTTGTGTAAGAGAGAAAAAAGGGAGGCTGCACGACGAATTATTATACACTTATATTAAACAAGACGCGTTCGGGTCGCGAGAAAAACGTGACTGTAGCCGGCGGCTCGGGTTAGGTGGCCGCGGCTCGAGATCACAATCGCGGAGTGTGCCCGTCTGCACCGTGTGAATCGCATTGGCTCGCGAGTGTCTGCTCAAGTCGCCGCAGAGGTTCCTGGGAAGTTTTCGAAACGAGACACAGGACTTCCAGACGAATTATCTTTTGGTTTTAAATGCAAACATATTATTATGTCCCTGATCAAATAATTTAGTTGACAAAAAACGCGTATAATAAATTGCCTAAGCTAGTGTGCAATAAAAAGAAATAGCGTAGGATGCATTATTTTTAACATAATATTTAGTTATTATTTTGCGTAATTGAAAGTTGCAAAATAACAAAATATTATGAGTGACCCGAATAGTAATTTAAAAAAAATATGAATCAACTTTTTTTTAAATGAAATAAATTAGAATTTTTTCTGTTTTAGTTTAAAACTTTTAGAGTTGAATAACTATTAATTTATGGCTTAACGTTTAATTCTAATTTAACTAATTCAAATTAAATGTTTATTGAATTGCCCCCTTTTGCTAAATAGAACCGAGTGATAACGTCATTAGCCGAAGAAAACATCTATTCATTTCACTGCACTCAAACCTTTAACACTGCTCTGTGGCGTATATTTGTGTTGTACGACTTGCGTGGGAATATCAAGACGAACCCACAAACCATCTTCAACAATATTTTGCAAGCATTATGCCGTATAGCTGCAAGTCTCGATTACGGAAATACTGATTCGAGCAGTGCTCAAGAACGACATGAAACGAACAGATTGGTAAGGCTTGTCAACTTCACACAGGAAAAATGTACCTTGTATGGGTACGCTTTCCCTACAGCGAACAGTGGAACAGCACGGCCACCGACCATGTCTTTTTTTCCCATTTATGATATCGCAATTGAGGTAGGAACTACAATAGTATCACTTCCATCTCAAATGGAGATTGTACATTGTGTTTATTGTACAAAGGTATACAAAATCATCTTACAAATTATAAACATTTATACAAGGCATGTGCTGCAGTGATGTCCGGAGACTACATCAGAAAAATAAACACACATATTATATTATGATACAATAAAGTACAAAAATGGAGCCCCGTTTCACTCCTTGGATGGCGCTTCACCTGTCAGAACCTGTGTCGAATGAAAGGACTGAGGTATTTTCAGCCCCTGTTCAACTGTCGTTGAGTGACATCCAGGATTATTTTCCTCGTCCACTCGGCCTTGCTTGACTGATGCCATCTCTGTTACCATTTCATTACCAACCGCGAGGTCGTCTGCAAATCCGATTAGGTGGACACCCGCTGAAACCATCATCGTCATCAAATCGTCATACGCTGTGTTCCAGAAGATATGACCGAGGACCGAGCCCTGCGGAACTCTGCAGGCGACTGGTTTAGCATTCAGCTCTTCGCCTACCAAAATCGACCTTGTATATACTAGTATAGTTCATTATTAATATAGTCTGGACTCTGGAGCATATACGTATAGGTGTGAGTTGGTGATAGAAGGTATTTTATTTAGCACTCCTGGACTCAAAATTAGCACCCCCGAAAATCCGAGCCGTAATTCTTAAGTTTTACATAGATATTCAATTGTAATAAGAATTGTGTTAAAAGATCTTTTAAATCAATAATTTTATCATTAATATTTCGAAATATTTTATTTTAAATTAATAATTGTATATTATGGTTTGATGATAACAATAATTACCACAGTTATTATTATTATCAATGACATTATGCTTGGAAAATTCCGTACAAAAATGAGCTTTTCTTAACTTCTATAAATTATTTAAATTTGTCATCATAATTTCAGTACGGTTTGGAACACGTTAGTGCAGTTTTTTTTTATAGGTACATGTGGTAAATCAAAAATTGGTTAAAGATGAATACGTTACAACCATAGTTAATTGATTTATCTTTTTTAAATATTAACGAGGTATTTCAAAATTACTTAAATTTAATTTAGTTTCAGATAATAGTACAGTATAAAAACAAGAAAATTAATTAGGATATAGATAATACATATTGAAACCTACATGGCTACATGATGTGTTTGTTTTTATTTTTACTTATTTAATGCGTATTGTAGTGTCTTAAGTATGTGTATAAAATATTCTGGTTAAAAATATACCAAAAAGTAAATATTTTTATAAAAATAAAAAATAGTCACTCAATGTCATATAAATAGGAAAAAAAAAATTTTAAGGAGCCCGGAATGTAGATTAATTAGGTGGATGAGTATAGGCCGGTCATATATTTTGTCAGCTATTAAAAATGTTTGCACCCCATAAAATGTATGTCTGTAGTTGCGCCTATGGTCCTGCGACGAAAACGTAAATTTCAAAATGTTTAAAATATTACGACCTTGTTATTTCAGAAGCGACTAACAGCACCTACCCACTGTATAATAGGTATGCGCTTTTCGTATTTCCTGTAATATGACCATAAACTGTTAAGACGGACGCGTGATGACCCCCATTTCATCTGCTTCGTATAATTGCAACAACGCACGTTCCATAATATTATAGACATGTATAATGTCTATCAACGGTCTGGATAAAAATTTAATATATTCTCGTTTGATCGGGGGATGCATGCTTTATATAATTATTATATTTTGGGTATTATAACAATTTCGTTGTTTTTGTTGTATTTTTTTTCACTTTTAATCGATTAACAGTCGTTCAAAGGTGGTAAACACATGACGACGGCTGGTCTATATATGCACACACACTCGCATCGGACAGGTGTGTGTGACTGCTGCAGTTAACAACATCTGTAGTGTCGCGTCAGTCCGAAAACCATTGGGCCATCGGCTCTCGGGGGTAGATATAAATATACATATATATATATATAGGTTCCTCCTATATAATGTAATACATTATACTATTATATTATATTGCTGCGTCCGTTGGTAAAAAAATTGCTTGAAAAAAAATCAACTAATATAGTTTTTAGCTAGTCGAATAGCTGCGTCGAGTGTGTGTAGTCGAATAATAATATCCATAACACCACTGCTGCTGCTGCTGCTGCTGCTGCTTCTGCTGCATCGGCGTCTGGAGGAAGTATATTATATATACAATATAATAAGACTTCGCTGTGGTACGCATATGTGTGGCTCGGCTAATAACTGACAGGCAGCAAACATGTGGGAATCGGAACGCCATACTGCAGTTTCTATATGTATATCGTATTGTGGAAAAACGACGATTAAAATTTTTTATTAAAATATCGCATACGGTGTAATAATTGTAATATTATTATAAAATTTATAATGTATCGAAAGTCTGAAATTTAAATAACCTGCAGCCAAGCGCGCAGCTAGTGGTAATAACGTTTGAGTTTTCCAATGTCTCATGACGCCGATGGTTTTTCGCGCGAATTCAGATTTGAATATTTATCGTATTACCGATGTGCTGTAAATGTGTTGATTTTAATTTCACTGGTTGAAGCCCGGCATTTTGTCGTATAGCTATGCATTTAGATTTTAGACGAACATTTTCATAATATACTTATTTTAAAATTCGAACGAGTAGTTTTTCATTCATTAAAATATAATATGTTCATAACAATCTCTTTAGAAATGATTTTACAAAAATAAAAAATAGATATATCATTATTAGTATATTTAGTATTTATTATACTTGGACCATTTTTATAAATCATAAAAATGTCGTTAGATTAATAATATTAATAACTAAAATGTTCAAATCACCCACCTCTTCTAAAACCATTATCATGGGCCTATCAATTATGCTCAGTGCACTAATTTAAACTGTAACTCAATTTGATACAACTCGTTAAAATTTTTATTTAGAGACGTCAAAATGTTCAGAAAAATGCGAGTTCTCGTTTGAAAAACAGAAGTTTTCATCTCCACATAAGACACTCCTTGAGTAGGTAGTAAAAAAAAAATCTTATGAATATGAAAATATTTTCCGAGTAAAAGTGTTTGAAATATTCTAAAATCAGATTTTTAATAACTGCAATGTCGAAAAAAAAAAGAGGACTCTCGGTTAATCACGCTGTATATAATAATATGTACTCGCCAAGTATGTATTTTTGTTTCTCCGATGAGGCATTATAATAGTATTATTATTACTATTATTATTATCATTATATTATATAGCTACTCAAAACGACAAAACATATCATTTTTTTTTTTTTTTTTTTTTATTGATCTAATAAACTCGGCAACTATGGCCATTAGTTGCAATTGAATATGGTTTAAAGTATATTTACATTTTTTTTAAGTATAGTATAACATCAAAGTAAAAGTATGGTTACATTGTATATAGAACTAGCTTACATATTATTATTAAATTAAACTGTAAAGACCTGTATATTTAAAAAATTGTATCATCTTAGTGTTCTCCTCGGTTTTGGGTCCCAGTGCAACTTCAAGTGTCGTATCCAATACGATGATTTGTCGATCTTGTTCATACTTGAGTCAGTCGTTTATGATATGTTTCACTGTTAATTGGACACCACAGGCATGAGCACGAGCATTGGCATGAGGGAGGTTTTTCCTTTGGCCATTAGGTACCCGTGCGTAAATATCGTTTATCATAATGTGTATAATATGAAATTTGTATTGGACGCCGCTGCAGATCACGAGTTTCGGTCAAATGATAAATGGTCCGGTCGCGGTCGTGTGTTTTTTTTTCCAACAATATTATACATAATATTATAATATACGTGTTATATGATAGTATGTAGGTACAGCAAAGAAACAGAGAACAAATAAATCGACTCTCGAACGGTCTCGATTCCATCATGATATTATATGCCTTAATATTTTGCAAAGTCTTGGCGGGCTGCGATGTCGTAAGGGGTGAAGGGTAGGTGGTGGCACTCACCCTTATTAAATACAATTATATATGTAGTAATATTATCTTCTGTTCTAGACGATTATATAATTGCCATAATATGCGTATTAAACACAAAAGGTTGTACCTACTAGACGCCGCTCATACAGGTGGTATACAAGAACTGACCGCAAATAATTTAACGTTTGATTACGACGCGGCCGTTGAGTATAATATAATTTATAGTCATTTATTATTATTATTATTATTACTTTTATTTTGCCGCTCTCTAGACCCTTTTGATTGATTAATAGATCGACTACATGTCGATTAATCGACAGTGCGCGGGTACGTATGCATAATAATAATAATAATCGATTAGAAAATAGAAAAAAATATAAACCCGTCCGCGCTCACCGTTCGGCAGCGGCGGGAGATCGAGGCGCACTGCCGCAAGGTATTATATTATTATTATAGTCTCATCCGGATGATTGTTTTCGGTGTTTTTTATTTTTCGGATTTCTTTTTGGAAACCGTTTCCTCTCCCTAGCTGGCGCGGGCCGAGACAATAAAATTCAACAGTCTAATAATATAATACAATAATATTCGGTAATGTGGCTGCAGGTGCGCGTGTACCATTTCTGCGCGTAAAGTGTACCAACGCAGTTGCGGATATACCTGTGACCTGTCTATTTATATTTTATTTTAATATTATATTGTGCATGGTAATAATTTAGACGCGATAATCTGGCGAGCGAAGAAATTAGTAATTTTTAATTGTATTTAATTAATTTATTGTACACATCGTGCCTACCATATCCTCTGCGTTATTGCAGTTTACTATACATAATATAACGGCGTTTATAATATCGGTAAATAGTGTAATAAAATAATGAATGGTTTCACTGTGATGATAGTAATAATAACGGACTATTGTGCGTATTGTTTATGTGTACATTATATTATATAATTTATATAAACACATAATATACCTGTACTATAAGATCAACGCGATCGGGGAGAAAAATAAAACAAATAAAAAAACCATCTCGTTGGATGTTTAGGTAGTTGTTTTTTCAAGGATACGGACGTTTTATCATTCGGAAGTCGCTTCTCCGTTCTCCGAATCGATCCTAACCCGGTGACAGTGTTATTTTGTAAACATTATATTTTATTTGTACAAAATAAATTATCTTGTTATGAACTAATCCACCGATTTAGATCATTTTTTTTTTAACTAATAGATGGTAGCACTTTACAGATCTCATTGAACTTTTTTTTTCATTATTTTGATCTCAATCTTTATATTTTAATATGTCTTTAAAAATAAGTCAACTTTAAGCTTTTTTTACAAATTATTGTATTCCATTGATCGAAATAAAAATAAAAATCGGCCTTTAATAATGCGGCCTGTTGGTAGTATTTTTCTTTCAGACAAAAAAATAGATATTAAAATCCGAAAATTCTAGAAGGCCTGAAAATTGTTCCTGTGAAGTAATTATCGTTGGTATAATACAACATATCAACCCCCTTCCCTCTATTTAGGTATCGGGCAGTAGATTAGTGAAAAATTATTATAATTTATGTGTGGGAACTAAAATATAAAATATAATTTTTAAATTTGATAAAATTGAGGAAAATTTGAAAAATTCGCATCGGGTTTCCGTTAATTAAAATTTGCTGGAAAAACGTTTGCCAGTAATGCTATGCAAAGCACGCGAATACGTGCGAAGAGCTTTTTAATATTTACAATATCATCGTTGAAAATAGGATACCCGCAAAGGCCTTTAACGGTGTTTTTATGGTTCACGTGCATATACTATACATACGAGTATTCCTATGTATAGTTTATTGGTCCACTTTACGCACTTTCCTACCATATTTACCTGAATATTAAATAGGTTATAAACAATATTGCTGCAGCCTTTTTATTCGTGACATGTTTTTTTACTTTTTATGTATTTTAATGAATACAATTAGTGACCTCCCTTACACTCTTGATATAATAACAGTCAGTACCTATGCAATACATATACTTGCGTTTTGAAAAATAAAAACACACAAATTTGCCATCATTTAAGGCGCTTTTTTGATTTTTAATTGAGTTTTAATTTTGCAACAAAAGATTTTTTTGATAAAAACGTTATCATAGTTTGGTATATTTTTTAAAGTACTCAGAACTTTGGTGGCGACCGACTTCCCGCAAGCTCTATATAATATCATAATACATGATATTTTTATGAACTTCCTCGTGTATAGTCTAATACCCTAATGATTTTTGTTTTCAATTAAGTCCTGAGCATGTGTCACACACCACGGCAATAATAAAATAATTTAACCAATAATTAAGGCTCGATTAAAAAACAACATATGGACTATAACATTTGTTCAAGTGGTATAATAGTTTGACAACAAACATTAAACATACTTAATCGGACACTTTATATTCACGTTATGGGTTCGGTGTATCACCTGGATCGTATATATATCGTTCTTTTTAATATGAAACAGACTATAAATGCATATTCTAATATATTTATCTATTTGATTGGTCAGTTTTAATCCTAATTTGTACCGTCCTGTATTTACGTCAACAACGCTTTTGATATTTTCGACATTCCACCAATTTTAAACAACCTAAATGCCCCCCGTCCCCCGTCGAAATGGAATGCAGCGTTCTGAAGTTGTGGTGTTGGCGGGGGGAGTAGGGGAGGAAATTTTGACCTTGTGGAAATATTTCCCATTCGCTTTGACCACACACAAGAGCTGTTCATCAGTCTGCCACGAGAGCGAGTTAAAAATAATAATGGGTAGGGACCTCTTATATTATTATATTATAAGCCGAAAAACAATTTTGTCTGACGTCTATACAGACGTTTCCCGGCTGCCGAGTCCAAAACATCTAAAACGACACGTTCGCTGTGCATATTTGCGTAAAAATATAACCAAAAAAGTGAGCAGAAATTAAAAAAAAAATTGTACCGCTCACAATATTTATAGGTTTCCTCCACATACCCACGTTTAGTGTATATATATATGTATATATTGTAATATATTATTATGCTGCACATAATGCAATAAGTATATCATAATATTATATTTATGAAACCGCCGCCGCACCACCACCGGGTCCGGTACTGTTTTGCTTTGAAATCGGATAACCCGCCTAACTCGTTTTCGAAAAAGTTTTATTTTTTTACATGTGCCCCGGGTGTGTGTACCTACTAAATTGTACGCCGTATTAAAATTTCGGCAAACGAGACCCCGATACACAGCGCGACCATATTATTATTACATTATTATTAGAAAATACCGCAGCTATATTACACCATAATATTATACGCGTATAGGTATAGGTACTATATTATAATAGCACATTAAATTTTATTTCAATAATGTTTTTCGTCCGACTCCGCGGCCTTGGGACTATTTATCATATATAACCATATAGGTATATATTCTTATATAATATACATCTCTATATACTATATTATGTATATATGTATATATATACATACATGCTGTGGTCAGCAGTATTCCTGTAAAAATATTACATTCATGTATAGACGACTATTAAAGCTACACGCCTCCGTGTGTATAACAATAAATTAATTAAATTAATCTGTACGTTACATTAATAAAAGGCAATGTTTTCGGGTGTGTGTTTTTGCGATCCACAGCCATGTCTACCGCACTATAATGGTTCTGAAATTTGGTAGACACGGGTAATCCTTAACCCAAAGATGTGTACCTCTAGACCGGTTTTTTAAGTTTTGCGTTTTAAAAATGGGCTCACACAAGAATTTGTTGCCTTACGAAAAACGATTATCGTTTTGTTTATATATACCCGAGGTTGCCACCACTCGGGGGTGTTAAGATAAATCCACTGGCGAATTGTCACGGGCAACTCCGTGCAGGATCAGCTGTAGCAGTATAGGTATATTATGACAATATTTATTAAGACTATTATATAACTGCAGAATCATTATGATGCGATGCGGATGACCACCACTGAAATAATTAGAGTAATACGTATAATGGTGACATCAACGCGTTAGTGGTTCGGAGTGGAAAGCTCCACTGAGAATTTCGGGTTAGAAACAGTATATATTTTATTATTATATTATTCATTTGAACATAATATATTATGCACAATCACGAGGTGAGTATTTGAAATGTCGGCATCGTTTCATACCGAACAGATTTTATAGACTACATTCTACGTTTTACATTTAGATGGTTAGGGCATGTTTTGTTTTTAGAGCGTATGCTTTGCATAACTATATACTTCATAAAGTCTTGGGAAATTATTGAGTTATTAATTAATGTAAGTTGTAATAAAAATAGTTTTTCTTTTTATACATCTGAGTTTTCAGTATATCTAGGTACGTTTGATATTATACTTCTTTACCAATAATTAACATACAAGTGTTATTATCTAAGGTATTTAATGAGATTTGTATTGTTATTGAATCTGATTATTCAACTTGATGAAAAAATAAAATATACCAGAATAGGAATAAAAAAATTAATGTGAATTAATTATTATTTATATTTTACTTGATGCTGGTGTACCCGACTTAAGTATAATACTGAAGAGTATATTTTTTTGTTTAGCCAGCTTTAAACATAAGCCCCGATGCACTGTATATCAGGAAACATCGGAGTATAGCTAGGTAGGTATATTAAAAACCTCGAATCTACTAATTATTATTAAGAAACGATTAATTCGAATAAGTTTATTGACATCTGCATTCATAATATATTGTATTGTGTCAACATTTTCCGGATTCGGATGGCAAGAATCGTGTTGAATTTAACTTGAAGACATGACGTTTAAAAGGTTCTGAAATCAAAAGATGCCCCTAAACACACAACGGACGGCCGCTGGATGGAAAATTAAATTTTTTCATCCGATAAAATTTCTCACGCTCCGCCTCCATAATAGTTCATACTCATTAAAGGTAGCATATTAGGTACCTAACGTATACGTACTATCACGGGTAGTGGTAATTTATTTAATGATAACATTGCACGAGACGACATTGTGTAGAGTTTATAGGTATAAAATAGTCGGTATATACCTATACTCGAAATACCTAAATCTATTTGAAAGACCGACGCGCCGACGACATAAAGCATCCCCGTCCGTCTATAGTCTATACAAACCACATTGCACACACAACAAAAAAACATATTATTAAATAGGTATGCGCCGCAGCGCGTAATGTATAATATAATAATATTGTAAATCACGACCGGCTCACGAATTATTTTTATTTATTATTTTATACGAACCGAAAATCGTGAAGTCCTCGATCCGCGGCGGCGTTGGATCGAAATTCATTTCCGGCGCGATTCGGGCGATTCGACAATATATTATCAACAAGACATTACCGACCTACCTACCTATTATAATATAGGCAATGTCTAACATCTATTTACTTATCTATATACAGTCGTCGTTGCACCGTCATCGTTTTGTATGTTATAAATTATTTTAATGATATTACTACTATTAGAGCTGAGGAGTACTTAAAAACTTCAAAATACGTTATGCACTTTATATAACGCATTTAAAAAGCAGCAACAAATACGCACTTAAAAAAAATATGTTCTACAAAAATGTAATTTATAAAATATAATACCTAAATATTACAATATTTATATAAAAAAAAAAATTAAAAACGTTGTTTCAATATTGATAGAAAGTTGACAATTTAATTGCTTTCGTATTCTTGTACATTTTCTTATATTATTATTATTATTATTATTATTATTATTATTATTATTATTATTATTATACGGACAACTGAAGTTCACTTACTACACGCGCGTCTAGCGGTGATACCGGGCAGATGGTGATTTACCTTAACGATAATATTAATATCATTCAATATTGCGTACAGGGTACACATTTGAAAAATAATATTTTTATGTAGTTTGTTGTATATTATTATAATATATTAATATCTAATATTAACATTTTCCAAATATTTGTTACTTAGATGCTCTTATTAATTTGTCTGATATATACTCAAATATACATTTATATATTATGATAACGAAAAAATATGAAAAATACAATTTTAAACACAACATCCTCGTGTTATATAACATATTTCTACATCACTCACATTGTTCTGTGACCTTTCTAGACAAAAACAAAAACTAGAAGTCTTCAGCCCTAATTGTTATTATGTCCGTCTTCGCGTCACTAGTAGTAGTACCGGATTGGAAAGTTTCAAACCTATTAGCAGTTTAAATATGTTTGTCATTGAATTATATATATTTTTTATTTACCAATAATTATAGTTAATCGACCCGAAAGTCAAAAATGCGTCAAATGTCTTACTACCCCACATGGCGAATAATTACAACAGTATATTGATCGAAATAGAATTACATTTTTACACAGCTTTTAACAAAACGTCTGTCATTAAAATGTCCTTACAATTTTACCTATCATTTGTGTGTGTGCGTTTGTGTGACCATAATATAATATTAATTATGTCCTAAGTATTTAGTCGAAGAACTATCGTTTCCCGAAATATGTGTAGCACATAATATAATATAATCTCTCATCGCATGCGAGTTATCACGTGGAATTCGACGACCAAGCGGGCCCCTGCGACTAACGACTATTATTTTTTTTTTTTTTACATAAAACGAAAAACAAAACTCGAGAGACGACGTCGTGGAATTCGGTCGCGTATACCGGTACAGTCTCCACCGACACCTGTGCGGTCCGAAAAAACGACGTTACCTTTATACGAGTATATGCCTACGCTCGCTGCAGTATAAGTAAGTATATATATATTATGCTTATGTATTGTATATTTAAGCATACCCATAATAGGGGTCAAAAAAACAGAAAATATGTACCTCGTATTTAATTTTGTCAAACCCCTTCTCGGCGAGTTTTTTTCCCTTTCATCACACACACACACACATACACATTAATACATTATTACCATCACACAATACCGTTTTGTCGAGTTTAACGGTGTGTGTGTGTGTATCGTTTTACTTAAAGCGGCGCGGCGGCCCCGTCCTTACGATGCACACACATACACACACACATACACACACACATACACACACACACACACACACACTCCTGCATCACATACATCACTAATAGCAGAGTTAAAAAAAAAAAATAATAATAATAATAATAAAATATCAAATCAAAGGAGTATTTTATACCTACGCGTAGAACGCATGAGTCACGGGCATACCATAAAAAACGATTCGGTAGAAGGAATGAAAAAATAAAATCATGTTCGACTTGATGCGCGCACCTGCCCTCCGCCGATGCTGCTGCTGTTTGCCGCTCGTACACACACACACTCTCTCTCTCTCTCTCTCTCTATATATATATAAGTATGTGTATATGGGTACATAATATAGGTAAGCGGCGGCGGTGCGATGACGGCCGTGGAATCCGACCAGTCCATTACACACACACACACACAAGCAAACTACTGTCTGTCTGTCTGTCTGTCTTTAGTGGCGAGTTCTCACGGGCGCACAGGTGCGCGTAAATGCGTATACTTGCGTCAGGTCCGTATATAGCAGTTATATATAGTCTTTGTATAATAAGTCTTCGGTCAGGTATATATATTGCGGTAATCGACATGGCAAAGGGTTGTCTCCCAGGTATAACTCTCGGGGGGGGGGGGGGGTTAGGTTATCCGGAATGGGCTTCGGGTCGACAGTGTGTTCGAGTCTTATATTTTATTCGAATACGACTGCAGCACGGCGGCTGGACGAAGCTTTACCTGCACCTCACACCCCTCCCAGCCAATCGCCCAACGCGTAGCGACGACGTGTTTCCGAAAACTAAAAGATTTTATGTACAATTTTAAGTTGTTTTAACACGAATAATACACGAGTAGATGTCCTCTAGTATATGTATACTATTACCCGAGTAATAATTGCGTGTGAATGTGTGTCTGTGAATTTTTTCTCAAAACGCCCCCCACGAATATCGTCAGAACTTATAGGAGTTTTTTTTCAAAAAACGAATACATTGGTCAAGGTCTCGTCTCCAGGAAAATTCGCTTTTTTGAGTTATGCTCGAAAAATAGGAAAATCTGAAATATTTATATTATTTGGTTATTTCCAAGGACATACAATGTTTGGAACATGTTCTTAAGCTATAAAAAAGTCAATTTTAAAACAAGCATATCATTTTTGAATATCTAGCTGAACACGAGCTGAACTCGAGTCACCCTGAACTATATATCTTAATTGTGTATAATATACTTGTACTGCAGTATGTGATGCAAAGTGGTTATTCTGGAAGAAGGATCTTTTCGGATAAAAGTTGGTGGTTTGTGATAAAAAAAAGCCAAACTGCATAGTATATGATGTGGATATTTTTTACATCAAAAATCAATTTTACTTTTTACTAGAAACATTACAGTATGATATATAAGTAGGGTGTTAAAATGTCACGAAATTTACTTTCTTAAAATACTTCATTCACATGAAAAATAAAAATGTACCAAAAATTATAAAATAAAATAGAAAAAAAGTTTTTTTTCAAGTTTCACCCGTATAATTAGGGTGAGAGAAGAACATGTTTAAAATTACCTATGTCTATTAATGAATATAAAAATTGCTTATTAAAGTGACTAGTGAAATAGTGTCCATGGATTTCTGAAGATGGCCTAGACCGGCTAGACTTGATCAGTAATCAGTAATCAATAATCATATACTTACCGATACATTTGTGAATTATTATCTATTAATTTATTATAATTATATTAATTCACATAACACATTACAATACAATTTTTCTATTATGTATTTTTCTTTTTTTTTTCAAAACGTTCAAAATAATATTATTTATCTCCAAACAAATACAGATATGAAGTAATACAATAATACTTAATTGAATAATAATAATATAGTAGTATCATCTACGTTTCTACTGCATATGTAAAAAAAAATATTTTTCAATATTTCAATGCAATATTTCATGAGGATTAAAATTTTCAATTTTGAAATATTTCAAATTAAAAACCCTATAAACATTACAGTTTCATACATAAGTATATAACAAAATATAAATATTACAACAATTATAATTAGGAATGTATTTTAGTTATTTTATATGTTTTAAAATAATTATTATTATTAATAATTTTAATTTTAAATCTCTTTATTGTCCATCCTAACCGAGTTAGTTAGGTGATAAAAATGATTTCAAACATGATATCATAGTTTAAAAGTATATTGATTTGCGTTTTCGGTCAGCTATAATTAAATTTTTTATTTATCGGCCCGAGTGCATGTCGGGCATTACTTTTTTTAACCCGAGAATGCAATTAGACTAAAAACATTTCGACCTTATATAGGTATCCGTCTACTTATATGACTTGTATGTCATATGTATTATGTATATATACGCGTACGACCGACAGTAACGATTTCCTTTAGATAAATCATAAATAAGAAGTGCATCGAAATGTCGCCAATGTCATCACACTTAAAACAATATGCACGGCTATAGTAATAATAATAATATATTATGATCCATTTAACGCGCTACAGTGCAACCTCGTGAGTCTACGTTTATGGTTATAATTTCTATTATCAATAATAATAATAACATAATGTATTTTGTCGTATTATAATATTATATTATACATAAGTCTTTCTACGTGCCCCTTTTGCCTCACGCGCCGTATACCATCTACCCGTGTGTATGCAATAATAATATTATATTATTATGTTATTATAACGTCCGTTTAATTTCTGCTTGACGATCGCTATGAAATTATAAATAAATTGCTAATTTTCCGTTCGTCCGTTCACAGCGGAGAGCGAAGTCATTTGTACGCACAGTACTACAGAATTTTGTACATATAAAAAATAATAATTATAATATATATAGTATTATGTTAGCGTATACGCTATATCTCGCCGAGGCCGTCGCCGGTGTAATATATTGATGATGATGATGCCCTGCCACTGCAGCGGCCGCGGGAGCAGGTGAAATTGTTTACATCATATAGTAACACGCGGGTAACGCGCAATTTGACGTTTTCGTAAAAAAATAATAATAATAAAAAAAGAAAACGAAAAAAACAAGGTCTCGCGCGTCATGGTCAAATCGCTTATTTTTTTACGAGCTCTCCGAAAATGTAAACTTACGCGGGTACCCATACGCGGTTATAATAAGTCGAAAATATAAAAATCAAAAAACCATCATCGCTTGGAGTTGGATTAATAATATTATGCTCGCGCGCATGTATGTGTGAGTGAGAGTGCGTGCGGTACATCTCTGCGGTGCAATTAGATACCAGTCTGGCAGTCTGTACCAGCTGATACCTATATAGGTGGACTTAGAGTTTAAAAAATTTTAAATATTTCAAAATTGAAAATTTTATTTCTCATGAAATATTGAAAATTTTTTTTTTACATATGCAGTAGAAACGTTAATGATATTACTATATTAGAACTTATTAATTATTAGTTATTACACATATCTTATTTTGTAAAAGAAACCTAAAGTGCCTGGTTTATGATATTACTATATTAATATTAACTTAAGTAATATTGTATTACTTCATATCTGTATTTTTTTGGAGATAAATAATATTATTTTGAACGTTTTGAAAAAAAAAAGAAAAATACATAATAGAAAAATTGTATTGTAATGTATTATGTGAATTAATATAATGATAATAAATTAATAGATAATAATTCACAAATGTATCGGTAAGTATATTATGATTATTGATTACTGATTACTGATCAAGTCTAGCTGGTCTAGGATATCTTCTGAAAGCCATGGACACTATTTCACTAGTCACTTTAATGAGCAATTTGTATATTCATTAATAGACATAGGTAATTTTAAACATGTTCTCCTCTCATCCTAATTATACAGGTGTACTATACAACTTGAAAATGTATTTTTTTTTTTTATATAATTGTTGGTACATTTTTATTTATCATGTGAATGAAATATTTCAAGATAATAAGTTTCATGAAATTTCAAATCCCTATAAGATAGTACACGACATACGACGTGTATACGTATAGGTAGTGCCGGATAGGCAAGGCCCACCGAGTTTTAGGACTTCTAACGTTAATACTACAACAGCTACTGCACTGCTGTACTGTTTTATAATTCGATTAAATTATATTTTCTATACTATAATATAATGTTTGTACCAGTTTCTCATATTATCGCGTACAAAAAAAAAAAATGTCGGCCAAACACTCGTGAGGTGGTCTCATATTTTGAGTGGCCCACCGAGATTTGCTCTGTACCTCGACGGGCCAATCCGGACCTGTACGTAGACATTTATATATTTATTTATTTTTATTTATTTACAGTGCTTCGAGTGTGTTGCGATTTCATGACGGTTGAAACCGGTCGAAAATTTTTTTAAAAAAACGTAGGCGTGCGTCTTGTCCGATTCATATATAATATTTTTATAATATATAGTGTTCGCTGTATACTATCGAGATTGACGTATACATAAATTTATATTATAAAGGCATGTGAAGCGTGTGTGTGTGTAGTGTGTACCTACTACAACAAAAGACCTGTAATTCTGATTTATAATCGTTTTGTTAATCCAGCTATTTATAGAGTTATTTGGGTATGGGTACGTGAATTATTCGATTGAAAACAATTTCGGCGATAAAAACATGCCAACGAAGGTTTTAAATTTTACAAATGATACATTCATACTGCACGATTTTACATAATAAAACGCACTTCTTTCGTTAACCTTCTTTGAAAATATTTTTTTTACTATTTTTTATCATTATCGGTTTTTTTTTTGTTTTAACTTTTAATAGTTAATATTTTTCGTCTGATGTATGCTAATCGACTTTTTTTGGCGAGTAGTTTATAAGATGAAAATATTTAAAGCTTAGGTGTTTAGATGAGCGGAGTGGAATGGTACATAGGTACCCCGCCAAATAGTGGTTCACTACCTCTCATCGAAACTTTAAATAAATATTTTTTTTATAACTAATAAATTACTTGTCCAAAATTTAATTTTTATACATTGAAATACTCTAAATTAAACTTTACTCTGGGATATGAAATTGAAAATGTATATTGCCATTCAAAAAAGTATCAAATTTAAAAAAATGTAACGATAAAAAATATAATTTTTTCAAAAAATCTTGTTTTAAAACTACTTAAAAGTTATGTAAAAGAAAACATTTTTAAAAAAACATGAGTTTTCCGAAATATTGGGTGTTTTGCGATAAATAAAATTCACGAGCAAACCGGCATTGGTGTACCTCGCTTTGTGACCTACATAAAACGAGATGGGATATAGCAGGGATGTCCAACTTAAATAGACTTGTGATCGACCTCTGAGTATTTTTAGGTTGTCGCGATCAAAAAATATTTTCTTTTTAAACCCACCTTTTAAATGCAATTTTTGTAAAACCCTTTCTTATCTCACTTTAAATATATATTATATCGCCAATATTGAAAGTCTCTAGGTCCAGCAGTTTGGACTCAGCGTTGATGAGTTAGCGAATCGGACATCTTCTATTATATTCCTGTGAATAGATATCAATCCGAGGTTTTTTTTTGGTAGTTTCGAAACCTAAAGTTGTATTGCACCGAAGGGGGGTTGGCCATTGTAATGACCCCCCCTTCCCCTCAAACTGGAGGACCTACCATACCGATCAATTAAGGTTAGTATGGGTATATTTCAATATGTCTTATGGTTAAGTTAAACGCTTAAGTATGGTCGCCCCAATTTTTTTTTATAAATTTTGAAACAACGCAAAATTAAAATTTTTTATGATTTTTAAAAAACTTTATAAACCTTTTTTGAAAATATTATTTGTTATATCATTTAAGGAGTGTTCTGTAGTGAAACAAAATTCTTTTTTGAACCAACACATTATTCTATACATTTTTAATCCGATAATTTTTTTGAAAATGTTGATGTTTTTAAATACAAACGAACAGTTTTCGAGTCGTTTATAACTTTGTGTACTAAGTCAGTGTATATCCAAACGCGTATGATAACGATTTATACTCAAACAATTTTTATTATTTTTTTATTAACCAAAAAAAAAATAGCTATCGTAAAAACTGGAAACATTAAACTATTTCTTAAATTATAATCTTATAAGCTCAATAAAAATATCAAAATAAACTGCTACTTATAATTAGCTGTATAAAGACGTTTGAAATTTTCAATTTTTTTTAGGTTTTTCCTAAGTGCTGATAACATTTTTTATGCAGGATCGTAATGCTTACAAACGTAAAACAAGACCTCTACTTTTTTTTTCGAAATTTAAAAATATCGGAAAAACAAACACAATTTTTTTTATAACTGTTTGAATTTTAAATTTTAATTTTTAAATACTTTTTCTTGCAGATTCCCGGGTAACGTAAACCGAGGTCGTCTGGTCAACCGTTTTTTTTTTTATTAATTATTTGTCAGATCACTAGTGTTTTACATTTTAAAAATGTATTTGCCTGCGGGTGCCCAGGGATATCTGCTCGTTTTTTTTTTACAATACTCCTCATTGCAGCAACTTGTTCTGTAATTATTGAATACATTATTTATGCACAAGCGTAATCGATGCGAAATAAACTTCGATGATAATCCGTGGAAGAAACCCGTATGCTGTATTATATAAGTAACTTGTCGGTGCACCTAAGTCAAGTCAATAATCCACTTATTAATTTAGCTCGCCGTAAGTGCGGTAACCTATATAATATATATAAGTCGAGTTGTATAAGAATAAAATATTATATTAATTATGCCTATCAACACACTCATCCTCGAGTATAAGTTTAGACTTACACCAAAACGTATATATAATTATCAAACGTTTGACATGTCAAACCGTGGCGGTATACCTATATATACCCTTTCGCGTACCATGTGTGCGAGCCGTTTACGCCTCGGCTACACCTCTATAGTGATGATTATACAAGTCCGGCGAGCATCAGCGCAAAAACAAACATAAACGCGATTAGTTTTTGGTTGTTTTTTTTTTTTGTTTTGTATTATTATTATTATTTTAAACCCGGCGCCCACGCCGGCTAATAACGCGAGCAGGTGGAATGATAAAATAATAACATCACACACACTGCACAAGACGTTCCCACGGATCCGAATCACCTGCCGATTTCGCGCCCGTTCGATATACGTGTGGGCACACACACACACACATTATCTGCGGAACACGGTATATTATATTATGCTGTCTCTTATGCGTGCGTGTGGTTTTTTATTTTTTTCCTCTCATTTCACTTATTATACGACGTGATTGCCGTTTAATACGTATAATATATTATAAGTGAGTTGCGAACGGCGGTCTACCTATAATACTACGGGGGGGAAAAAACATTCACGAGAAGGGCTATTCCCTTATTGGGCTATATCTCGTGTGAGTATCGTCGTACAGCGTGATCCGGTGCTGGTTACACTGACTTTCCGTCGATTTATGAGGTTTTGAAAAAAAAAATAATAATCACAGTTCTATACAATAATGCGTTGTTTGAAGTGTGTTTATAACACTACTATATAAATATTCACGAAAATAAATCTAATTTCTCTCCCCCTATTTTTGTCATATTTTAATGATATTTCATAATATTATTTACGATTTCATAGTCTGAAGCAGAATAATGTACAGTATTTTTATTAACCTTCGATTCGACGAGCTGAGTAAAAACATGCTTGAAAAATTTGTGAAAAAGTTGTAATCCACACAGTTATATCCGTAAAATAAAATATAAGAAGTGGAAATTTGTATTTTTTATTAATAAGGATTACTTTTTAGTAATACTTGAAATTAAATTCAAAAACATTTTTCAAAACACAAAAATTGACGTAGAAAATTAATTTAGGCAAGTGAACCGCGGATCTGTAAAATCTTCCTGTGTGTACGTCATATTATATTATATGAGTATTCTGTGTTGTTTATTATTTTGGTTTCGATTAACTCGTCTTTTTCATATTAAGTGAAATTCATAGTGTTGAAGTTAATACAATTTATTTTTATGGTGTTTTTTTCGTTTAAGCAGCCTTTACACGACATTTGATGCATCCATAAACTACTGACTGCTTCAGTTTAATATATCATTTGTAAGCCGATATACGCGTCTTTGGTTGAAAAAAGACTGTTTAATTATCGGAGTCAATACCAACAAAAATATAATCGTGAAGTGAACGAGTCTATGACGAGGCGTATATTTTCGCGCTTTTTAGCAGTATGACGAACTAAATATTATAACATCGTGTACGCCACCAAGTGCCAACTCGATCGGCAGTGAAGAGCAATATATATTGAACTTGCCCACTCGTAATCCAAAACTAAACTAAATCGTTGGAGAAAGATTCAAGATTTCATCAATATATTCTATATGTTATATTATAATATACTTTATATAACTATAATCATGTTAGTAGGGTTCAATTTATGACCAGTCAAAATCTTTCATGTCTATAGTCAATTTTTCCGATTTCGACATGTTGAAATTGTCAAACTCGGTCAAAATCTTACTATTTTTATAAATATTTCATATATTAGTTTATTTTTATTGACAAAAACTATGTATTAAAACAATCAATTACTTATTAGGAATTATAATACATGATGCATTTTAGTAAAATACATTACCATAGTTATACATAAATAAACCTACAGAGGCTAAATGATATAATATTATCAATAAATTATAATAAACCATTGAATAACTTAAAATCATTATAGTCGTTGAAAATTAAACACAAAAGTACTTATGATAAGGCCTAGGATTTGTATGTGGTATATAAAAAGTAAAATTGTATGATATATAATATATATATATATGTACAACAAATTTACCAATATTTTCTGAATATCATAAATGTATCTAATAATTTCAAAACTAGTTTAATTAAGTCACACTTTATGTATACGCAGTATATGCTAAATTGTTTTTGTTAGTTATACCTACTTTTACAGTCCATAGCACTGCAGTTAATACTCGAAACATATTTACATTTTTTTTCTCAAAGTAAAAAATAACTGATTTTATAAAATTTAAATCAGGAGCTTAAAATGACTTGCATCTAGCATTTTACACTACTTTCGTTTTAAATAAATTATGCATTTTTCGTGTATGTATGTAGTTAAAATAATCAATAATATGCATCATACTAAAAATATGTAAACATATGCAAAATAGATTATTATGTGTATATTAATATAATATAAAGCAATTCGTGGATATCACTAAGCAAATTTGTAAAATGACGCTGCAATAAAAAACGTACACGTGTAGCATATAAATTCTTTCTGACCTTTCTTGCATTTATACTTTTTAATCAGAAATAGTCCTTTTTTTCAAACTATTTTTAGTTTTTTTTTTTTTAAATATTTGAGACAAAAATTTTAACACTTTTTTATGTTTATTTTTTTAACAACATCCGAGTGTACCTAACTATAATGTATACAGCTTATAATATTATATTAGATTTAATAACTGATGATATTTATATTATTTAGTGACGTGATTATCCGCAAACGGCGCAAACCATACGTCATCGTATCTATAATATTAACTTATATTATCTACTATATATATGTATAGCCTCGACAGAAACAATAAATTTAACATAAATATACGGATAATCCGATTATTTTTTTATTATTATTGTTATATACGTGGTATTTTATAGCTGATATATTCAAACAGCGCGAGGCTGCGCTGGTTTTGAACGGAGATCGAACGCTGCAGCAGTATTTTATAAACACGATTTATTAGTTATTACTTATTACATATGCGCGACGTGCCGTGTTTTTCGATATTTTGTAGACTTTAAGCCCGAGTCGCATTAATTCTGATGGATGTTTTAATTTTTATATCGGATTTCGTGTCAGTGCGTTTTTTTCCCGCAGTCCCGAGTCATTATTTACGAACGTTATCCATCAAACAATAATGTAAATGTAAAATATATAATCTGCTACACGCCTATACATATATAATATGTATGTTTATATTTATAAACATTTATATATAAAGGTATACTATGGATATACCATATTAATATATCATGTAGGTAACTGCATATCAGACTGCGGTATACGCGTTAAAGTCGATTGTCGATTGGACAAGTTGTACACACACACACACACAAACACACACACACACACGACACACATATATAATATATATTACAGACTTAACGAGTAAACCGTTTTTTATTCCTCCACAGTATCGAATGAGAACGATAATTTTATTGTTATTAATATGATAGGTACCTATACATAATATATGCGCGTAAACTATACTTAAACGAAAAAAAATAACCCAACAAGAATTTTTTTAAGAAGTTAAGCGTCGTGTAGAAGTGATTACTGCTTATACATTTCTACCAGCTATTACCTATTATTATACATTTATATACTTGTAATAGTATTACTCGTATATTATGTTAATGTGTTGTTATAATAAACCGTGTCAACACGTGCGTTTATAATTTCCCGCACAGCGCGGTGGCAATCGGTAGACGCGGTACACAACATATATACTAGCAATACCATATTAATATTATAGCAGCGGTGGCGGCGGTGTTCTCTGTCGAGAGACTTAAACGCCCGCACATTACGGAAACGATGCGTTAAAGGAGCAATAAAATTATTATTAATAATATATAATATGTCATCGCGCTTCTTGCACGGACTTTCTAAAAAATGGACTTCGGACAATTTAATACGTGCGGGGGCCGCAACACTTTATCAGTATATTCAATATAATATTAATATAATCTGTGTGTAATACGCACCGCTATGTTTAGGTACTCTGTTACCGTGAAAACAAGATTTTGGACTACGACAAAAAAAATATAAACAAAAACATGTACACATAATTTTCCAAGGTTGCGGGAAAATGCGACCAACAATATTCAAGTATCAATATATACGAGGATATCAGATATCATATATGTATATACTTCGGTGTACCAACTCTGGTATACTGATATATATATATGCATGCATTGATTTTTTTGTCATTCGATACTATACAGCAGCACGCGCAACAGAGAAGTGGATTACCTATACCTATAATAGTTTTTTCGTAATTTTAGTAACATTAATTATACATATAGCGGTATACGACGTGTAAAATAGTTTCTATACATAGGTATAGCTATACAATGTAAATTGTTTTTAAACTTATTATAAGGCACGTCGATTAGTGATTTCCATACGAAATATAACTTTAACAAGATGAATAAAATTAAAATGGGGAAAGAATGGGTTAATTTATATGTATATAGGTAATGATGTACTGCTGAAGTCGAGTGTACCTCCGACTACCTCGTCATTGAGTTTAGGCAATGTAACGGATGACGTTTTAAATTTGAATGCAATGATTGATTAGTGTATTAGATAAAAAAAACTATTCTGAGCGAAGATGGTGTAACTTTTTTGTTACCAAGGTTACAGAAACAATTATTTCAAAAATAATATTAAAATTTGAACAAATGTCGTATTTTTTTTTTTTAGTTTTTCTTGATTATTTAAAAAAAGTATTGAGGATTTTCAATTTTGACCTCTCAAAAGTATCGAATAAATACAATTTTTGACGAGAACCATCCATCAATGTTGATAATCAGAGTATTTTTGGTGTCTTTTTCTACAAAACAAAAATCTTAAAAACACACATATTATTGTACAGTCAATACATTCATCGTATTGCTCATAATCAAATATAGTTTTTATTGGTGATGCGTTTGAATGTAGCAGCAGGTATCGCGAGGGTTGTGGACTGCTTATTAGAACACTGCTGCTGCAGAATGCACTCTATGCGTCTACCGAAATATTATGCAGACTAAAACTGCACATTATTACACGAATTTCAACTCCACGTGATTATATATAGTTATATATACCGTACAAAAATGTCTACTATACTTTTATTCTCTCCCCCCCCCCCCCCCAATCACCGGCGAGAGTCTGGATAGAATAGTGACGAGACCATCAAATTATAAAATATCGTCCGAGACTGCAGCAGTTCGTGTTTATTTACGTTAAACAGTAATTTGTTTCTTCTTAAGAGTCTGCTGGGGACAATATATATATGTATGTAATAAGTCGAGAACAACCCCTTTAATTTGTAGCCAAGTCTAATGACTAATCGTCTTTAGCACACTTTGGAATCGAAAAAGGTCAAAAAAACATCCGTCTTTTTAAATTACGACCAATTAATTATACGATATAGGTATAATATCTATATACTAACACTTTACGCCCGCGTTGACCAAATACCCTATTATAGACCATTATTATTATTATTATTATTATTATTATAACGCGGACGCAACACAATAACGATTTAGAGTCGTTACCCGCCCTTAAAAAACACCTGGGCGTAAAATATTATATTACGATGTGTGTGTGTGTATATATATAATATGCAGTTCTGATGCAGTCGTAAACAAGGCGATGTGCACCTACCTGCAGCAATATAATATTATTATACATAAATAGGTACCCGTGCAAGTGTACCGGTACAGGGTGGATTTTTTTTTTATCGTGAATTATCGTGGACCTGCAGGCAATGTCTTATTCAGGTAGGCGGGCAACATTATTCACAATATTCAGGTGCATTTTTATTGTTTAGATTTCTGAACTCGAGAAACGCGTCATATATATATATACTATATCATGCAATATTTTTTCCAGTTAAAATATTATGTTTACCCCCGAAAGTAAAAAAGATAATAACAATAATAATAATAGAATTGTACAACACATGCAAGATATATTATTTCGACTGCTTCACGATTAAAACAAATCGCAGTATGGTACCTAATACTATACATGACGTATGATGTGCATTTCCCGAACGCCTTTAATAATATGCACACCTGTTGGCGATGTTTTCTGCTCCGCAATTATAGATTATACCTAACACCACATATACCAGCTACCACACCACCAACCTGTAAATGTTTATAAATTATATTATATTCATAGGTACATACATACATACATATACATACATACATACATACATACATACATACATACATACAAACAAACAAACAAAACTACATGTGTTGTATAATGTATATACGCAATACGCATAGGTATATACATTTAATATACGATAAGTCTGTACGCAAATGTATAATATTATGTACCTATATATAGACGAAATACGATATCAACGGGCAACGGTTGTGCGCGCATTCACGCCCGCGGTTATCCTTCTCTTGCCCTCCTCATCACCACCCCCCCACGGTGAGACAGACAGACAGACGTATTAGGTACCTGAGTAATAATTATAATCGTTCAAGGGTATTTATATGTACATGTATAATATATAATACGGTGCTGCACGTCAGATTTCGGGATTTGTTGTTGTCGTCTCCGCCTCACCGCCACCAACCGCAAGACGGGAAAATTATCGGTGGGCCGCCCCGCTGCAGCTGAGTACAATTTATATATATATATAATATTATATTAAACGTATATGTGCGGTGCCGCGATATGATGATGTTTTTTTTTTTCGTATCGTGATTATTATTATTTTTGCTGCGAGGTGGCGTAGGAGGGAATGGAACGGCGCGGGTGAAGAATGAAAAAAGAATTAAGAAAATAATAATGAAAATATTTGCACCTGTACGTCGTCGCCAAGACCCGAAATACCTGCCAACCCTCCTGCGCTGCACCACCGCGTACAATACGATAGCCATAATAATATTATATTAGTTTGTTTTAATGTTTATTATTAATATATTTAATAAACGCAAAACTACCGACTCGATTTCATGTACCGTTTATAATATAAAAATATGGGAACAGTATAATTACCTTTGTACACATTGTATGGTACATATATATATATATATATATATCATTCATTTAATATTATAAATTATAACAACAAAGGGTACCTACAAAATAAATATATATTTTTTTTTTAGTAAGAAATATTCAATCTGAAAATGTTTTTTTTTACTAGTGTAAGCGTATATTTTGAGCGGATATAACGGTATTATCATGAATTGGCCGATAAACAGAAACCACCCAGCGGTGACACATTATTCGCTTGATATGAAATAAATATAATAGGTAAATCTATCCTATAATGGCCATATATTGTTACCGATGACGATGGTTATGTTTAAAAAAGTCCTGCAACGTCATATAATAGCCTTCAGTCATTAAAACATAAAACTCGTGTATACTATAATACTGCTGTAGTGTAATATAAATCTAAATTTATCCATACGATTTTAATCGCTGTACCGCATCATCTGAGACACTTGTTTCAATAATTCAACAATTTGGTAAAAAGCCTAGATGTACAATAATGTCAAACGAGTTGTGAGCACAAAACTCACTTGAGCAAATCTGTTTTAATCATACCTATTCTATTAATTTTGTTAAATCCAATAATATTATGCCTCTATCTCAAAATATTAAAAATTCGTTGGAAAATTCTAAAATAAAAAACTTAAGAGAGAGAAAATTATTTCTCGGTGTTACTAATTTGAGTGATTTTATGTGGCGAAAAAAAAATTTACTTATATAGGTGATTGAAACACAATTTTAAGTGCTATTATCAGGTTTTGGCCACCAACACGTTTATTTTTATTCTTGGAATGTATTCTGTTATTAGCTAGCAAAATACGGTTATTTTATTTAAATTAGTTAAAAGTTATTTTATTTTATTAAATGTAATTTTTCGTGCGAAAAATTCATTTTTTAATCATACCTGTGTTTTGTTACTTTATAAATCACATGCAGTGCACAGTCTGTAACAATAGGAAGACAATAGGTTTTTTTAGTATTTGTTTAAATAATTGGATGATTTTGTATACGCGTTATAGATACGTCATAGGTTTACACGATAATACTCGTTTTCATAATACTATGTAATAACAGAAAACAATACCTAATTAAAAAATATATTTATTCTACGGTTTTGGACTTGTAATAAATGCATTTTCTTATACTAATTATTGTAACACGAGCAATAAGTTTATTAGTTGAGATAACTTCTTAAACTATTGCTAATTTGCTCAGACTGTTTAATTTGAAGTTTGGAGACCTGTATACAGAGGAAATCTTTCCACGTCATTGGTGTATTTGAAAAGTAGGTACAGTATAGAACCTCGTCAATCCGAAATAACTGTAGTTTTAGATTGTATGAACTAAACAAAACAAACTATGAAATGAGCCAAAGCGTTCATATTTAAACATTGCTCAGTAAAAAATAAATTATTATTTACAGTATTTTAGATTTATGAAGTACAAAGGTTAATTATTAGCAAACGAAATTTAATGCAACACAATTTCAGGCCCTACAAAGTACAAAATAACTTGTTATTCTGATTATTTTTCTGATAGTCAATATAATATGTATTATTAAATGGCTGTCCGGTGGATTAAGTGAAGTCAAGACTAATGGGGTTACGGATTAATGAGGTTTTACTCGACAAGTACCTAAATATTTTTCTGTCACCTCATCGACAACATTTTTTTTTTATCTTTACATAATTTATTAGTTATATTTTTATACGTAGGGTACTCGAATAACATTATAATTTTCACCATCAAAACCTGTGTCATATTCATCATTGTCTATGAATTGCCTAGTAAAATGAATTATAAAAAATGTTTTTTTTTCAATTAAATAGGTTTTTACAGAGGATTTTATATAATTTCCGTGTATGGAGATCATTATGTATATTTTATATTTTTAACGGTACCATCATCTTCTAGTAAACGGTTCTCGAATTCGCACATGATGTTTATGTACCAACTATCGTGTAATAATAATATAGAAGCTCAAATTGTAATAAACTGTGTTGATTCAACAATACTATATACTATGATTGTTATAGTCTGCAGAGTTATCCCTTTACGAATATATAGCCGCTATTCCGATTACCCACATAGGGGGTGGACGGTGGTGGGTCGAACGGTTTTCTGTAAGTACAGGTAAACCATCATCATATACGAGACGTGTCTGAAAATAATATAAAGACGCACATAAACGAGTGGGTATATAATAATAATACAATCGACGCCGCCACCGATTATCATCCATATATATACCAGCCATACTATACTCGGGTACCTATACCAAAGGGGAAATCGTAAGTTTCACCTACACGAGAGTAGCTGGTAAAAAATTACGTACATGAATTATTCCTACAAATGAGATATTATGTAAATTTTTATAAAAATGAGATGTGTAAGTTCCTACACAGTAAAAAAGGAACAAATGTAAGGTTCCTACATGGCAAAAAAAAAATGACTTATGTTAGTTCGAGGAGTTAGCTTAAGACATTGTCAGTTTCATTACAGTTTCATTATATTGTGATATGTTTATGTTTATTTTTTACAATTATTAATTTATAAAACTTTTATGATATTTTTATAATTTTTTTAAGACATCATCAGTTTGTTTATACATACAAATATATTTTACCGAATATAGGAACTTTCATATACCTACATTATATCATTTTTCCACCGTGTAGGAACTAACATATTAGGAACTAACGGACCTTTTTTTACAGAGTATGAATTTACACGTATTATACAATTTTTCCGCCTTACAGAAATTAACATACGTATTTTTTTTTAACAGCTAGGTCTCGTGTAGGAACTTATCAACTAATCAACCATACCAAAGTACAATTAGGCACTGTCCCTGTGTAGACTCGCGTACATCGTTTTGTCTGCTCTTGAGGCACGACAATTCGTGGTGGTCGTTTAAGAGTATATCGTATCGTATCAAGACACACGGAATCGCCTATCATATAATAATATGCAAATGGCCGAGGTTTTAATGATTTGTCCGTGTCAAAATTACTCTCACTACACCATTATTATAATATATTATATTAGAGCACTTCGAGTAAAAAAAACTTACGATCAAAAAACACGGATGATGTTGCTCGTACGTCGATTAGAGAAAGTGAGAGTCTGACGTTGAAAAACTATATCACCCCCCGATTACGACGTGCTGTTGTTATTAAAATAATAATAATAATAATAATAATAAAATAGACCACATTTTACGTGGCTGCGAATCTAACACTACGCACATTATAAGTATCCCATACACGCGACGTATATATAATATTGTCTACTATACATATATGTAGTCTGCAATAGGTATATAGGTATATATTATTATATTATAGGTATACGATATTGACGAAGATTAATAAACTATAACGATTATAATAACATATTATCGGAAAGTATAAAAAATATATAGTATAATATGGGTGTAGAGACGGATTCTGCAGAGCGCTAACCGATCTATCCACGCACGACCCCCGGGGGCTCGAGGTCCCAGCGTCTTTGGAATCAATGCGCGGCGGCGGCGGCAGCGTTTACACCTGTCCGCACATTTGCATAATATATAAAATCTATCGCTACCGCCTACATCGCCGCGAAGCCTCCGCGGCAATATAATAATGTGTTGTACTCGTATAACGCAAAATGTATAACATACTCGTATTATATATATATATAGGTACCTACCCGCCGTAAGTGTGTTAAACGATAACTCTCGCACCAATATATGTATACAAGTGATATTATGCGTATATTATGCGTTTCAGTACGGTCGCCACGCCGAACCAGACTCGAGCGAACCTCATAAAATACGCATCATCATCATCGTCGTTTTATATTGTATATTGTGTACGAAGAGAAACCGCGCCGATGTATAAAAACTACGTCCCTTCGTCAAGGTTGCCGACTTCCACTTTTGGATAACAATATAATAGCTACCACTACACCACTAAAATATATTATTACTTTGTGAATATATAGGCGTGTTGTATATATATACCGCTGCAGAGTTTAGGTACCGGGTACCCATACGATTTCATACCCACATAATATACTGTATAAAATGTGTACCTATATCAGAATCTTATATAGGTATGATAATATTAAGATTTATTGTATCGTTTAAATACCTACTATTATCGTGAGCACGTTGTTTCTACGCGTATAGACGGGGATTCGTTTTCGTCTGTCGGCTCGACACCAATTTTCCGGTAAAATAAAAATAAATAACACACCCTAAATATTGAGCCATCACAACACGAATGTTTCACCTGTTCGTTCTCAATATATTTTTTTTTTACGTAAGTCGATGCACGTGAGTACGTAACATATTATAATATAATAGGTAGGTACGACAATATAACACTTATCATAACGAGCTTTTGTTTAATTCAAGCGGTATTAATAATCATATCAACTTTTTTCGCATATACGATTAAAAATCGTATTCATAATGTTAGTCTATGCCCTCTGTCTAAACATGGATGATTGTATTATGCAGTCTGTCCGTAAAAGGTCCACTGTGCAGTGAACTCGATCGGAATTGTCCACAGAGGCAACTAGTTGAACATCTTATCCATCACCCCCACCCACCTTGCCACCACCCCAAATCGACAGTATCCGAAGAAACATCTAGAACATATGCCATTTTTCATACATTTTAATCATTAACGTGTCAAATTGTCATCTTTAAACCAAAGGATCAACCTTAGAAACAACTGATACTTCAGCTGCAACGTTTAAATTCTAATTGAAGAGACATGCCTTTTTAATAACTTTATTCTTAATACAATTATAGTCAATAAATTAAAATCACTACTAAAATGTATCTACTTTTAAAAATTTCGGATGGGGGGAGGGGGTCCAGAGGCCTGAACCTCCCGCCAGTTATGGCCATGTATGCGATTTATTATTATCTACCGAATTTGAAAGCGCATCATTATTAATAAATGGTACTCTATGGTTTTGATTCGCAGTATGATATCATGGTGACCGCGAGATTGCGCGTTTGAGTGTTTTATTATTGTATCGTTTTAAGTTATGACTCTAATAATTGTTATAAGTTATAACAATATGTACGTAACAATGAAAAATGACGATGTATTATTAAATTAGTTTATTATTATTAGGGTGTGGATTTCAATGCAAACTGCATTTTTTTCTGAATGTCCTAAAACAATGCTTTCCAAGCACAACATTCGTTCCATATATCAAAGAATAATATAAAATAACATTTTTATTTTGAATTTGTTGACATTTTAAGTGCATTTTTAGGTTTTTAAGGTTTTTTTTCATTATTTTTACATACATCATAGTAGTGTTTTTGAAAAATTTGATACAATTTATTTTAATTTCACTGTAATACAAATCAAACGATAAGCTATTTATCAAAGTCATTACTTAAAATCGTATTGCACAATTGCACTGTTGTGTTTAGTATTGCGTATAGTCTCATCTGTATCTGTTTCCCGAGTTACTTTTATAGTTTCATTCTGTGTAATTAAATATTGATTATTTTAAAATTTAAATCCGTATCTTAATTACTATATTGTTTGTTCATATTTATAGTATTTTTTTCGTTTCTCATCACGAAAATCACACCATGTTTAATTGGCTACAATGCTCAAAAGTTTTTATTTTTCTATATAAAAATTATACGGAAATCCCACAATCTTTGGCCAACAATTATTATTTGTCCTCTCACAAAAAATATTTAAAAAATATGAAAAAATAGCGATCATATATATATTTTATAAAATCATATTCTGTCCGTAAAATAAATAGATAAGTAGTATACGTTTTTATTTTACCAAATGTTCTTTTCTAACTTGAAAATAATATTTCGGCTTAGGTATATGAAAAAAAATTTACATTGATACAATAAATATTTTTTGTCTGATGGTCAAACGATTATAATAGTAATGTGTGCAAATGTGAATACGAGATATTTGATGTATATCTCTATAACTGTTTAATGGTCGTCAATGTTATACCAGTTTTTTCTACCCTTAACCTAATCGTGTTTTTGGATGATTATTATCAAATCGTTGAAGTGCCCAACTTTTCAAATAAATTCATGTAATCCACTAACGACAAAATCGATGGGCATTGATTTCATGATATATATTAAATATATTAACATCCTAAGTCCCCACAAAAATGACTCCGCTGAGGATCCCCTGTTGCTTAAAGTAGGGAGTCAAAGGAAAATGCCCAAAAGTTTTTAAACGAGTCGGGAAAAACAACAAAAAATTAAGGGAAAGACAGCCGTTTTTGAGCAAATCCAATTTTTAACAAAATTAATTTTGGTTTTTGGTGTTACTTCAAAAATAAAAACAGTAGACATATGATATTTTTACCAAAAGTTTATATAAGCATTTTCTATGTACAAAAAATTCAAAAAATATTTTGACACTTTTTGAGCGAATTGTAAGCCTAAGAAATTTTCGGTTTTTAAAATTATTTTTCTATAAATATCGATAAAAAAATGTTTGATTGGTTTAAAAGCTTGAAAATGTAATACAAGATACCTCATAAGTTGTTATAATAGTAGTTCAAAGATATTAAAAATACATTTTAAAATATCGAACATTTGCATATTTTAACTCCAAAACAAATGTATAAAATGTTTTTATAGCTTATGATTTAAAATTCAAAACAAAGTTTTTCGTAAGCAGTTATATGTGTGAATTAAATAATCAAATAATATATTAACACGGTTGTTTTTTATAGACATTCCGAGTTCAAATCTGCAGGACATGAAAACATCGAACATTTAACTAAATGTAACTATTACACGCAACGACCACGCCTCAACTGAGACGAGTGGCAATTATAAAGTAATATGATAAAGTTTATTACATACTTTTATATATTATAATCTCTTCGGAATACATATTATAACAATATATTATAATACGCGTAAAGTCGGTTAAAACATTATGTCCGGCGTGGTGCGGCGGAGGCGGCGGCGGGGTGTACTACGGAAGCCGTTGTCGTTAATCGAAGGGTGGCGGCGGCGGGGCGTTTGTTTGCCAATTCGTATATATTAATATAATATATATATGATATTATTATATATTAAAAGCGAGTGTATGTGTATAAATAATTGATATACATACATCAGCCGGGTGGCGCGCGATATAGATCGGGGAGGCTTCTGCATTCGGGAGGGGGTTGAAAGGTAGCGCGTGTCGCGCACACACACGCACACACACACACACAGGTGTGAGCACACACGTTATTGGGATATATATACATATGACGCGCGTATTATAGGGGCGACTCGTGCTCTCTCGGGCCCACGAAGACAGCTGGCCGAGCGTCGGCAAAAGCGGCTGGCCGAGCGGGGCTTTGGCTTTCCCCCCCCCCCCACACACACACACACACACACACACACACCCGATTTGGCCCCGCTGGCGCGCGTGTGTGTGGGAAAACAACTGCCGCCGCCGTCGCCGCTGCTGCTGTCGTTCGCGGGGCACAAGCTGCACATTCGCGCCTGGTCGCAGCAGTCGCGGTCTTCGTGTGTGTCAGCTGCAGTCCACCGCGATATATATAGTATTATATTATATGTACTATTATTATTTTAACATCTGTTTTCTCTTATTTAAAAAAAGAACATGCACGATCTGTGTGTGTGTGTGTGTGTATAATGCACGACGAGAGCCAACTTTGGCGATGGGGTGGTAATTTTTTTTTCCCCGTTTTGGGGGTGTTGTGTTGTTTTATACGCGTCATATACCTGGAAGGCCGTCGACGATTACAATAATTATAACGGCAAAAATAACGGTCGTTTTGACGAACCTGCAGCAGCAGCGTGGCAAAGATTATGACGACGATATCAATATTAAATAAAGTTATCATATTTATAATATGGGTAAAGACTACTATGCAGTATAGTCGAAAGCACCGAGCCCGGGCGAGACACACGAACTTTTTTGCACTTTATTGTGTAACATAATATTGTTATTGTTTAGTGAAACGTCTGACACGAAACACAGAGCTTTTCATATACATGCCAATGAAGTAGAAAATTGGTGATTTCGCTCAAACTGTCAAAGGTCTCAATGGTTTGTACGCGGAATATTTTACTTGAACTTCCTGTCTATATTCTCGATATTCGTCACTCAGGTGAACTAAATCAATAATTGTTTGTGGAATATAATATTACTATTACGAATTAATTTAATTTACCTATTGTGTCTTAGACTGGCGAATCTCAATTATACCCAAATATAGTTACACAAATATGTATACTATACATAAGTATTTTAAATTAATTCAATTTTTACTGTAAACTGCTGAGTAGACGATTTTTTGAAATTTTTTATGTACCTATAAATGAAAATGCAAATGTGTAGTTTCTGAGCTATTAAAATGTGAAGGTATACTCTAAGGATATATACAAGTCCTTAAAAATGATTTTACAAACATTTTAAATATTATTATAATATGTAATATTGAATATAGTATTTATTATAGGTACTAGGACAATTTTCACAAAATATAAAATATTGATAAATTGAACAAGTTTCTAAAGATTTCAAATCTTCATAGATTTGTAGCCCCCGCTCATATAATAAATACATTTAGATAAATAACTTAAAATCTACTACTTTGTTTTTCGATTTAGGTACATCAAAATTTTAAAAAAAAGTATGAATCCCAAATTAAAAGTAATTATAGTGATTTTCATTTAAAAAAAAATAAGTTAGTATCTCTAAAGGATATCATTATGTAATCTGCTTAAATGGTATAAAAAATATGAGTTCTCGGAAATATGGTACTTCTAATTATAGATACCTATACTAAAAATTATTTTTAAAAGAATTAATTAAGGTTTGATATTCTAAGTTATGGATATTTAATTATTAAAATATAATTTATGAATAAATATAATGACTTATAAAACATTTTTTAAATTATAGTATGTTTAAATTTTTTAACAATCGATATAGGTACTCGATGTCCATACTTAATGGAACTATAGATTCACTTTTAAATAAAATGGGATTTTTTTTTGATCATAAATCATAATTCATAAACGCTTTGTCAGCTTTGTCATAAACGTTAGATTTATATAATTTATATAGTTAACATTGTATGTAAACTAGAGGTACTGATTTATTAGAACATAATATACAGTTTGAACATTTTTCTCGTCGATCGCGCCTACACAATTAAAAAATCTACACCACGGTTCCCAAAACTATTAAATTTTAGAAAGTTCCTCATTGGCGTATACTTAGTTTGAAATAACATGTTTTGGACTTTTTTTTGTATTTTCCGTCTGAACTATTAAATTTATTATTATTCCTTCGTCTCGTATCTCTGCTTTAAGTACTGATGTACCTAGGTATTTATTGTTAGACGACTAGAGTCATAATTTTCTTCGACCTCCATAATTATTGGTGATTACTAACCAATATTGGTTTATTTATCCTTTTTACTTTTGGGAAAGAATGTTCCTTAGCTAAAAATATCCAATAATATAACAGTATTAATTAAACTTTTTACCGTACACAAAACAAATCCATAGTTGCAACGACTTTATTATGATATTTCAATCCGTAACTTTTCGAAATGTCCTTTATTATATTTTATATATATTATTATTTAAAAATAATATATCCACTCAATATTATAAATAGTTAAATAATTATGTTATCAAAATATAAAATACATCAATAATAATTCATAATTATATAGGTACATCCAAATATTCCTAATCCTTAATGCATGTTATATTTTGTATGCTGTTACTTTTGGAATATTTGTTTTATGAACGTTTCAGCTTATATTTTTTATGTATTATGTATGTTATTCTGTCTATTTTCTCGCCATCGAGTGTAATTTAAATCTAGTCAAGTGGTACTGCTGGTACCTTCCTATTTCTGCTAACTGTTATGAAGCTAATTGTTTATCTGACTTACTTATTGCATAATTTTTGTATAGATTGTAAATATATTTTTATAATAAAAAAAAGTTCATTTTACAGTTATTACACTTCATAGCATTATCAGTTATTTAATCTACAACGGATATTGACTGTATGCCATAAACTCGTCCTTTGCAGGCAAGGTGACTTCGGAATTTAAGAAAAATTTGACCGACACCCACCCCCCCCCTCACCCAAAATTTGTTTTCAGTTACGGCCTTGATTGCCTACGATCGTATATTCAATATTGTATAATGATAATATAATCTTGTACACAATATTATGTCCAAATTTAAAACCGTTATATCGATCAACATAATAATATCATAATATATTCAATGTGCTTACTATATAGTATAGTATGTAATGAGGAAACGTTTTTTTTTTCATCCTGATGGGGTTTGGGCGGGCGGGGGGGGCAGAGGGCTATTCAGATTAAATAGCAATAAGGGTGCCCGCATTGACCACCTTTCCTATTTTGTTCATTCATAAAAATCTGTTTCCCACTATTATTATAATAGTGCCTACTACATAAATGAATGCTCAATGTTCAACGCCATGCGACCCGTTGAAGCCTATGGCAACGAACACGTTATTGTATAGTTATTGTAGTAATCATCTGTCGTCGCGGCTGTGTTTTATTTAAGAACGACGCAGAAACACATAATATTTAATGTTTGATAGGATAGGGTTCTCCGCGAAAACAAGATGAGCGGTAACGGTATCAGCTGGTCGTCGTGTATAATACATATTATATGTATATTATAATAATATTGTTACGGTTAGCTAAAAAATGTTCGTAGTACCTAGGTGAATTGCGTCTCCAAAAAGAGGTGAGAGTCATATTATAATATATAGCATAAATTGCAATCCGGGTATTTTTGAAAAGTTTGAAAAATGCGTCCCGATATATATAAAATGAAAAAACTCAATATTAGTTTGAAAAATCAGGGAACAAAAAGTATAGACAATTAATATAAACGAGATAAATGAAAGAATTGCAAACGAAAAAAATTATTCGTTTGGACTTTGTGTGGGGATTATTATACACATTCGTACAAATGTTTATCAGTTACTTAATTACTAATTTTTAATAATGCATTTTTTAATCATAAACAACAAAACCAATATTTTTAATCATACCAATTTTAAGACAATTTTATTCCCAGTCCTAAGTCTGAAAAATTAAAGGCCATTGATTTTCAAAAAATATTCTTAGACGTAATTTACGAACTAATAACAAATATTTAGGCCATAATTTATTTACGGTAGGTGTGTTTAAAATACGGTGTATCCGAATTGGTTTCCAGGTTATTATTAAAGCATTTTCAATTTTCCTACCCATTTTATACAGACTTAGGACTGTGTACATTTTATGAAGGTAAGGTATGGTTAAAAATTGCATTTTTTATTTCATAATTGGTCATAATGTATTTTATTTTTTTATCAAATATTTAATTTATTTTGTATTTTTTTTTCTTGTCTACTTATTTGATTTTTCTATACACCCCCTTACAAAATAATTAGAAATGTGTTATATTAATATTAAATATTACTACCTATAAGATTGCATTTCATGTTTTTAGAAAGTCTTTATCGGAAACCAATATTTGGAGGCAGCCAAAAAATAATGCACAATTTACACAAAAAAATAGGACTCAATTTACAGTGAACCAAAAATTTAACTGTGAATAATATGGAAAACTCAATAGAAATGAAAACCAATAACAACGGGTTTTGGCAACAACAAAAACAATCATTTTATTAAAATGTGCTAGTCAAAAAACATATTTATACCTACTCTAACCCCCCCCCCCCCCAAAAAAAAAAAAAAAATCTTTTGCTGGCTACTGCCATCGTAATTGGTTATTGGTACTTCAGGTACTTTAGGTATACCTATATGGAAAGGTTGCACAGGGAAGAATTGCGTATTAAGACGACGATGTTAGAGAGCGTGTAGCATTAATATTATTATTTACTATATATTTTATTTTCTGTAATTGTATTAATAATATTCTATTTCAAGAACACTGCGGTAGTATAGGTACCTACCTACTATACATTATACATATTTATAGATAGACCTGATAGGTTCATTGACTGCTCAGGTACGCGAGATTTCATTGAGAAAACGCACCGCCTCGTCCCATTCACGACGACTATGACCACTATGGTATAGAACTCTTTGACCGTGTTTCCTGTCCAAAAGTGTGTTGTTACCATTACACGGCCCTCTCGTCCGTTACGGGCAGACGAACAATGGGTGCCTCACTGCCTGTGTATATTTCGGACTGCCCTTCTCTCTCTCGAGCTGTCTCTCTCCCAGAGCAAATCACTATATATGAATCCGGACACGACCGTATTATTTAAGTATATTCTATATACCATATACCATTTTAATATATATATGTAGGTAAATATATAACATAAGTATATATAATCTATATAGCTTGTACCTGCTATGTGTAATAATAGGTATGTTATATTATCTATATTATACTGGGTGATTCACCAAACATTGTGACCTTCAAATGAAAACCTTCCTTTTTTAACCGTAAACTATTTAGTGGATATTTTTTTGAAAACGTTGATGTACCTAATTGAAAAGCAGTTTCTCAGTTATTAACCCTGTGTATTTATACTAAGGATATATTATAGTTCTTTGTAAATGGTTTTACAAAAGTATAAAATATGTAGATGAGTAATATATAGTATTAGACGTTGATATAGGTTAATATTAATAATTACTAACATTTCAAATCCCTATATTATTTTCTAAACCCTGCAGTATCACGAACCTCTTATCCTTGGTACTTACACAAGCGGTTAAATAACTCAAAAACTACTCTTGCGAATTTAGATACGTCAACGTTTTGAGAAAAACTATCTGCTAAATAATTAACACTGTAGAAAAGAGGGGTTCTCGTTCGATAAACAGAAGTTTATATCCCCGTCACATGACACGACATTATCGCACTAAGTGGTTCAAAAAAAAAATGCGGGTCTTTAAATCAGATTTTTAATGACATCATTATAGAAGAAGAAAAAGGGGCGAACATGCTCGGTGAATCACCCTGTATGCCTATTATATACATATATCGTACCTAAATATACGATACAATCGTCGGAATTGATACAACATATACATATATGATATATCATTATTATGTGTTTTCACAAGCTTAGTTCTTCCTGTTTAATATAAATAAACCGTCAATTTAATAGCGTATTATACAACCTATATAAGTCCACATTATAATATTATTACAAATATACAGTCCATAACGCACGGTCTGCTGCGTCGTACAATCGTATACCCTGCACCTATATATAATAATATGTACTATGCAGTGATGTAGACTTAGCTGTTGCGTTATTGTAATGGCATTGTTGTACCTATTGTAATATATTTTGTGATGTTACCTTAACGCACAGTTATCGGTCCACTATGCCCGGTAAGTACCCGGTATATCGTAAATACCAGATAATATAATAATATGTACGTCAGTGGTATTATATTATATTATACGTGGCACACTTGAACACGACTGCTGCAGTGGACGGACGTCCCGCGGAACAACGGACACCGTCGCGGTCGTGTCGTTTCGAATGTCCGACGGTGAACACACAACAACAATAACAATAACAATAATAATAATGACACGATAATTTATAGCTGGCCATATAATATTACCGCCTCGGCGTTTCACCCCAGACCAAAGATTTATCGACCAAACACCGACTGCTGCGCGGTTTACTACCTAGGTATAGGTATATACGATCGCGTGTAATGTGCGTGATTTCCATATTTTATTATACGTATTCGGATTGGACATCCTTTTGTAAGTCGATTTCAAAGATCAAAATGTGTCGTATCTCCCCGTCACGGACAGGAGCAACTAGGCGTGGGTCGTGAGGACTAGTGATGGGTATTGGGTGCTCAGCACTCGGCACCCTCAAACACTTTGTTAGCGTCCGCGCCCCCAAAATATAATACTCGATTAATTATCTACTCATACCGGTGTATTAATTTTTGTAATTTCTAAAAGTGGCCACGGACTAGTCATATTTCAAAAGAACGATTTTCAAACTTACCATCACTGTTCAATTTTGAAAAAGTTCTAACGAATTAATTAAAAACTGAAGATATATATATTATTGATACATCGAAACTGCAGAAGAAGTTGCTTTAATATATGTATATAGTTATATACTTGTTATTAGTCTTTTATTCAAGTAATTGATAATTATTGTTATTATTATTAAAAATATTGGGAATTAAGTATAATTTGTATCGTAAGCTTTACATAATTTTAGCAACTATCCAAAACGTAGGTACGGCCAAATAGTTGCCGAATAGTTGAGCCAATGCCGTCACGTCATATTATATTCTCAAGAACGCTGCGATTTTATAACGCGCGCGCGCGCGTGTGTGTGTGTGTTACACAAAATATATTGTCATTAAATCAGTTCGACAACGATGGCGGTAATATCATCGTATAGGTTTTACATCACATCTATATAGGTTTTACAGATTTATACATCGTATAGGTTTCCGTAAAGGTAAACCTTTAATGTTTTCGAAGACTGATGGCAGGAAATTAGAACCAATAAGGTTATGCATATATACGACTATACGCTTCGGCCATAATGATATTATCGCGATTACGATTAAAACTGGCTCGAGAGGGAACCTTCGATTTACGCATGACGCAATTGATTATTATTGATTAATATACAATTTGGTACTGTCGAAATTTTCGTAAGACGATCGAGACGCCCGGGCTTTATTATAATATCCGTGCAGATAATAATATATTATAATATGTATACAACCGGTCTACATATTTGATGATGATTATTATTACTACCGATTTTACAAGAGGTTGCGCCGCGGCAGTGTGTCGATATTTACATAAATTATTGTAAACGAGAGAGAATATTGAAATATCGCGCAAGGACTATTATTATTATATACACGTACGTTACCTATATTTTATATTTTGTGAAACGTATACAAAAGTGAAATTTCGATTTTATTACGTATCGTTATAATTACACGCACACCAAAGACGATATTAAAAATCAGACGTGGAACTTCCGTCTTCGGTCTCGCGTATATTCACTATATAGCTATTTCGAGTGGACTCGAGGTACTTTATAGGCACGTGTAAGACTTTACAGTTTATAGTATGTAGGTAATAATATGTTTATTTGTTGATTATTTTACTGTTGTCGTGTTTAATTTGTTTCGATGTTTTCGTGTTAAAAATAATACATTTATAATAGATTTGTACGCTATAACTTAATAAACAAAACTCGTTATTTATTGCACTTGCTTATAGTACGTATATAATAAAGTTTTAATAAAAGTGTAAGATTTCAATCCATTTAAAATATATACCTAATGACTGCAGGTACCTCTATGCTATATTTTTTTTTCAACATAAACTATATAATAAAATAAGTTTTCCTCGTGCCGGGTGTGTTTGAAATGTATACTATTCTAACATCACTGCGTATGCACCGTCGCGCGTCGTCTTCTTAGCTATCACAATAAATAATTGTTGTGCTCAAGCCTCGGTTTTGACCTTTATCGTTGATCGTGGTATCGAAAAAAAATTTTGTGAACTCGGGCAAACTGGCCCGTGATGAACGTTGGAGGCAATACACACTTCGGATGACACACAATAAGCAAATCCCTTCTGACAAGACGTATTACCGAGGAAAAGTGACGTGCATCTATTATTGATATTATTATACTTATTGTTACTGAGGTACTCGATTTAATGAGTTCGTTTGCTCGTATTTTGTCACAATACACAACAATAACTACGATTATTACAATAATATAGGTAATAATAACGAAATAATATGTTTTATCGTTTTGACACGCAACAAAATCGGCTTTACAATATTTCGAGTGGATGGTAAGCTGCACAAACATTAGTTTAAGTTAGTATTATAATATAGTCTAGATTAGCTTCCACTCCCCTTGGACGCGCATTCGCAAACTAATGGCACCCTATTAGCACCGCCACCGCCTCGCTCTACAGCGGGAGAAGCATCAAAACAGGATTTGTATAATGTGGTGGTGGTGTGATCAAAAGGCAGTTGGTCTGTTTATGATTAATATTATACAACCTTGTCGATTTGTGTGCGTGTTTTCGCCGAAAATGTATGTAATATCGTAAAATGCAAATTTAAAAATATGTGATCTTTGTTTTACAGGAAAATGGGCATGACAGTTTCGCGTCGAGACCTAAGATTTAATGACATTAATTAAATATACTATTTCCAGTGCTATTTCAAAATCATGAAAAATTACCGAAAATACGAGTGAAAAAACGACGACTCAGTTGTTAACGAGTTGTGTCCCAACGAAATTGCTGCGGTGCACGAGTCGTATCTTGAAGAAAATTCGATTTTTAAAAACGGTTTCATTTAAATTGTTGCCTGATGTGTAATAGTTGGTATTTTTAATTTACATTAGTTATTCATCATATGACGAAACCACATTTATTCTCGTCTAAAATGTATGTTTATAGTCTCTATAATATTTTAATGGACAGATTTCTCGATTTGAATTTATCGGCACACAACTTAAGTAAACTCACCTTTTTTCATCAGGATAAAACTCGTGTAATCCAAAAAAATCAACCGGATACAACTCGTGTAACCTGAAAAAGCCGAGGTACACAATTCCATGTTTGGGACACGACTCGTCGGATCACATACTCTGTATTCATATAATAGTACCTTACCTAACGAATTTATATAAAGCTATAAAGTCACCACGATATACGATCTGGTATTGTTAAAATTGTGTTGTTTAACATATTGTATTTTAACATATTATATATAGGTTTTATTGTATTCTGACAACTCTGGATTTATCTCACAACAAGCTCTGATTAATGAGGTAAATTAAATAATAATAATACTTAGTATCTCTATTATTTATTTAATAAAAAAAAAATTAAAATATCCATAATAATTATATTAAGTAATACAATTTTATATAAAATTCAAAATTTTCTGTAAGACATAAACGATATTTTACTTTAAAAATGGTAAAGTTACTGCAAGTGTCCTCTGTGTCGTTTGGGGATGGAAAGAAAGTATAATATTCTGCTGATTACTCCGCTAACCCATATATTCTGTCCCGAGTCTACGACAATAATACGCATTATGGGAGTAACCGAATTGGTACCCGTTTAAAAAAGGTAATTTAATTAAGTTGAGCCGAATTGGTTCCCGTTTGTGTACAGTTGCGAATCGTTCCATTCAAAGCTGAATAAAGAAATTGCAAGTGCCCATCCAAATATACATATTTTATAATATATATTTTATGAAGACTTTAAACAGCGTCCAGACATTAAATTATATTACATTTCGAAGTAATAATACAAGAAAACTTACTAGCAAGCGGGAAAGAAATAACAAATACTTGGAAAATTATATGATTGAGTACATTAATGAGAAACTTACGCGAATTGAATATTTAAAGAAAGTTTGCTTCAAATTTGCAAATCAACGATTTTAAATTTTATTAATTATACTTTATTATTTGTATTTTGTACACCTAACCTAAGTAATGACTAGTTAACTTTAAAATTGTATATATTATATCGTTTTTTATTTAACACACATTAACGTACATTTTTAACCAAGCCTACTTTATAACTGACAGTCTTACAAGCTTGTAAAATCGGGAACCAATTCGGCTTACCTTAATGAAATATCTATTTCAAACGGGAACCAATTCGGCGCGTGGGGTTGGGGCTCGGGAACCAATTTGGTACCAGTCCGCATTATTAGCGGGCAATAAATACGCGGACCGAGACACCTATCGTACTGCAATAAACGCCATTTTCCAGTGTTTACGCGCGACGATGCGCTTCACTACCCATAGGTACCTTTATTTATACCTACCTAATGTTATATTATATTATTATTATTATTATTATTATTATTATTATTATTATTATTATTATTATTATTATTATTATTATTATATTATTATTCGACACCCGGCTCGTTACCACAATCGAATTTATACGTATATAATAATATAAACGCTTGTATTTATCTGCGGATTCGCGCCCGACATCAATTCGCTAATAACACATAATAATATATACGATTCGGGTGGATTGTATATCGGGGGTATAAATATTGTATATATATATGAATTATTATATCGGGTTCGATCTGGTCAGACATTTTCCATTGTACGTGCCGCCGCCGTGTATTGTGTTGTGACTTGTGAGACTGCGGTAAAAGGTTTCTCCGCAAACGTAGGTATATTATGGGTAGGCACAGGTAAGGCGTATACTCCTCTCGAATAATTCGCCTAAGCGGCAGGTGTGTGCGAGCGGCGGCGGCGGTGGCGGTAGCCCTCGCGGTGGGTTATATGCACGTATATAATATTATTATTTAGTATTATTATTATTATTTTTATTATTATATTGTACGCCGCCTGCACGTCAAGTGCTTTATGTTATTTTAATAATAACAATAATAATAGTAATGCGATGGCGTCGGGTCGATGAGACGTTGACGCCTGCACAATTGCAGGCGGGTTATTGTGATAAATCGCTGCGCCGAGTGCCCATACATATAATATTATTATTATTATTACCTTTAGTTCGTCTCAGTCGTGCTAAAACGACCACGTGTCGAATGCGATAAAGTGAAAACATTCGATAAAATATGACCGACCGAAAATTCAAATTTCACGAAGAATAATGTCTAATGTATAACAGTATCACACATCATACGGCATATATTCCTTACATAATATTATATGGTTGGTAACAGAGCGTCGAATATAATGATGTGCCAACGGAAAAAATCGTTCAAGTGACTGCTACAGGTAAAATAATTACGTTAGCGCGACTTTTATTCATTAATTGTCTTTCGAAAACTATTATGTCACCAGTAGGTACCTATGCAGTATAATTGAATACTTTTATTCTTTTGATTTACTAAGATGGTGTCTGCAGAGATGTGAGTGGTATGGTTAGATTAGGTTAAATGGCTGCATATTGTATTCGATAAATAATATAGGACACATGGCACCTGTAACAATATTTTCGTCTCTGCTAATCGTCGGGAATCGGCACACTTTCGTATAAACGTCACTCGTCCGTCGCCATAACTACTCATCGGCCATCGCCTTTTGTGCGTGGTATAACCGAGACTTTCCGGCAATATCTGTTAGATCAGGGATGGCCAACCCGCGGCCCTCAAGATTTATCAAACATTTACAAAAAAAAATCATTACAATTGCTATTTCTATTATTTGTATACAAATTGTAAATTTTTTCTACTTTAATAAAAAAAAAATGTGGCCCGCGGGATCATAATGTATTTCCAAAGTGGCCCTCGAGATCATTTGAGTTGGCCACCCCTGTGCTAGATGGTGGTATCTATATTATATTGACTCTCAAACTACAATGTAATTTTACATAGTAATGTGTGTATTGTATAGTAATTAAAAAATAATATGAATGTACTTGTTTTTATCTTTTTGACGTTTCGTTGGAACAAAGATTTTTAAGATTTTCAAGTTACACAATATAATATGTATTACTATTATGCTGACAAATTGTTGGTCATATGATATTATGAATATTTAGATATTCCAATTATGTAATTTTATTGTTTAACATAATATTTAAATCTTTCGATACCCAGTGAACATAATATAGATAACACAAAATAGTATTAGACAGATGCATTTTGTCATCAGCGATCAGCCGATCTTACGTTTCCGTTTTTCAGAATCAATTATATAAATCATAAAAATAAGAAAAAACCTTCATTTTTACAAAAATGTGATATTCGAAAATATGAGTTTATTGATCGCGCAATCGTATTCAGAGATGGTAATCGACTATTGTGTCAAAAGTCGATAAACCCATCGCCGATGTAAATTCAACATAATAATATACACACTCTAGGTTAAAAACGAATATAATATGACATTGCCTATAAAACTTACTTTTATTGTGATTTGTTACAATATTTTAGCTCACATACTGGACAGTAATTTAGTACAAATAAAACAATATCATAATATTTCAGTGTGTGTGTGTGTGTATGTGTTTTATCGACTGTTAGTGTGCCCGGCGAGTTAAGTTGTATAATCGTATTTGTGAGCTGCACAACAATAATATTATTGTTATTTCAAACCATCAGTGGTTGGCGTCCTATTTCTTGGGCAATACCAATCACAAAGACAGTATAAAATACCTTTGTATACAATGTTGGTCATTTTTTTTTATTATTCAATAGGGTGAGTTACGATCCTAAATCATATATTTTATATAATATAACTTATATCAATCAATAATATATAAACCGTATAGGTATTATAAACTATTATATTATGTGTGTATGATATATCAGGTATCAGGTAAGTAGTTACCAACTAGATTTCTCTATGGGCGCATTGTACATTGTCACACCTATTATTTTATAAATACAAATATATTTTTATTAGTATTATTGATAAATTATCTATTTGACGTAGTGCGTTGTTATAAGTCCACGCTATTGTGCAAAACAATATAATAATTATACACCCAAACATCTTTTGATGTCCTGAAGTCCGTGAAGATTACAAATTCTAAAATTGCGGCATTGACAATATTATTTACAATGTATTTGCAAATGTTTACAATTTGTCCGATAAAAATTGCACAACGTGGAGCCCTCCCCCTCAATTTTGCGTAGGTAGGGACACGTCGCCGGCTTAAGCGGAGGAGGAATCGACAATTTATTATCCATTCTAGCAAAAACTTAGTGCAAAAAAAGGGTCCTATAGTTTGGTTTCGAAATCTCGAGGTGGTGTTGTCTGCGGGGAAATGCACCTATTTAAGTCGGATTCAGTACTTGAAGAATAATTAAATATTATGTTATAGATCGACAGACTTATTATAATAACGACGATGATATTTATTTTCCTGTAAAATCGTGATAACATAATATTATACAGTAATAAAACTGCAGATCCGAACAGGTTACAATTATTATTATCGTTCGAATTAATACGATTTTTCCATCTGGTTCAAATGTGCTTTGCCCATTTATGATTATATGTATATACCTACGTGATTTTATTTTTATTACCACACTTTGACAACCGTTTTAATTTTGCTTTAATTTCCACTACGAGACATATGGGTGTATTATAACTGTTCTATTTATTTATTTGCTCCCGAAAGCTTTTTATTATATAGTATTACAAACATATGAAAAAAATCAAAATAACGTATAGAAGGTGAAATAAAATACACAAAACAAAATATAGCAACAAAAAACGTATACCTATGTGTTACGGGCAAAAACTAAAATCTGGCAACCCTTAGAAATGCCCGCAGGCAAAACTCAAAGTGTCCACGGTACTTTGGTAAAACTTTATAATATTTTGACTCTTGCCCGGGTAAACCTAAATATTTGACCAACATCAATTGGACAAAACTAACCGTTACAACTATATAGAATTGAATATTCCACAATATGCACACGTGATTTTAATATTACGTGATATCATTGAGTATTTGAGTATAGATAGGATCTATACTCAATGGTGATATATAAACAACGATACAATAAAATATATAATTGTAAAACTTTATTATGTTATATTATCATAATGTTAATTTTAATTTCGGAAACCAAATCATATAAAGCAATTATTCACAGATCAATAATTATTTTAGAATACATTAATTTGATCATATAAAATACGATAATATGAGAAACGTTTAGCGAGTAATTTTTAAGAGTTATCAGTGATAATTATAAGTAATATTGCGAATTTATGACCATAAAAAATGGCCTAAAGCTGTAGCCACTAGCAATCATTTTCTCACGACTGGTGAGTACTTGGCTAATATTTGGTATTGGTAAACATTATACTTTCCATGCCGTCGGAACAGTTTACTTGGTAATAATTATTGGTCACTGGTTTCCTTCCCGACGATTGTCATCGGTAAAGTATGTGTTAGTCACGAGTCAAAAGACTGTCAACATACTAATATGAACCTACTTTGCAAATAAACCTGCAAAGGTTAGAACACTTTTTACACAAATTACTTGCACATTTGATTATTGGGTGTACATGTGGCCAGTACGCCAGTCGTGAAAAACCGGCTGACACTCGATTGCAGTCGATAAAATAAAAATTGCTATTTAATATCAGATTCTTGTTAATTTACTTTTCAGTTTTTCTCATGCCCGCCTCCAGATCGGTATTATTACCTAATAATAATTACATATACATAATCTATACTACTATACATACTCCTTAAATCAATATCGTCCACCTGCCATCGCCTTTTTTAATACCATCATAATATTTCACATTTTTGTATATCTTATTTATTTTTCTTGAAGGATAATTGTATGTAGGTACTTAACTAAACGTTAAACTTGTTGCTTTAGGGCGGAAAATATCTGGCGACAGGCCGGTGTTTAGCGTGGGTGAATGTTAAAATAGTTTTTTTTAAATTATTGGATACAATTTGTAACTTCCTTAAGTCTATACGTGGGTTAATAATATCAGCTGCAGTTGTAGGCTCCCACGTACATATTCGTATACAAAAACTCAGTAAAATTCGTCGGACTATATATACGTGTGGCTCTCCCTTAAAAGTATATATTATATATAGGTAATAATAAATAATAACTATAATATGACATCCAATTTAAAACACTGTATCCGTAGTCCTGCTTTTTTGTAATAAATAAACCTTACTATTTAACTATTTTTAAAAAAATCGAAATAATAAATGTATTTAAGTTCCGACTTTTACCGTCTCCAAAAAAACTTTTTTCACTAGTATAAAAAATGGGTGCGATAAAGGTGCGTTTTAGACTTGCCACATGATGTAACGCGTATTCCGTTTGTTTAATATGTAACATTTATTTTAAACATAATATTAGTATCTACCTACTATAAGTCATATATCTAAGAATTCGTGACATTGTTCCAATATGCATGTACGCGAGAAGATCGTTTTTCGTTTGTATTTTTATTTGTCACCGTCATAAATTAATATTGTACGAACTATACGAAATTATTTCGAATTTTTAACAGTCCATTTAAATAGTTATAACTAGCTCTATATTGCAGTACATATATACAAATAGTAAAATAAAATGCCAAGTAGAGGAGATTTTATCCTTTCTTCCTCCAACACGCGTAGGTATATATAGGTGGGGTGGTAAGTATACTTTAGTAACGTTTTCAAATTCAATCGGTCGTTCTAACGTTACCGGCTTGCACTCGGCCGCAGGTTAGAACAGTCGGCTCGCATGATATATTATACACAGGGTGTGATCGCCGTATTTTTAACCACAAATAACTTTATTTATAGGTACTCGTGTTTTCTTTACTCGACGGCTTTTGAAAATCTGATCTCCTTCAAACCAAACCGGCAGCGGTGTGTCGGATAAATATATCGAATAGTGCTGTTATTATATTATAGGTGAAGCAGACGTACGCAACACATGGCCAAAAATATCACGCGGAATGGACGAAAAAAAATACGTCTGAAAAAACTGTTTGACTGGACACGAACCCCGCGAGACACCTTGTATATTATAGGCACACCGCAGCAGTATATGCTGCGTTGGAATGCGAAATCGTGCGACCGCACAAAACCCGCAGCGAAGACGTAACTAAACGCGCTGTATAAGCATAATAATAATATAAAAACATATAATATTACAATATATAGGTATCCATGATATAATAAATGTATACGGTGTATAACGTCTTAGAGAAAAACACGCAGTGATCGTATTTTATTGAAAATCGTCTGCATTGCAATGATGACGTAGTTGGGCGATATTATACATTGTACGAAAAATCACTGCGTGCCGTACGCGTTATTATTTATATAAAAAAACTTAAAAACGTAATAATAATGAATGAAATTGATAACCTACGAGCTACGTCTTGATACGAGTACGGCCCTGCTCGATGTGCACTGCTCGAATACACTCTCATTTTTATATAAGTCTTCTCGACTCTCGTCAAAACATTATAAATTTGTATATATATACAATCTACCTATATTGTTTGATGTATTACGATCATTGTAATATTGATATGATATCACATCATAATATAAGCTTTATTATATTATTACAATCTCGTATCTATTGAAAAAAAAATGCCGACAAAGCGATCGGTTGCGGTGGCATCAATTAAATCGATCGCGGAGGGGGTGAGGAGGTGCAGCTTGACGATAGAGTATAATTTCAACAAAAAAGCGACGGTGGTTTGACGACCGTAACGCGGTCTAAATAAATAATAATTTATTACTTAAAGGATACCACCCCTGCACTGAATCGGTGCTATTAAAATACGATCGGCCGATAAAATATTCATAATAGTATTTTAATCAAAGCCTTTCGAAAATATACCAATAGTATCATATCCAATCCATGACGGGTGCAGGATTGCACATCTCGGTCGAATTATTAGTTTACAAAGCGGTGTACACCTATGCCGATTTTTAAGTGAAATATATGGTACACTAAAACCGAGATACCCCGTATATAGCAGTATAGCACCATATTTGATGTTTGTTCATTTTTTCTAAGGCAAAGTATAGCTGTTTCGTAAAAAATAAATATTCCTTACATATTGTGGTACATGTCAAAATGTTTGAATATATTTTTAAATCGATGGGTAATGTTTTTTCTTTTATAAAACAATAATTATTGTTTAGCATTTCAAAAGTATAATATCATGACGTATAATGAATGCTTGCCGAAAAAAATCTCCACCCCCTTGTTTGAAAATATACATCAACCCTCCACCCGCCCGCCCACAAGGTGTTTTTCTATCTGCGGCCTAGCATACTACCTACCCGTACTTAGTTTTACTTGCTTTTTTCGCTGCGTTTCCAGTCCAAACGTTTATATTGTATAGAATATAATTATGGTACCTATAAACATATAGTACGATTAGGTAGTTTTTCTCTGAGCAGGTATATCACATTCGTTTCGTCCTTCCGTATTTTTTATTTCACTGCGGTGCTCACCTAATATCGTGTACCCACCTCTGAAATCTGAGTGGCTTTTTCACGAGTTCGTCCATTATATTATTATATTGTTGTCGCGACGACGACGACGACGGTCCGAAACGATAATAATACTCGTATGTATTGTAAAAGCATAAAATATCATAATGCAAGATGCAACGTAATACAATGGAATTCAACGGACACGCGTTATATGACGATTTGTCATGGACCCGCGGGTTTAACGAGCGGTGACCGCGACCACGGTGTATGGTATAGTGTATTGGTGTGGAGTGTGGACATTATATTACCTGGGATATATATATATTGTGTTACACGAGGCTGCGTGCACACAATCGTATCAATACGATAACAATAATTATATTATTATGTATTATGAATATGATATAAAGCACAATAAGTGATAGAGCTGATACACATAATATAGCAACACTGTGGTGACGCGGAGCATTATAGCTACGTCTATAATTATTCTACCATAATACCTATTTATTTGTTATATAATATGTTTATAATATGTTGATTTTTGACGAGTTGGTTTTGAATTGAATTCTAGATAATATCCGCTTTCACAGCCTCGTATATTAATAAATTATAATATGAGTGACTTGTGGGTGCACGGGACATAATGTTGTATAAGATGCAGGGGTTGTATATGGTGGAACTCAAAACCGAGCGCGGTGTATAACGTGCAAAACTTTCGCGTCCCGTGTTGTGAAAGTTTCAAAAATTGTCTGACACTATGATATAAATATTGTAATTTTAATATTTTTAATGATCGAATAGTGTATATTATGTTGTAAAATCAGCCATACCCCCCCCCCCCCCTCCTCCCCGGCGACAAAATCATTTGACCACCACTGATAAGTTCATTTAATTGAACGACGAATGAGTAATCAGTACACCAAATTACTAAAGTAAACTACACACCCCACCACTACAATAAGCCATATAAAAATAATATAATAAATAACAATAAACTATTATAGGATCTTGATAGTATTATTCTATTATTTAATTAGATAACAGTGTTACTTTTACCATAAAAATGTTATAATAAGCCACTACACTGTCCGTAATAATATAATCACCGATCACATTTATCCTGAATGGACTACTGAACCAGTGTCGAATGACGTTCGATTGAACTGGTTCATTAGTCAGTTCAATGGTTCATTTTGGATAAAATTTTTGATCAAACACGGTTGTTATGTTGGAAGTGTAGGCTCATCATCAGTTTTATGGACTTTCGTAACAGTCTTATCTGTGTTATCTAATTATCTACTTAGAGTACGGTTGTAGATAACAATATAATACTAACTACTAGAAGTAGATTCCATAATAGTATATTATTCTTATCTGACTCTATGCAGGTAGAGATGGGACATGTAATTCACTTTGGTGATCTGATTCTCGGCGATTCGTCGTTTAATTAGATGAACTATAGTTTGTTGACATACGACACTTCTCTACTATATATAGACTTGCCCATTCAGCGGGACCTATAAATACTAATATATATATGTCTACTACAATATTATAGATCCGAACAGCATTGATGGATGTTAACATTTTATTACTTTATCATATTAATACGATCAAAAAATATATACTACACTGCTGTAGTGCTGTGATGATGCGGTGTCGTCAAAACGTGTGTATTACACTCGCGTCTGCAACGGACGACGACGGAGACGATAGTCCCGAAAGTCATAATAATAATATTATATATTATCGTGACTCGCCGAGAGCATTGTATAAAATACGTTTTATTGTCGCGGCCGTACAGGGCGGCGATGCTGCCGGTGTTCGATTTGTTCACGATCGGAATCCGTTCTCATCACCCTGTATACTGGCACAATAGTCGCGTTACGTAAACGGATTGTTCCGAGGCAGTGGCGGGAGCGGCGAGCCAATGTGTCGTGTTTATATATATATATATATATGTGTGTGTGTGTGAGTGGCGACAGAGTGGCGGCCGTGCACCTGCATACTCGTCGCTCTGCCACCTAGTGGAATGCGTTCCCACAACAATCCGATACACTGACCCTCCCCACCGAGCTCCGCGCTCCCTTACCGTCTCGTCCGATGGTTTGCCGCTGCTATACAACTATATACGCACTATACATACATTCATACATACATGCATAATGCATATATATGTACATACATACATACTTGCACACATGCATACATACTCGCACACGTGCATATATACATAAATGCATGCATACATGCATACATACATACATATATACATACATATATACGTACATACACACGCACGTACATATATACATAAATAACGACCGAATTCTGCGATAAACGACCGTGTCTGCGTATGTATAAATGTATAAAGGTCCGACTCAGTCTTAACAATAATTACATCCTTGCGCGGCGTTTGAAATATTATTTCTCTCTATTACTACCAAGTCGCTATGAAAATCGCAACTTGCGAACCCACAATATTATATACATATCACGTGCATTATTTTCCATACTCTATCACTATATTATATTAGGGTTCGGATTTATTTAGGCATTGGCATATCATTTCTGTTATTTAGTCGTATACTTTTATGCTAAGTGAAATATGTTCCAAGAAAATGTGATTAAAAATATACGAATTCTTTTGGAGCATACTTCAATATTGTAAAGTCGCATATATAATCATATAGGTACTCGCATCATTGGTATTCTTATCACAAATTTCCCTATTTTGCAATTAAAGTGCAAACTTTAATGCGTTTAATTTCGAGAAATGAAAAACTAAGATACTAAATAAAGACTTCATTATTAAATATAATATTTATCAAATAAATTCAGTTAAATAAAAAACACAAGAGTTCAAATTTCAAAGGCTATATTATTATGTATTCCTATTGTTTACCATGTTAAATTTCTATAATTTTGATACTGTTTTTCGGAAATTTGTATGTAGAAACATACAATATACTAGTAAATTAATACATTGCCGTGACTTGTATTAATTAATTTTAAATCAAAATATACCTATATAATATAGTTGTAGACGTGCAATTCACGAGCATATTTTACCTCATATCTATATTGATTTCGATAATATATTTAGTGATTTTTTAGTGAATATTATATAAATCCGAGCCCTATAAATATTCACTATACAATATACTATTGCATTTATCTACCGATTTTGAAACGCTACCGTCGCAACCGTATAATGTATAGGTAAAAGGTATATAGACTCGAGTAGTACTTTCCTCCTCCTCCTCTTCCTCTTCGTCGCACTCGTCCGCCGTCGAAGCCGCGCCGCCGCTGTTGGCGCCTTCTCCGAGAACAACAATCGCGCGTTTATTGTATACTACTCTCCTCCTCCGGCGCGTCGTGTAAATAGAATATTATTCACATAATTTTCGTCACGTCCCCTTTTGTCCCCGAGCTCAGGTATTTCATATGCTTCGGGTATGTATGTGTGCGTGTATATATGTATCATGTATATTGTATATGCATATAAGTGTGTATGTATACGACGTGTATGCACGTATGTATATACATGTATGTATGTGTGTGTGCGTGTAGTTTGTTTTCGATTATATTATTATTGTACGACACACCGCACAGTGTCAGGTGTACGCGCACCAATACAACACTCTATACCTAATACCTGTGGTGTATATATATATGCGTATTATATGTGCGTTTAGTGTGGTCCGGAGAAGTGGTGGCCGAAATTCCGTACGATTTAAAACGGGTAGAAAAACGAGGTTGTAAAAGCATATAGTAGGTAGTTATTTGACGATATTCCCGCGCTCGCGGATACAATACACCCTCTCGATAACAATGCCCCGAGGCCGAGCTCCGCGATTTCACTCTTTTTATTGTTATGACTCGCCCTTTATATTATATTATATAGTGTCTTTACTAAATATTTACAAATCTACGACGCGCATAATGACGATGAAAATAATAATAATAGTAATAATAATATCACGCCTATATATATAGCGTATAATACCTAATACCAACCTATACGTTTTCTCTTATTTATAACGATATAATTCTTTGTAAACGATTTTCAAAATCTGAATATTGGTCTAGCACTATAGTTTTATATGCAGGGCCGTGTTAAGGAGAGGGCTGCAATGGGAACGTTACCTCGGGGCACCACAGTTTCTGACGACTATTAGGCTCAATAAAAAACTCAAAATAAAATAACTTTCTATTGAGTTATATTATGATCGTTATTCTATAGTTTATTATAGTTTATTGTTTGGTAATATTAAAGTAGAGCGTAAGTACAATCTAATAATGTAGTATGAGTACCTTGAAACAAAATTGTACGAGTAAGGGAGATTCTTATTTGGTAAAGAAAAAAATGCTAAAATTTTAATACAAAGTAATTAAAAGAGTAAAAAAAACAATTTTTGGGGGGATTGGCCCTTCAAATCATCCCGTATGGCCTTAAGAGGGGGGAGTTTAAAAATCGATATACTGGACACCAATTGGCTTAGCACGGCTCTGATTATAAATGCTATCATTTATAATAGGTACAGCCCAATTGCGCCCCAGAGTAACCCATTTGGTGTCCGAAGGATGTAGACAGATGCGCCCCAAAGATAAGGTACTACCTGCCGATTTATAGCTCATATGCGCCCATTTCGCATACAACGTTGCAAATTCTATACGTATAATTGCTTCTCTTAATTTCGTCTAGGTTTCACTGTGCCTTTATTAACCTCCCGTATTTTTAAATAAGTTTCCACTTGAATTAATTTTAAGCTTTTAATAACATTATATTGAAGGTTGCGATGAATGAAATTGCAAATTAAAATGTTTGTGAAAACATTCAGTACAATTCGTAGATCATCGTGGTGCTTCAGTCCAAATAAATTGATAGTGGAAATTCACACCAGCTATAAATAATATAATTACAAGAGTGCTCAATTATAATAAAAAGTAATAAGTTCGCAATCGTATTGCAGCGTATTTCAGCATACAGTTTGGAAACGTTGCATGGTTGTAAAGAATTTTTTGTTGAAAATATTCCCGGTGCAAATGGATTATGATTTCGTGCGCAAATGGGTTATGAAAAAGTTGTGAAGGGCGCAAGTGGGCTGCTCCGTTTATAATATAATCTGAATGAGGTGATATCTATAAGAGTATACCTATAAATTATAATATTACAGCATTTATATCTGGCAGTACCTATATAATATACATTAACCCATCACTTTATCGCATTCGCGTATAAATATTACAAATACATCGATTTACGCTAATGTTATCGAATAGCATTAGTTATAAATACTAGTTACAATTTAGCTATATATTATCAATAATACTATTTTAGTAAGTATTTACTATTTAGGTAGGTACCAGCAAAGACAATAATTTTAACAACACATTAGTTAATAGTAGTTATAATAAGTGATAACCTTCGAACAAGACAGTGACTAACTCTACAGCTGAATACGAGTTAAGTATTTGTCGTCTGTCTCCTACACTGTGAACACGATAAAAATAAAACTCAAATTACACGAAAAAAAAACAGGCGTTCCAATATACTGTTAATTCATTTTAGTCGTATCCTATAAATGGAGAAAAATAATTTAAATTGTTTACCCGATTTGTTGTATCCGAAATATTCGACTAGAATAATAATTGGAATACTTGTAAATAATAGATACTCTTGTACGCACAAAATTAAGAAATATTTTTACTTTTATAAACGAGTAAAATATATTGAATACAATATATTATTATTATCATCGCTATTTAAATATTATTTATTATTGTGCGTAGGTATCTGCTTTGTTTTAAAAACCGCTATAAAGTTAAAAAAAATACCATTTTTTCAGATCTAGTTAACTGACGAATGATAGGTAATATTGTACACCTAATTATTATGTTCGACCATAACATTATTAAATATTATATAGGCTATCGAAAATCGGTATTCTTCATAAATCGCAAATACGAGTAAACGACGATATATTATATAGGTATACTTACAATAATAAGATCTCCTTCAACAGCTGGCTTACTCGATTATAATATTATATATTAGTGTAATATAATAGACGTATTTGCGATTAACATAAAAAACCAAATCTTTACCTATTTATATTATATGTATATACTATATGTATTATATTATTATTAATCCTTGGCTTTAAGCGATCACAATAGGAAAAATCGTAGACGAGGTCGTAAATCACGACGGCAATTATTGTATTATAATACTATTGGGTAGTTTATGTATTGTAAGTTGTAACTAACCTACAGCGAGGTCTTTATAGATAATGGCGGGCGATATACAACCCGCAGACGGTCTATGAAACTATGCGGCGATCGTTTTTTTTTTTATACCATTATAATATTATAATATGATTTTACGCTTACGATTTTTGAATAATAATACCTAATAATAATATTATATTGTATGAAGTGTTGTTTTACATTTTAAAGTGCGGTGCTCAACCTTATGACTAGGTGTTACACATTGAAAATAAGGAGAGAAAATATTTAATAAAGCAGTAAGATGTTAAGAAACATACTAATAAAGGTCACATTTTGGTCTCTTTTATGACTAAATTCAGTCACTATTTTTAAACAACTTAAACCATTTCAAGCCCTGACGATTTACATAATATCTATCAGTATTCAGTACATTAATATATTTACCAATATTAACAATTAATATAACAACAAAAAACCCAGATATTTTGAGTTTTAGTGGGAAGGGGTGGAGAGGTGAGTTTAAAATGATGGCTTGCTACAACGGAAAAATATTTCTCGGGCACCACTGCTATATTTTATTACGACCATCAGACGCCGTTCGCATTCGAATTGTGTATTTACTATTTACAGTGCTGAACATTGGTGCAAATTGGGGAGGAGGACTTGGTCCCGCTAAATATCGGCCAAGTCTCCCCAGTTCAAAAGCTAGTAATTATTATACTAATTCATATATTCTATGGTACTAAGCATGTTATGAGATAGAATGATCAAGTCCCCCCAAAAAATGTAGGCTATTTGCGCCTATGGGGCTGAAGACCGCTCGCTTTTCCCGTTTTTGTGCGGTGGGGTCAACACATCATAACCTAACTCGGTGGACCACTCTGTATATTATATAACATTTAATAGGTAATATATTTTAATATTGTAAAACATTTCCGACGCCCGGCGAATAATTCCCCGTGAATAGTCACTAACCGCGTAGGTATACCTACGACTATTATACACTTCAACACTCGTTTGATATATAATATTATTATGCGTTTGGCGGTATGCGAAATATTTCCATCACCTCCGTTATTTTGCATCGTAATACGATATATTTATAATAGCTGATAATAATAATAATATATGAATACTGAATAGGTAGATTTCGCTCGCGTAGGTGTAATCCCTGACCACGAGGCTTTAAAAAAAAAAATAAGAATAACATTTTCGTCACGATACATTATAATATATAGGTGTAGGTATTGACGACTTTGACCGCTTTTTATTAAAGTCGGGCAGAGTGTACAGTATATAATAGGACGCACACATGACACGTCATAATAAACATTACCAATATAGTATGACACATTTGAGACTTAGAGTCGTGGTCGTGTTTTAAGGCGATCGTGTACCTATATTTCCCGCCCAGCTGCTGTCGTCAGAATAATATTAATTGAATCAAATCAGCTTTAACGTAACCAAACTGAGGAGTATCCGAAACAAGAAGACCGTAATACCTATAATACGAATATGATAATCATATTATTATTAACACACTACAAAAGCTTACAGTCGGGGGCTGAGGGCTATATTATTATTGTGTAAGAAGAATAATAAATAACAATTAATTAGTGGCTAAATATAATAGTATTATATACAATGCGATAATGGTTGAGTCAGTTGAAAATCTTTTTTATGTTTTTTTAAATTAAGTTATTGCATAATCCATGATATACATAATGTAATCAACATGACATGATCGCCGAAGTCTTATAGATTCGGTTCAAGTCTGCGGAACACGTCACTTGCTTAACCATAATATCATATCGTCGTTTACGGGAACAAACCTTCTATGTGCAAAAAATGCGTTATTTTTCAGAAAACACAATAAACGTTTAAAAAAAAAATCACATGTTAATTTTTTTCATAAACGATTTATAGTTGGTAACACATAGGAGGATTTTTCTATGATAAAGTAGCACATATAGGAGATATTTCATAAAGTTTTTATTGCAATTTATTTTAGGTACCACATAGGAGAATTAATTAATTATTTTTCATTAATTCTACGATGCAGATAGCAAGAATCCTTTCGAAATTTCTGGCTACTCCACTGCAACACTGCTAGCACATGCACAGTACATACACTATGCACAGAACGACACACATACAATAATATTATTATATAATATATACGAGCAGTATAAGTTTGCCGGATATTCGCCTCCGCGAACCCGATGATGATTTTCTTTGTGGCCGCTGCAACCTGCCGGCTGTGGAATTCCTCTGCACGTATATAGCCGCTTACATCCATATAATAATATATTAATAATAAAATATACCTGCCTATATAGACTCTTTTGATTAGCCCGTATTATAGGTATGCCCATCATTGCCCATCATCAATAAAACGTATTTGCACACTTACTTGAGTTAATAGTTTCTAACGAATCCGTATATGTATGTACAGTAGGTACATATGTAATATTATAGCAAGTATATATACGAGTAGTTTTAGTCGGCACTTTATCTAGCCGTAGGTAATAGGTATATATATAGAGGTATTGACATAAGGATAGGTCGGAGAGTTATACTAACATAGGTCATATAATGTACGCTCAATATTTTACAATATATTATCGCGTATAATAATCGTTATTACCTATATTAAGCAATATAAAGTTTATATTTCCGAGTGTAAAGCTTTCCCCTCAACCTTTTTTATATGAATAATATATTTTACCAGCCCCCCCCCCTGGATATCCTGAGGACTGAACACTATTTAAGTGAATAATATGTTTTTTTAAATATACGCGTGCGTAAACTTAGAACGAGTGATACAAGATATCACCTTTTCTATAAATCGTGACACACACACGTGACAGCCTTATACGATGTAGTTAAAATATTCGTTCGTATATTCCGAGCAAGTGGAAATTATTTTCTTAATTTTTGTCTTGTAAACTCTAATCGCGGTGGTACCTATATTAATCGCAACAAATCATAAATTAGTGGTAAAACATTGACGTTCAATATTTAATGGGTAAACTGCTCGTATAGTTGTATAAGAGAACAAAATATTGTGCATTTTTATTGTTATTTATTACGTGTAACCCGCAATCTGAAAATATTGTATTGCTATAGTAGTTTTTAATGACTATTACACACTAAATCATACAAAAATCATATATAATATGTATACGAGTAAATTGACGCAATAAATCTCAGTGGAATGATTTAAAAATTAAGTGCAAGTTGTGTTTATATATGACGTACCTATAATTTGTTTTGCCATAATGTATATGATGCCTATAGGTGGTACCTGTAGGGCCGTAACCATAGTTATTTTTTGAGATCTTTGTCATTTTATATTGTATGTGTATACGCGCACTCGGTGTATTATATATTGTGCTCTATTGTTAGTTTTCTAAAGGTAACCGTGTTTGTCGTACGACCGTTTGGTATACCTATATAGTCATCTCGGCTATGGAGACGTTTACTAGCTAACAATAATTTCAACACGGGATTTATGCTAATTACTTAAAAATCTTCTCAGGGCGTATAATATAATATTATCGTATGGTGGAAAACTGGGCAAACAAGCCTCTTTTGAGACGACGTCTTCATACGTGACTATACATGCCGCCACGTTAAATTTTCTCCAAAAATCGCTAATCGTAAAAACGATAATTTTTATTATTTACCCGCAGTATATGTCTATTTGCAGTGCAGAGTACACGATGATATTATTATCATGTAGGTAATACGTACGTGTATATATTGTAGTATGATGATGATAATATAATATAATATGTTTACGAATTTTGAACTTGAAAACATGACTTATGGTGGAGATAAGTCGCTGTGCGGCACTTGTGAATATTTATGAGGCTATTAAAATTCTAGTCCGTGAGTGGAATATACATACGTAACATTATTATATTATACAAACGACGATAGGCACATATATACGTTTACCAACATATATCTCATAGGTAGGTACACACAATAATATTATATTATTATTCCATAACGCGTACCTATATATCGTTTCACTCATTAACGGACCTTCGAGATCGGTCGGGAAAAACGTACATAGGAATAATCAAATATAATATTATATCGTATGGAAAGTATTTAATAATATATGAAAAAGCTGGTATATATATATTACGGTCGTGTTGATAGTGTCTCTTCTTCCTTTGACCAAGTCCATAGTACCAGTATTGTTCTATGATAGTACCACTTTAGATATATCGTGTTCCTTTCGTAGTTTTCCTGCCGACATTGCTAACTAGAAATAAGCCCTTGGGCCGTGTATATGATGCGGGTTGGCTAATGAGAGCAACTATCATCAAAACTGCTGATGAAATCAGGTGTCACTGTATTACTGCTATAATAATAATAATAATAATATACTTACCATCTTGTGCGTTGTGTTTTATTTTCCCTATTGTTGCCATTATTTTATTTTATAATATTATACTTAATATGTTGAAGTCGAAATACGTATTAAATCGTTATTTGTTGTACAGGGCTCCGCCCGTTCATAAATAATAATATATAAATGAACTGAACATTCCTATTCGTCATAAACCATAATGACTTTATCTTTGCCTGCACGTGATACTATACAAATAACATAATACATGATATATACCTATAAAGTAATCGTATTCACGGAGACGAACACTGTTGCACACAGATCGGTGGCGCTGCAGGTAGTCATATAGTCGGCATATTAACAGAGTGGAAAATAATATATAATATAGTATAACATGAACCGACTACGAGACGACGTATAATATTACTATTACGGAAAAAAATAAAGCACTCGGGAAAACGGGCGCTGAGGATATCGATGTAATATATTATTGTTGTTATCGTACAGCGTTGCACGTGTTCGGAATAAAATAATCTGATATTTTTTACAACAATGATATTATTATTGTTACCATCATCATTACGCTATGTTATGTCGTCCGTCGTATCCGTGTTTTCTGCGTTCGTTTGAATAATATACAAATCATACGTGCGTTTAAAATATTATATTATAATATAGTGTAGCAAAAATGTTACAACAATTTAATATAATATCTCTCGTACCTACGAGTACCTGTACGGCGGCGAAGGAGAGGAGTATTATTATTCGCATTCATACATAGGGTTTTAAATTTGAAATATTTCATGTAAAATATTTAAAAATTGAAAATTTCACTGCTCGTGAAATATCGAAAACTATTTTTTTTTTTACATATGCAGTAAGAACGTAGATAATATTACTATATTAGTATTTATTAATTATTATTTATTAGATATTACTCATATCTTATTTTGGAAAAGAAACCTAAGGACCTAAAGAACCTGGTAGTAAATTAAGTATTATTGTATTACAAATAATATTATTTCATATCTGTATTTTGTTCGGAGATGAATAATATTATTTTGAACGTTTTGAGAAAAAAAAAGGAAAAAATACATAATAGATAAATTGTATTGTAATGTGAATTAATATAATGATAATAAATTAATAATTAATTATTCACAAATGTATTAGTAAGTATATGATTATTGATTAGTGATTACTGATTAGGTCTAGCCAGTCTAGGCCATTTTCAGAAAGCCATGGACACTATTGCACTGTAATAAACAATTTGCGTATTCATACAATATATAGACAAGATAATTTTAAGCATGTTCTTCTCTCACACTAATTATACGGACGTAACTTGAAAAAAAAAAATTTATAATTGTTGGTATATTTTTATTTTTTATGTGAATGAAATATTTCAAGAAATTTTAAAACCCTAAATCATACAGGATGGACTCGCGGGCGTTTTGCCTTTCTATCCTCAATAGTCGGCCTTTGCGGGTAACCCTAAGGTACAGAGCGTTCGTATTATACTATTTAAACATCATATAATAATATCCGTCATGTAGGCATCGGCGCGTATGATAATTTTTTTGTTTGTTTCATTTGTTGTTTCATTTGTTTGTTTTTTTTAAAAGATTTTTTATGTATTTTCGTCGACGAATACGACTACGCGGCGCGGTCAAGTACGGGGTGCCAGGAGACGTTTATCAGTGACCGTGACATGTGGCGGGTTATTATTATTATTATTATTATTATTATTATTATTGTTTGTGGCGCACACGTGTTCAACAATCATGGCTTGTTAACAAAATATTATCTACCAGGCAATTCCACACGAACAGACACACATACACACGGACACACGCACACGGACACACGCAGACACACACTCGGTCGGTCGCTAGCTCGCGCGCATACCGGCACCGCACCTATTAAAAAATATATATAATAGTAATAATATTATTCCCTCTGCCACGCCGACACGCTCGAAGTGTATATATTGTGTGTGTGTGTGTGTGTGTGTGCACGCTACGACGATACGCGTCGTACGCGGGGCAAGACGTTATGGAAATGAAGTCGTTTTCAAAAAACGCGTCGCACACCTGTGACCTCTTTATGGGGGAAAAGAGAAAAACCGGGTACGACGACGACGACTTCGACGACTATACGACTACGATGACGACGACGGTCAAGTATATATATATATATATATACAACAACAATAATAATATTATATTATTATGTTCCTAAGGCGGCGTTTACGTATATTACAATATTATTATTGTATTGTATAGGCACGTCACGGGCTGAGCATGATATAATTATATTATATTATTATATGCATTTATAGGTATGTGTTATAATGATGCAATACTGGAAAACGCCGAAAGATTAGTGTGTTTTAAATTTTAATATGTTATCGTGTTTAAACGCATAATATGTTATCGCGGTGAACTGTTTGGGCCATTGATTGGCGTGCGTTGATCGACAGTCGACACCGTATCATTATAATAACAAAATGTGTTGAGACTAAAAAAAAAAAAAACACTAAGTATCTAATAATATGATAATATTATATAATACGAGTCGATAATATTTTGTATAAAATTATTCTTATTGTATCGCATTATTCTTATTATTATGTATTTTTGATAATAATTATTATGATTAGAATGAGGCACTGCGGCTAAACGGTTTCTAACACATTGGCGGATACCGGTGGACACTATTATCGTTTTAATAAATTCCCATATAACCCCTTATTAGAACTTACTTATTTTTTAATGCTGCTGTAGCAAAATAGCTGAAAGGTATTTTTTCCCATGAAATGTGTCGGTGATGCCCGATTATCTAAGGCAACACGATAATGCTCAGACAGTCTGATGTCTACTCGGATTTGATACCATTAGAGTCGCTAAGTATAAGAGTATAAGTACCGCCATAGCTGTATAATGCCATTAAATGAAATTTTTAATGTAACTGTTACAGCAGTAATGCCACCCTAAATCAAAATTGTTTATTATACAGCTACGATACAAGTAGTGTCCACTGTCCATCAGTAATGTGTCGACGATGCTGTCGAAATAAAGATTTTTCGAATAGTGTTTCTCTACATAATTTACAACTAGGGCAGTGGGGGCTATAATATAATTTACAACGTATTATCATGTTGAATTTTCAAATTTCCACCACGTTATTCGATGCCCGCTACCCAAACACCCGTGTTTTAAAGTAGTTCAAGATAAATCATATTATTATACCTTCTGTATAGGATATGTTTTATAGTTTATGTAGGTACCTAGTACTTAGGTACCAACTTAATAATGTATAGACTCGTCCAAACTACTACTCAAAAATTATTTTTTCTCTTAGTTGCAAGTCATCGAATTATGAACAATAATAATCATATACTTTTTAAACAGGAAAAACTCAAAAACCGTTTGAGAAGTTTTTATTTTTAAGAAATTAACCATTTATTAAAGAAAAAGGTTAAATAAATACACGTATTCTGTAAACATTTTGGTTTATCTCTCTTCTAAAAGCATGTAGCTTATGTGTTGAAGGTAGACATTTTTTCTTATGATCTACACACGATAAATACATTTACAATAAATGAAATAAAGCCAAAATAGAAATAATAACAAAATACATTCTAATTCCTTACATTTTCAATTCAGACACATAGAAGTTGGATAAAGATTTATTTATATTAATGGTATTATTTACTCTACTAAGATGTCTCTATTATAGTTAATACTTAGACAATTTAAGTTTGCTGGTCCTAAATATTCAACAAATGTCTGGCTTATACCCTTTTTTTTTATAGTTTATAATTTAGAACATACCTTACTGTTTCATGTTTAGTTATGTTTGAATCAAACCGAGATGAGATGAGTGTATAATATCACAAATTGTGTCAAATTATACCAACAAAAAGTAGGTTTATGCCTTATACATGTACATTGCAATATAATGTAATGTGCGTGTTAATTTATAACTTACATGGGTGCTGGGTGAACGGACCACGTACTGATTATTAATTAAAAAGTCCTAAATTAAAATGTTTATGCCATTTGAATCCAGATATTGATGGCTACAACTGCAGCCTTGCTTACTTATATTGTGTGTGCGTGCGTAGAACCGGGCACACCTATAAATAATTATTATTATACTGAATATGTATTAACATTTTATTTTTTAAGTTTTCGACAAAAACCTATTGGAGTCACGTTTTTGTTGTAAAATATTTTGTGGTTAATAATAAAATATATAATAATAATATTATATAGGTATACATGCGTAAACGCCACGGTATCATTTAACGACAGACGGACTCATGATATTGTCGGTGCGTCCTTTATATACATACACATAGTTTATAAAAGCGAGTGCTTTTATGCGTCTGTTCGCAGTTTATTTTTATAAAACGTTATATGTAATTTACTGACAAAACTGTAGCCAGAAAACAAATTCAAACTACGGAGTGGTCAAAAATGATTTTCAGTCGGGAATCTAAAAAATCAAATTACACTTTGAGGGTAATTTTTTTTTTTTGACATTTGCAGTATTAGGTAATACGCATTGAACTAAATAGCTTGTTGAAATGGTAAGCACTGAAGCGTACACAACATTATATTCAAATATTAGGAATCAGATTTTTTTGTCGACTGTGTGAATGTGTGATTAAATGTCTTAAATAATATAATGTACTAGGCGTCCAGGCTGTTTATACGATTGTCTTGTGGATACTTGTAAAATGTTAACCTTTTCTTCCTTGACACTCATTAAAAAAAACTGTAAATTATTACTAGAAATCGCGACTGTCTGATGTTGTTATTGAAAAGTCATGAGCATGCGATGTGCACATTAAATTCTTTGATGATCGTGTTAAATATAGCGTTATATTATATAGACACTGACCGATTCCCAGATATTTGATATCATAATATAGGTAGCTATGTGCGGAGACTTGTGAAACAAGAGACCAAAAACCATATACCTCGTTTCAAAAGTTCACCCTGTCCCGTCGTATTATACGCGAATGTACAGCATAATCAGCAGCAATCGCACCAATGCAGTCCAATAATGCATCTTTATTATGCATTATATATAAATAATACACGCGAAACCTATACGGGCACAGCTGCATATCATGCGGCGGCTAAACGGCGCGATGGTGGCGAGTGTAAAATAATAATAATATATTTATTCGACATTTTTTAACGGTCGCGACACGAGGCCCGGTGGTGCTGGGGCCGTGAAACTCGCGATCTCGCGGCAACGGCCTATTCCCGTTTATTATATTATATGTGCGGTGCGTTTTTCCGGGAAGCGCACACGGCGGCGGCGGCGTCGAGCAGAAATCGCGCAGCTGATCGACCGGACTCGCGGGGAAATGCGCTGCGCAGCTGATGCGGCAATGTGCAATATAATAATATAACATATACATATTATTCATATTTCATAATATTATATACATACATATATATTATGAAGGAGAGGTGCGTTTATAAACAGTGTTGTCGTCGTCGTTCAGGGGTAGGGGACAGATCCGCTGGGCTATATTATAATATTATTATACAATATGATGTCTAGTCGTCGCGCTGCAAAGGTCCCGCGCGCGTGCAGTGCAGCTGCATCGGCATATAGTAGGAACTCTACATTTATAGTTTAATGGAAAACGCGTATATATGTGCGTGTGTATATACTATGCGCATTTATATATATTATGCGGACCGACGTCACTGCAGCACCGGTGCAGCGGTTTTGTTGGTTTTTTGTCTTTCGGGGGTCGCGCGTTTCCCACGGCGGCTGTTCTGCAGCTGCACCGGTGGAGGGGCGCGCACATAGAGTTTCACTCGTATACTATATTATATAATATGTGTGTGTGTGTGTGTGTGCTGTGCAAGGGCTGCAAGGTGCGCGCCTCCGGGTCCGGTCGCGCGGTGTGTGTCGCGGCGAGCGTTTCGCAAGCTTTTTACCCTTGTACATTACACGTTAAACAATATAAACGCGACTACGCGGGGGGTAACCCATATATATATGTATACTGTATATTATATAGGTTCTCTCCGTACATATAATATAATAAATAGTGCGTAGTTTATATGATATCAAAGGTGCCTATGTTGTCGAGCCCCGCGAACCCGCTAAAATCGATCTGCTGAGCTCAGACAGCGTGTATAGGTAGATGCATATAATACATCACACTCACCTACGACCCCGCGACCGGCTACTGAAATATTATTTTGTCGGGTTTATAGCCATACGTCGAAAATATAGGATTTCATATTTTCCCGCCATATATAGTCCCCCCAGCTGCTGCAGCAACGCCTCGCATATACCGCGGTCCTCGAGACTTGAACGCACTTTCTGCTCTCTATACCCTATATGATGATGATGAGACTTTTTTTCCCGATTGACCGGCAACAGAGAATGTTCTGTGTGAACGATACTACTAAACAGCTGCTGCCACCGTTTATTGATGTTTACAAATTTGGCAATAATACATAAACATAATACACGCGATTTCCACAGGTTGTTCTGCAGCATCACCTCACTGCAAAATAAACACTGATTATAATATGTAAAATATGGGCCAATCAAGAGTCTCGTTCTTTGATTCTGCACGTTGATCAGACTTGCAGGACCGTATTCGGAGTTTTTCAATAATTTGTGTACAGTTAAGCCATGTTTATTTTTTTATTGTACGTCGTCGATATTATAGTTATACTTCTAGGGTCTAAGGACAAGCAGTAGGTAAGCAAGCGAGCCAATAGGCTCATTGAAATGAGTGGAAATATTTATTTTTTATACAATCATACGAATGATAATGGGGAGATTGTAAATATGTATATATAATTCACACTAGACACTAGAGACTATTAAAATAATCAGGAATCGTTTATATTTTTTACCATAATACGTAATACATGTTTGATGTTGCCCAACACACAATATATCGCATGCTATTCATTATAGGAACAATCTTATCCATTTACAATTACCAAACTGAAAAATGTTTCTATGAGGGGCAGTTATAAATAGGTATTGATGAAATTTGTTTGCCTTTTTCTTACGACTCCTTGTATTTTAAAAAACCATAAATTGATTTTAAGGACACAAAAAAAAACTACAATGATAGGTAACGACAATATTCAATTTACTTTATATAATATACATATTATATTATTAATCTATTTAGAATTATACTCCTCTTCGCTCTTTAAATACTCTATATTCGGGATACTATTTTTTTTTGTGATATATAGTCTAGTATTTATTCTAAATACTTTTTAAAAGTGTCTTATTCGAGTCTGGATATAATACTGTCATTCTTAATAAGAATAAAGAATGTTATATAAATATCGTCTTATATATTATTTATATGATAATACAACAGATGACCCCAACTGTGGCTGATATATTATTATGTTGTATGGGACGAGGATAACGAAGAAGTCAAAAAGTCAGATGTTTGATTTATTTATTTGATGTTTTTATCTATAATATTATATGAATCGACTGTGCGGCGTATCAAAACATATGGATTCGAGACGAATACAAATTTATTGGGGTTTGTCCTTTATCTTTTTTTCTGGTCGTCGTTCAATTTTGTTCTACAGATGTGTCGGAAGTAGTGTTTCATATATAAACATATATTACTGTTTTATTTAACTGTAGCACGATAACTACGCTAGCTGGTGCGCACGTGCACTGCGATTGTGGAGCATTTACAGACGTACAGACTATATAGTATTATTATTAGGGACTTTCGGTCAAACATTCGGAATGATAAATGATATTATATTTACAACGAGATCTGTCGTAGTACAACATAATTTTATATCAAGAAAACAAGCGTCTTATACTCGTATGCAAGAATGATTACTGCGATCGAAATAATTAATTTAGCATTTTAGCGCGTTATTGTTCCGCTGCAGCTGCTGATGCTCTCGAAAATCAATCTCGATCGTTATACCTAATTATAAATATTGTCGTCGAAGGCGATCGGGAATCCTATATATCATTATAATATAATTAAATATAGTCTGCGAGTATACCGCCGAGACAATGTCGTCCGTCATTTAATCCTGAACAGAATAATCCTGCATAAAATAATAATATGTGCAACGCGCACGCTTACTACACGCATTTTCTATACGTGCATAATATTATTGTGCATTATTATTATATAGGTACACATGTACTAATTTGGAAGCCGCCGGAGCGAATATCTCGGCTATAATTGCGCTAAAAAATGTAGTTTTTTTTCTGGTCCACTCGTTATTTTTGTCGTTTTCCCTTGTAAGGGATTTTGTAAACGTGATACGTACAGAAATCATTTTGCTACACGTCACGTGTGCATTGCTGCTGCTGCAGCGATCGTCGAAATGTGTTTTTTTTTCTCCATCATATGCTCTGCACGCATATATTCCACGAGATAAAAATATATATTATGTAAAGAGGAAAAAACACGTGTCTCCGTCGTCATTATTTGGACACCGTAAATTTCCGAAGACGGCGACGGGTGCGCCGCACATATATTACAACATCACATAATATCAGCTAACGTAGTCTCACGCAGTTAGGTACACTATTAGGTATATATGTATATATACACACACAGTGTCACACACCATTATACTGTATGGCTGTAATAATAGCTGAAACTGATACTGTATATACAAATTATAATAAATAATAAATTGTTCATGTATATGTCTACCCCGAAAAGACATTGCAGGAGTGGAGGGGGGTTCGTTGAGATTATTTCCGAGTGCATTTTTAGTGCAAATTAAAAACAGAGTATTTCAACTATAATATTCGTTGGAGCGAGGAGGCTCACAATATTGACTATAATATGACATAATAATATAAGCACCATAGATGTAACAAAAAATACGTAGGTATCGCATTTGCACTAAATATGTAAGATCGTCAACAATCTAGGATATTATTTTAAAATATATAATCGTTAAATCTATATTTCTCTGTTCGTGAAGCAAAATGCATAAAAATCCTTAATTATTAGTAATAATTATTTTAGTAAAAATCATTCATCACTTCACGGTACAGCCTACACACATTTACCATAGATAAATATATTATATCATCTGTGCTACTATTCTATTAAGTACTATCTACTAACAATATTTTAATATAATGTTATCAGTTATTACACAAAAACTCCGACGCTCCATAAAATTGTAATCTGCAGATAATAAATTTGTCGAATACGATTATACGTTTGGTGTGTATGAACGACGATGCAGCTCTAAAATTAATATTCTCTTGAATGAAGCACACCACAAGTATCTGGGATTCTGTTACCGAAAATATTTTTACCTTAGCCCTCGTGAGAAAAAACTTCCGTGGCTACTCAAATAACAATTTACTACATATTTTTATAATCTAATGTAATGATTTTAATGCCTAAATATTTTTCGTACTTGGGTGCTATATTTCGTAAGATACGCATTCCGAAATACCATATAATATAGGTATCCTGTATTCCTGTGACTACTGACTATATGTTATAGGTATGCATGCATTAGCTATAATACGACTGTTTAATCACGATATTAACTCTGATAACATATTATGACGATTAGCCATCGATAATATAAAGTATAATATTATATACGCTTAGGTACGAGTTCAGCAAACCGCATAGTATAATATTATAATATAATAATATGATACTATTAAAAATAATAATAATGAATAACGATCGATGTTGTTTCGCTACGCAAACGTGTATAACCATATACCTAATAAAAATGGATACAAAAAAAAAAGCGCATAACAATGAACTCGATATAATATTATGTACGAGCCAGCTGCACAACAATTTCATGACTCGCGAGAGATTAATATTCAAAACAGTTTAAACACGATAAACAATACGTATTATAGAAGTGTACATACTACATATATTGCGGACGACACCCGTGTGATGCATTTTGGACTTTGGTGACCTATCATTATTGTATTATATAATATTATGACGAATCGACGAATCGACGAATGATAATATTATGTTGTGTTATGATATTATCTGATTTCCACGAAGCGCGTATATTTATTATAATATTATGCACATACCTAGAAATTATTTTTTGCTTAAAAAACTGCAATGTGTACATATTTAGGTATACTTCTCGTCTATACAGCGATCCAATGAGTCTTGGAACCGCACCCATTTATAGGATACTCGCCTTTATACATTTCTATTGTTTCGTAAAAAATTGAAATCATTTTACGAATAATTACGGACGATAAACCTATATACATCATCGTTGCCTCGTGTATGCTGAAATAGACTCATCGGCCGCGATATTGTAATATTATAGGAAAGAGGGTGTCAGCCCAATTGCGCACCGTTTGTTTTCTTTCTCTGATCTTCGGCCAACATATAGAAAATATACGTTTAGCAGAACCAATAAGCCTGCAGAGTTGTTACATTTAATAATATAAGAGTGAATATTATTCATCTATTATCGAACTTAAGAAAGTTAAGAACGTTGCCCGTGTCGCTAAAAGTCGGATTTTTTACGATATTTTAATGTTTATGCAATTTACAAGCACTTTTAAAATCCAAATTACTTATTTTACACGCTCATAACTTACAACACGTGCGGTTGGTTTTGCCGAACGTATATAAATTTGGTAGGTGCGTTGCATGTGGATCAGAGAGAGAGAAAACCAAATATATTATTGCGCTGACATCCTCTCAAGTTTATATGATAGTAATTATTATACTTTAATAGTACTTATATAAAGTTATATATATTCTCTCATGGTCGTTCATGAATATTGTACGTTGAAATTTGTTATTGTTTTATTCCTTCCGAGTAATGCTATATATATAATGCAACTCGCGCATGCAAATAATAATTACTGTATATAATATATTATATTATATACACCTCAAGGAAAATGTATGTTAGGTATAATATTATGTTGTAGGAGTCTACATATAATATGTAATACGCGTTGTACGTATATATTACTGCATTATTACACATATTATAAGACATAGGAGTATAGGACGTATATATCTATAGTGTTACACAACGAAATGAAAATATGTTGGCGATTCGAAGTAAATAAAATCATTTTTGCACTAACGTTCCAAATGGATTCCGACAATCCGACGTCTTCGGAGAAAATGCTCACAGGTTGCAGTAAATAATTTTATGCGTTTGAAAGAGAGCGAAGTACAGAGTTTCCTGATGGTTCATAATATTGTGTTAAGCACTTAAAGATTTCTATAAAAAAATGACCTACAATATTTATCATATTATACGTTGAAACAATACAGTAAAAGTAATTTATGCATACCTAATGCACTGATAACAAAATAATAATAACTATGACATGTACCTAGAAGTCGTGAAAAACTCACAGGAATCTAAATATATTAGTGTAATATTATCATAATCTACTAAATATTATTAGGACTGGGTATTTAAAACATACAATTTTATGTCATGTTTATGTTCTGACGATTCAAGACGTAATTATTATAAGTGAGAATTTATTACTATTTTTTTTTGACAAATTTAACTTTTAATGTCATAATTAAAAGAGCATTAAAAATTAATACATTAATAGTTTTATGAAAACAATACACTGAAGCCTTTTATAAACATTGTTACTATACTTTATATAGATCAATAATCTAAGACGTATATTATTATTGAGTCAACAGGATGATTCATTTTTCTAATCATGTTTTTTTCGGAAACAATTTTGAAATATTCAAATACAAACAAACAACTCAAAATGTATTCTTAAGTTTATTATAATTATTTGATATATTGATATATATAAACATACACAGTTTAACAGTTATATAATAGGTTAGGTGACACTGACTTTTTGTAAAATATGTACCTAATGTAATATTTCTGTGAAACGATTTGACAATTATATTTAAAATTTAAAGTCGTAAAAAAACTAAGTTTTATTATTTGTATAAACTGCTGCAAGGTAGATATTATAATATCTAAGGAGTCACGTGTATTATATATGATGCAGAGGTACCTACCAATATTAAAAATTAATAAACCAAAAAAAGAAACCATACGTATAATATAATATCTCGTACGTTTACATTTAAATACACATTATATATACACGAAGGTCGAATTCGCATAACACCGGCGGCGGTGCAGTACACAAGTAAAAGTGACTTGAGGGGCAACTTCACACACACACGTACACACTCGTACACACACACATACACACACGTACCTCGTCTCGTATTAAATCGGATCATAATAATCTAATAAAAAAAAATAAAAAAATGTATAACACATATAATAATAATATGAGAAAACCTCATACGTTATAATATAGAGAAGAGCCTCATCTATACACACACACACACACACACACAGCTTCGTCGTACACGTGCACACACATAATATATAATATTGTGTTTATAATAGTACATTATATATAGGTGGATGCGGTATATACCAGTTGGTGTTCCCACGCCAACTAGCCCGTTCGGTCCGGTCCGCTCTTTGAGATAACCGGGTATACGAGTGGTGGGCGGGTGTTGGGGGGGGAGGGGTAAAAATCCTCTGTGGTATTTTTCGGTGGCCGCCGCCGAGGCAGGTGTCAGGTGTGCGCGTCGTAGTCGTCGTCGTTTTTGTATTCGCGGCGGCGGCGGCGGTTGTTGTGCGTACGAGCGCCGCCGCGCGCGTCTCTTTGAAATCCATTCAATCTCGTCCGCCGCCGCCGCCGCGACGGGCGTGGCCTCCTCCGACGTTCCCCCCACCCACCGCCGAGCTCTATAAATACCACCCGACCGGGACCGGCCGACCGCAGTCGCAGTACACCGTTCATATCCTCCAGACCACGTTCGTGACTGTGTAACCGTGTAATAATATTATAATATTAAATTATTATAATCGTCGTCTAAAACCGAAGAATCGATCGACTGTATTTTCACTCGTACTTCTTTCGATTTCGTTATACTTTAAGACAAGGTAATATCGTCGACGTTTGCGCACAGTGCTCTCGTGAGTGTTTCGTTCGTCGCGTTCTATAGTTTCCCACCGTCTACGCGCGCCGAGCGTATATTTTTTCGCGTGCCTACACAAGCACACCAGTTCGTTTCGTTTCGCTTCAATCCGACGACAGAGCGACCATGAAATCCATACCTCTGTGTCGCAACAACAACAACAACAGCAGCAGCAATAACAGCAGCAGCAACAACAACAACGAAGGTTCGACCGGACCCGCGGTGACCAGTGGCCGCGTGCAACGCAAACGCGGCGACCTGGAAGACGAGAAGATCCAAAAGTATCTGTCCAAGCTCAAGGACCTGGTGCCGCTGATCCCCAAGGACAAGCGGATATCCCGGCTGGAGGTGATCCATCACGTGATCGACTACATATGCGACCTGGAGGACATGCTGGAGAACCACAGGTCGGTGAACGCGGACGCCGTGCACTCGGCCGCCGCGGCCGTTATGCTGTCGTCCTCGGTGGCCGCCGTCCGGCAGCCGCTGGGCATCATATCGACGCCGAACGCGCTGGCCGCCGCCGCCGCAGCCGTCGCCGTCGCCGCACAGCCGCAATCGTCCTCCGAATCGGTGAGTTGTTGTTGAGGTCATAATATTATACAAGTGCAATAAAAAAAAAATCGTCCCCTCCACACCTTCTGGCACTCGCGACGTCGCAGTGGCCGTCGTAAAACGCTCAAAAATAAATAATTACAATTATTATACTACTTATACCACGGTTATTTAGGTGACCACTATATTATATTTTATCGGTTAGATAAGGTATCGCGGTATACCTGCCCGTACTTTCTCTCTTTGGGAATTTCACAGTTCCGTCAGCCGTGTAGATTTTTTAATCGTTATCTATCCACCGTGCCCCCCCCCCACACGACGATTATTGCGACTTTTTGTCCGGTTTTTGTTGCGAAATTATGTGTACTTATTTTTTTGTTTGATATTGTGTTTTCAGACAATGTCCCCTTCTTCTCGGGCACAAGACAAGCTGTCGAATTCGTCAGACACGAGGGCCGTTAGCTGTTAAACAAATAATAATATTATAGATATATATAACATATTATTATAATACTTTTTCGAAAACAACACACAATATATAATATACTAAAAAGAAAAAGAATTTAAAAAAAACGTCGCCCATCCACTCCGCAGCAGCCAGTGACGAGTACCGTACCGAGGAATACCGTTTGTCGAACATACAAGTATAAAATTCATATATATGTATGTATATTATAAAAGTATATATATATATGTATAGAGAGCTAGAGAGAGATAATACGTTATGTAATCACACACATTCCAAATAAATTCGACGCTCTCGGGAGTTGGACTTGGTTCTATCCGTTTTGCGGAAAAGTTCGTTTTTTTTCTCGCCCCCCCCCCTCCTTACACATTGTACAGTTTAGGTATAAGTCCTAATTGTTATTATTATTTATTTATTATTATTATTATATCATTATTTTTTTTTCGTTATGACTGTGATCCTATCAATATGTAGTCTAGGTTTTAGTATTTATCTATTATCATTATTATATTATTATGTAGACGTTTAGATCTAGCAGGTAAATAATCTTTCTATGGTAAAAAAAATTTTTTAAAAAATGTTCATTTTAATGTAGCCCTATTGAAAACCTGGTGGATTTCGACTCGAATCCTATATATTATATAGAAATATTATGAAGTAGTCCAATATATTGTATCCGACAAATAAAAACAAACAAACATAACACAATATCATAATATAATATTTATACAATATATTAAGGGACTACGCATATATATTATATTCAATAAACACATATTATTATTATATACATATTTATATAAACCCATGGCGCTTTTTTCGTCTTTGTACATTATTATTTTTTCTCTTTTGTTTTCTTTTATTAAATGATTTATATTGTTTGGGTATATATTGATTACTTGAGTTATTATTTAGCTTATAATTCAATCATATTAAAATACGATTTATTACAAACATAAAACTTCGATTTGTTCGTTATTTCTCGCGGTGCCTGTATTCCATATGTTCCTGATGTGTACAGAAATGATAATATTATTATGGTTCACAATGAATAATAATAATTATTATTATCTCGTATTTTATGAAGGTATCAAGGTATATATGATTAACGCGTATGCTATTTCTTCAACTATAATAATATTATATAATGTACCTATCCGCAAATGGCGGCATTTTTGACGCCCGGAGACGGTCAATAACTTTGGCGGCGGTCGCTGCAGTCAAAAAGGCTACGGACAGTGTTCTAGACGAGACCACAGATTAAATAAAATGTTATTTAAAAGTTTTATTTAATCTGTGACGAGACCTTCAAGACAATATAATTTTGTTATTATTTTGTCGTTGTGCGTTGCGTTGCGCATAAGAGTCGGCACGTCTCGCGAAAAATTTCGTTCCGAAGGCGTTTTGCACGTGTGTGTTGTAGTAGGTACGTACCTCAATATTGTAGTATACCTATATTATGCACATAACATAATAATGTAATACATGCATTATATCCATCGTCAGGGGTTCGCAACTTTCTAAAAAAAAAAGGTGTGTTGCAATATTATAAGTAGGTATACAATAAATACATTGCGGATTCCTGCAAGACGGCGGCGTATAGGTATGTAGTATTGTAATATAGCTATCTATATATATATATATACTGTACCTGCGATGTGGTATTTAACACACGCCTTCGTGCGTCTATACATTATAATATTATCGTGTCGTTATTAATTATTTTTGCGTTCGCGTTGTGCTGTGCGTTTAAAAATAATTTCTCGCCGCGGAGCGTATCGTCTCCGCCGCCGTCGTGCACTGTAATAATATTATAATTGAGGGCGGCCTGCGAGTAGGTATGCGTACATAGGTACTATACTTATTATATGTCTTACACCTGCCTGGAAGCTATATTATATCGGAGCAAAAAACAAAACAATAAAGCGATATTTCAGACACGCTTGCGGTATATTATGATGCAGGATGCTTTGATTTTGTTTTTGTAGCCCGGGCACTATTCGATTTTTTTGATTTTGACGACGTAGTGTACATGAGTGTACTATGTCCAAATTCAATGGGTACATTATTAAGAGGACGTCGGCGTAATATATTTTGTTTTCTCTCTTATAGACCCAAACGCAACATGAATAAAACGCATTGGTTTTTTTTTTTATTTATAAATTATAATTTTTGAGTAAACTTAAGAGTAAAATAGGGTAAAATCACCTATTGTAAAAATTATAGATGATAACATTTTTAAGAATTTGACGTATGGCTTTATATTTTTTTTATAATAATTTCAGTTTTAATTCTACTTCAAAAATTAAAAAATTAATTGTAAATTAAAATAGATTAATATGTCAATTGTTTTGAGACGATAATATTTAGACAAATCGATATGGCACTCACCTCAAAAGTATAACTTGTATAATTAGTAATTACAATGTTTATTGTGATTTTGCTCTGCAATTACTCAAAAATATAAAAGCACAATATTTGTTTTTATAGACATTTGAAGTTAAAATTCTGGCGAAATTGGATATTTCAACAAAGGATAACGATTTATTTGTAGGAATTCAAAAATACTATATCATAGGGTCTTGAACCTTTTACGTGTTATATTTTACTAATTAATACTATGACATTTTCAAAATATTTAATTTAGCTATTGCGTATTTATATACCACAGACTAATTCACACCATTTTATACGGTAAGTAGGTATATTGACTCAAAAGTCGATAATAATATTAATATATGACATAAATAAATATATACTATATTATAATAATTAATAATATAATATAGTAAATCAACTATTAGTACCTAATATATAGGCTGACAGACCGTCATCGTTCCGAATCGTTTTCCTGTGCTGTGATTCATCATTGAACTCGAATTTAACACATTTATTTCTGCGACCTACTCATAATCATCGCGAGGTACACTCGACGCCTACTGTACAGCAGAGCGGATAACTACTTGCCCGCACATTACTAGATTAACGTTTTTGTTTGTCAGTTAAATATAAATTGATCATTTAATAAAAGTAATTTCCTCATATTTATTGTCTTATAGCAAATAAAAAATATCAAAAATACACAGTCATAATATTTTTATTAAGTTAAAATTTTTACAATTCAATTCATCAAAGCCACGAACATTTGCAAATTACTTCGTAGTATACAATTATATGAAATTTCTTATTATGTCACTTAAAATTAAATGTATTTATTGACTAAAAATTAAAAAAAAGTATTAGAATATGAATTGTTATGTATATAATTTTAAGCACATATTACGCTGTCCAAATAATCTATATAATATTATCATAGGCATCATAGTTCTAATACATTATTTATATCTGCACTCGGTGAACTATACTTTTATACAGCCATAACATCATTTAAGAAAAAATATTGAAGAACAATTAATTTAAATACTTGGCATGTATTTAAAATGTATAATACTTTAAAATTCTGAGTGAAGCTATGAATGTATTGATTCTACGATGAATTTTTATATTTTATTTTTTGTGTGTATACGTGAAAGTTAGTTTTAATTAATGCTTTGATTTTCAACTTCAGGGGTGGTTTCTACAAGAAAATTTTGATCTAATTGTTACTTTAGAGAGGTTAAAATTAAAAATATTCAATACTTCAAAAAACGCCGGGCAAAACAAAAAAAATTTAGGGAAAAACAGGAATTTTTACTCAAAACCAGGATAATTATAATAGTTATATCAAATTTAGTTTATCTTAGTTTATAATATATAACTGTTAGATATATTAATTTATCAAGTTATTTTTATAAACAAACAACGGTTTAATCCGCCCTTTCAAGTCCATTTACCATTTTAGTTCGTAATTTGTAAACATAATTTTTATTTTTATACAAATTATAAATTTTACTCGCTGGTTATATGGAATTGTTATGAGGGCCACATATGCGAATATTCGCTTCAAATATAGGTACTGGATTATAAAGGGATAACCTAGGAGATAACTGTTCAGAAGTGTGATTGAGATACATCAGCAGCCAGCAGGGCTGTGAATTGCATGCACTAAAAAGGTATTACATGTACAGCAAACATATGCACTTCAAAAAAATGATACACACAATGCACTTCTTCTGACAATTTATGACCGTCACGTCTCATGTTCTATATTACTTGTTAAATATGCAAAATAATATTTCGTAGGTACTTGATTTATAATTATATAAATAACACAATACACATTTTGATTAAATTCATTTTCTTATATTATGATGTATTGGTGCGTCATTAAATTGGGTGAATGACCCAAAATTTACTGGAATAGAGCATTAAATTTATCATTTAGAGATCAATTAATCAACGGTTAAGTTGAATTTATAAATTATTGAATAATAGTGAATTTATATAGTATATAGGTATATACTATAGTTATATAGGTATTAACATACCTATATAACAACTTTTATAGTATTTACTACAACTATATACATATTATTGTTATATCGTTTTGGCCGATAGGTAAAACCAATTACCAAATATAGATAGTGACCGATAATTATAGTTATAATATTGTGCTTAGACGGAGACAAACCATGTGGCTTTTATGTTCTGACTATATGTCTAAATCTAACCAAATACTAAATTATGATATTTATTTTGATGATAAACGCACTGTTGGTAATAAGTAGGGCTAGGATTTTAATGGCCCAAAAAACCTAAAAAAATGACCTTAAAATAACCTAAAAATGACCTTAATAATGCCCAAAAGATAAAAAAAATGATCTTAAAATATTATAAAAATGCATTATAAATTTATAATTATTAATTATTAAATACCTAATATTACGGTACAAAATTATGTATTGTACTCTCCACATCACTGTCATTTAAATTAACGATTAAGATAACTCTCGGTATCGAAGATAATTGTTGTAAAATAAACGTGGTTTTATTATCGATAGCGAGTATTAACACACTATCTTTATAATTGAAATATTGAATACGATATTATTTCTGTTGCAAATTCAAAACTTTTATCGAAAACATTTAGTGTAAACGAAAATATATAAAAATATTACCTAGATTTCAAGAAAGTATAATAAATGCCCTTAAAATTGAAAAATGACCCTAAATTTATAAAAGTACAAAAAATGCAAAAAAGGAAAATAAAAACTTTATATTTGGACTTGTATTTGACCAAATCACATTTTGTGCTTGAAAAGCTATGACCTGTAAATCCTAAAAAAAATGCAAAATCCTATACTATCCTAGCCCTAGTAATGAGTATAGTGGTATACTGGTATACATATAAGAATATAGAATGTGGTATGAAATTATTCATTTATGTAATACTTTAGTAAATATATTAAATTTTATTCGGATTTTGAAATTTCCGCTCATCATAAGTCGTAGGTACTTAAATGTTTTCCAACATGCAAAATTATTTGCTGTTTCTTTCACCTTGCACAAAATTGGTTTAAAAAAATTCAGCAAAATACTGTTTTACTTGAACAATAACTCAGAAATTGGTGATTGGTTGAAATATTTCTTTGGTTTACCGCTACTACCATCAAATCAAATTCAAAGTGGATTTACAGAGCGAGTTGATGTCTATTTGTCCGACCGATAATTCTGACTTTTCGAATATCGGAAACGATATGTAATTTTAAGTCATTTGCCCAAATGATGTATCACAAAAAAAACATGCAAATGCATAAAATTCACAGTCCCGATAAGTCCTATTCAGTATAACGTTATACCGTTATACTGAATAAACCTTCCGTACGGAACACTGTGTACCTTGTACCTATGTATAATATATTATGATATTGCAAAATTAAACTTTTATAGTAATATCACCTCGATAACAGACTATTATATACTGTATCGGTAATTTGTTCACTTCTGTTCATCTCTTTTGAATTATGGACAATCGAATGGTCCACCCCAAAGTCATTCTGAGCGTAAAACTCTTGTCGCTCAGTACAACAAACGAGCAAAAATAAAATAATACTATAAAAAATACGCAAAATTAAAATAATAATTATCGTGCGCCAGACGTCGCGGTCGGCGCAAACCACTCGAATCCGTGTCAAGTCTCCGCCGCCTCCGTCTGCACAACTCACGGGTTTTTGTGTTCCTCGAGGATAACATTTTTCGACTTTCACGACCAAAATTCCATATCAACGCAATGGGTCTGTTTTGTTCGATTCGTACTGTAATTGTGCTGCAGACAAAGCCGAGGACGGACATAATTGCTGCTGCAGCGGTACCTAAGTATTCGTAAGACCGCGACCAGGGTTTGTTTATTTATTTTTCGGGTACTTCGATGACCTTCAAACGATTCATAATAATATATAATATAGCATGGGGACGTTAAAATACTTCGGAACCACGGTCGTCTATCGTGTTTTTACCCGCACGGTCGTTTCACTTGACAACGACTCGTTTAAGTCGTCAAATACTCCAGAAGTATATAAGGACGTAAGTATAGGTTAGGACGGTTACACTATACCAGGGTACTCGTGACTCGTCATCGTTATTAATAACGCGTAGTAGTACTGCACGCGAGTACAGTTCATATATTAGCGTGCGTCGTTAAATATAGGTTAAACGACCTTTATCATAATAATATTATAGTAGATATAAAATATAATATAATATGCATCGTTATAGTAATATTATGGAAGACGATTTCGTGAAGAATGGAAAACGGTCTTTTGTTGGTACAACAATAATATTATTATCTACAACTCCACGAGTACATACATATAATATGATAATACTGAAGACGACGCCACACCCGCACATTACAGTTGTTGTAGTTGTCTCCGTCTACAAACGTTATGCGACGTGGAAAATTATTGTACGTTCACAATAAATAATAATCTATATTTTAGAAAATCGGAGAAAATCGTCCTATTACATTACCTATATTACTACATTATATAGGTAACAATATTATTGTCTCGGAGGCTTTAATAATTATTTATATTTTAAATACGAAGCGCGTGTTATGATCGTTTTAAAATTTACAAAAATGTAGGTACAGTTTCGTAAAACGCTCATTATGACTCGCTTCGCGATTAAAATATTATCAATAAAAGCCTTCGAGATGCCTTTGATAATAATAATTTTACCTTTAAATAAAAAAACAGGTCAATTCACTCTAGTTAAAAAAAAAAAACCCGATTAAAATCGATTATTGTAAACGTAAAATTTGCTATATTACCTATATTGTCATGTTGTGGGTCTGAGACAACACACGTGGGTGTGGCGTTCTCTCGACGATAATAATAATATGATATTATTGTTATGCAAATAAGACGTTTCCGATAACGCTTTTTTTTTTGTACACAGTCGCCGAACATTCCCAAATTATACTTTATTTTATAATATTATCATCGGCCATCACGTCACACGTCTGCGCTTTGCGTCGTATACCTGTTGTATTATGAACGCAATAACGTGTGTGCACGGATCAGAGGTTTTAGCCAGTATGTTGTGTACGCATGTTTATTAGTGTATATGTATTATTTATATTACATAAGATTGAACGAAAGCAGAAGATGTTTCTAAAAAAAACCCGCAACTATGCATGGCGTGAGTGCTCGGAGCAGGTACAATATTGTTATCGGGTCTCGTGAGAAGTCAGTGCACTATAGAAAATGCACAAAATAATATGCGTGCATTCGTGCACTAAAAAGTTCTGAATTATGCGCTTGTTATAATATGCATCACTAAAAAATTTAAAACTATGGGAAAACAATACCTATTGCGACTATACACCGACTGTTGAATATCACTGTAAAAAAAATCAAAAGCAAATTTGGAAATAACAACAATATCCATATTCATTTTTTAAATTTGAAATTTATCTCTCATGATTTCAATCGATAACATTGTTTCCGTGGCACAACTACAACAACTACTGTCGTACAAAACTAATAAATCCCATTCAGATCCGTACAAAAATAATAAATAAACCTAAACAATAAAAATATAATATTATGTAAATGAAATTCATATGGAATGATAATATGCGACACAATATCCACTATAAGTCGAATATGCCAAAGCACCCTCAATATATGCGGAACGAAAAAATAAACACGATTTAACATTATATTTTTATTGCGATATTGTTATGAAACAGATTTTTACCTCACTTAGCACATATTATTATTATTATTTTCCCGTGTAGCATGACGACAGGCGTGCTTACGAGTCCTGATTATTATAATATTATATTGTTCTGAGTGTAATGTCGATAACGTTGGATGTGACAGAAAAATAATACCGTAAGGCCGATACGTAGTTTTCTCAAGACGCACATAAATATATAATATCTAATATAATAAAATGAATATTATAATGAATGGCTACCGCGTACTACCGATGCTGCAGCAGTAGCACCACAATAATATAATATATTATTAATATTATTTTAGCCGGTGTCATTAGGAGGCCTCTTCGGGGTACCGTACGTACATAATATTATTATATTATACATACCTACACCTAGCTGGTCACCTAGCTATAAAATAATATGGATAGCAAAATAATAATTATTATCATATTATTATAAAAGTTATTTTCGTGACGTAACGAATGACAACAATATTATAAATTGTATGTACCTATGTCATCGTGACGACCAGGATATACGTTGTATTTCCTTAACGAAGCTCCACGCACAACACAATAGTATAATATTATCATGTCTATATAATATTTTATAATATATATTATGTCTATGTGGATTTGACAATTTCCTAGTGGATAACTTTGAATTATTTGGGATCCAAGGTGCGACCTCCGACCACGTATAATATCTACCAGTGATTCTCAACGTTTTTAAAGCGACGTTCCCCAAGTCAAAAATTTGATCCTTAACTTGACACTTGACAATATTTTCTTACGTACACACATAGGTTATTATTTATGTATTTGTGACCCTAAACAATCAGCTAGCGACCATCAAAAAGGTCGTGAACTCGCGACCCATATATAGGTTGATAATCGCAATTCGCTGATGTAAGTGTACTTACAACACGTCAACACTGTTTAAATAAATACTTCTACATAAATAATATTCCAAGTAACTTTAATAGCTAGTTTGCCGTGTAGGCGTATTGCAGTCTATCCGAACAACGTTCATAATGAATAAACTTAAAAAACGATTGATCGGTTGGAGGAAAGACACGCGATTTGTGACTGTAGGAAGTGGTATTTTATTTTTTTATTCTACCAAAACATCAAATCAAAACGGATGCCCGTCAAAACCCGACCGATAGGGTGACGACTGGACGACCGTGCTCGGAAGACCTGTAAGGTCCTATACGGGGGTGTTGTAGCACACAATATAGGGGATGGAGAACAGCTACTCGTTTGTTGTACGATATTTCTATGGAGAATCCCAAACAGAGAGCCGCAGCGGAACTTACGAGAACGTTGAAACTTCAGTGACCACTGCTACTGCGCAAAATTAATCAATAAGACCAAAACTGTACTCGTCGAATTGAACAGCATAATATTATTATATTAATTCACTCGGTTTTTGTCGACGGTATATATTAAACATTTATAATTAATGAATAATGATAAAAATATTATTACGTCCAGGCTCGTTGAAATGGTATTGCGTCGTCGTCTACGTCGCCAGGTATGAAACCAAATCAAAGTGGGAATGAGAGTGAGAGAGAGAGAGAAAATGACAGAGAATCAGACAGCAAAGAGAGGGTGGTGGTGGGAGAGATCACGCGAAAAAGTCGTATTTACAGTTTCTGTTGCGAACATCGGCCGCCGAGCGCAGTTAACCGCAATGCTTAATAATAATAATAATAATATCACGAAAGAACGCGACGAGCCGTCGGGAGTGGGAGAGAAAAGAAACTCCGTGGCGTACACAATGCGCGTTCTCGAATGACCTGAAAAGGAGAAAAAAAATGAATAAAAAAAATCACAGCGCACACAACAACTGTAGACTGCGGAGTGTATCTCATAATATATAATATTATACCGGGACGAAGCGCAAGACAGAAGAAAAAAAAACGTTATTCCGACGACGACCAGTTTTATATGCTACGACGACGACGACTTAACGCACACATAATATTATTATTATAATTTATAATATATTAATATTCGACATAGCGATAATACCAAAAAACTTTTCCGGGATGCTCGCCACGACTACACTCTGGGTGAACAGTAATAAAATATAATAATAGTCGACCTGACCTGACCGTATAGGTCCCTCGGAAACTACATTTCCAAAATGTTCGTCGTACCTATAAGTCGTACACCGCTTTTTAAAGCGTGAGCAGCACGCACTAATCGCCATATCGTTTCAAAATAATGATTTAAAAAAAATATTGATAAGAAATATATGAGCAACATGTTATTATTGTAATATATTTTAAAGACACGGGATTATTAATAATTGGCGTAATAAAAATGTATATTAGACTCTCTCTCTCTCGAAGTCTCAAACGTGTATTACAGTCATCACTCATCGTCAGGCATTCGATTAAGAGGCGTAATATTATTATAATCACGTATTTTAACCGAATTAAAAAGATTATTGCAGCTGGTCGTATAATAATAAGTTATATTATATACTATTATTAAAATACTTATTAACATAATATAATATTATAATATATATTTTACAATCGGTTTCGACGGGAATATTATTCGTTTCTTCTCGTCGTTATCATCCTTAAACAAACAAAAACGATATCGCCGAGTACAGTATAAATTACATATTATTATTGTTGTTATATAGGTACATATATTGTGTAAGATATCGCGTATATAAATATAATTAATAGCCGTTGAAATGCTCTTCTGCACGTGTACAACGCGTCCGATGCATTCTTCGCCATAAAAAATAAATTACGATTTAAAAAATTGTATTCTAAAAGTGTGTGCATTTATGTGTTGTTAAGATTCCAATCCAAAGTGCTTGTATACAATTTGTCGTGACCTTATTAATAAGTTCCGAGCAGCAGCGACGGTATCCTTGGGCTTTGTTAGAGGGTTAGAAGGGGGGGTTGAATTTTTCCATTTTTTAATCAAGTGCTGAGGCCATTCTCGGCAACGCGTTCGAAATCGAAGTGTTGAATTCTGGGTATCGAGAATTGGATGTTTGGCTCTGAATATTTTTTAAATATAATTATGAACTCATTTTAATTAATAGGCGGGGAACTTAAAATATTGAAATATTTGGAGAAGGTGTTCGGAATGTGGGGTGCCCCTTAAATACCACTCGACTACACATCAGCTTACATCTTTTTAGCATAACCGCCACTGTGTACATTAAAATATGTAAAATTATAATTTTTAAAAATAATAGTTTGGAACAATTATATGATGCGTATAATAAAAAGAATGTTATTGAAGTTCGATATTCTAATCTATAACCGTTGGCAGTCACATTTATTATTTATAAGTATGAACTGGATTTTAATGTACAAGTCTTAAACTATTAAAAAAAAAGTCCACAGGGAAGGGGGGGAGATATGAGTTTGGCTGTGATCTCATTTTTGAGTGAAAAATTAAAATGTGTTTAAATAAGTAAAGAGTTGGTCAAGTTTATTAATTCGGTTTAAAAAACATGCATTACGATATCTAGTGTGGTTTTTGAAAATATTAAGAAATCCATTGATGTTAAGATGTAAGTATTATTATCTAATACCCAATACGTCATGTGCTTGAGTTATTATTTCACATAATTTGTGTTTGTTCATTAAAATACAACTAGGTATTGACATGTCAAGTCCGTAAACAATAAGGCGTCTACAGTCCTCCAAAATACTAAGTTCAAAAAAAGGTATTCTATTGTGTTAATTAAATATTATATAAGCTAAATAGAGTCATTTCACAAGATTTATTTGAGGTTGATAAAATGTTGTTCCACTGCTAACTTAAATAATTGTAATCCTCTATTGCAGTCAAATTAAAATGTTGTCTCGCCCCAATCAAGGGATGCATGATGAAGAAATTGATAAACCTACATATAATTATTTTTAAAACATAAAATACTCAATATTAAGAAATCAATAAATTACCATTTAATCTTAGTAAACTGAACATTGTCTGAAGTAAAATCAAGATAATCTACCAACTATATAGCAGGATAATGATTGAAACATTAAGATAATCGACTTGCCCCGCTCTTCCTATACCTACCTGTCTGCGGGAATCTGGATACCAAAATATTGCTATTTTTGTCTTTTTTAATTAGGTACTCGTTAATATATTTTATAATTAACGTTTAACTTCTTGTACAGTATTATCATATTATATTATGTTGGTATTTATAACGGCCATGAAATCCAGCAGCACGATATTGTTTCAAAGGCTAACTGGCTATAGGTAACGTGGATAAAAAAATGTCGGCCAAAGTGTTCATAACATATTATTATACAACAAAATGTCAATCTAAAAGACGAGAAAACAATTTGTTTCCGCTGAAATAGCGAGGCAATTATCAAAATGGCGATGATCAATGTCAAAGCATCCTGGAAGTTATTTCCGTCATGTTCAAACTCGATGTATACACAATTAACATAATATTATAAAAAAAAATTTAAGTATCCTAAATTCCTAACCTTGAACACATACGGTTTAAGGGACGGTCTATAATAGTCTGTAGATACTTGCAGTATAAATTGAGTTCCTGCAGCGAGAAAAAATGGCCGGATTGAATATAAATTTAAGTGTAACACCGCACCACGTTATTTTTAAAACGCCAATAATATCTTAAACTATAATCTCAATATACTTATCAGTTATCTATATGTTAACACAGTGCTTTTAGCTAGAATTTTATATATATTTCACACAAAAATGCTAGACGGTGGCCACAGAGTTGCCGATCTTATAAAAATAATAATAAATTATGTACATTGTAATCGGGTCCGACGCATGGATCTATAGAAATATGTATATTGTATACTGTATATTAGGGGGGGGGGGGTACAATTTTTTCAGAAAAAATTATAATTTTAGTACTTATTAAATATTATAGATAAGATTTGACAGGTAACAATAATAAAAATTTTAGAATAAAATAAGGAATTTTACGAGTAAGACGTATAATGAATAAATACATAATACCATATAAAATATCCAATGGTGAGAGGGTAAAAGCATATACCCTGGCCTGTAATCGGGGGTTATACAATGGTGGCCCGTGGGGTGTAGGTGCGATGATGAATATATCGTATATATCGGTCAATATTGCAGTAATACAGACCGCGATAACCAACAATGACTGCTGGACGCTGCAGGTGTCATAACCACGGGCATTATACTGACATCGTTTATATAGTCACTTTATCTACTTACATTCAGTACTTGATTTGGAAAAATATAAGGAGGGGGACTCGGCGGATGTTGGACGAAAGAGCGTTCCACACGAAATTAGCCGGCACATTACCGTGGGGTAATTTGAATATCAACATTATCAGGCCAGTTAGTAAAATTTAATACGTCCAAATCTTTTAAGAGTTCATCAAATTCATTTTTAAAGTCGTTTTTATTGCTATAATATTATATTTTGCATTAAAAAATCTGCAGACAACTTGCTAATTTACTATTATAATATAGGTACACATGTTGCGATATTCCCAGCCCCCCCCCCCCTAAATCGAGCACTGCTTACATTTCTACCTTTATTTCCGACATTTACGGTGACATGTTCTTCTATATATATATATATGAATCCGACATGCCTATAATATAAATGACATATTATATATATACGTAGACGACAACATATTATCACACACGGCCACCGCGTGTGCGAGGACGCGATTATAATAATTTTTATCCGTATAATTAAACGGGCGTCGGCACCAGGCTGCCGCCCCGGTGAATTTTATAAAATACGGCGTGCACGTGCGGCGGCGGCGGACTAGCGTCGGCTAATTTTAAAACGCGCGCGCGGCTGCGACGACGGATCGAGCGAGCGCGTTATTCGGACGGATGATGGTAAACCTCGCAGTTTCTATGTAATATTATTATTATGTCATAAAGTTTAATGTTACACGACGAATTTTGCCGCCCCTCACCCTCTCCTAACCAAAGAGGTACAAGGTACAATATATTTTCCACACCTCCTGCAGCAGCAGATCCTCAGCAGTTCGAATGAAAAATTCGTCTATTTATTGCAAACCTTGATCAACCCGGTGAGAGGTTTTTGAAAGGCTTATAAATATATATTATATTGTATTAGAATTTCTGTGCAAGGGAAATAATTATTGTAGAGTGTGCGCAGAAAATTCAAAACATGTGCATAAAAATACTTGGAAAATCTTGTATGAATTGTACAAAGTTTTCTGATTTTGAGTGTTGAAGTATTGTACGAGGTACCTATATTGTTAGATGTTAATTATTTTATGATATAAAAAAGCATAAATTTACAAAACATTTTAAACTTATCCAGCCGATCGCAATGACCCGTTCCAATGAAACTTTGAGCACAATTAAGAATATTTTTATAAAATATGCAAAATCTGGAAATGTATGTGTAGCTTTTATTAATTTAATATGCAAAATATTTACCTGGCCATAGAATCTACGTCCAACCATTGGCACATATATATAATGAACTTTTATCACCCCCATAAATAACGTTTAAGCTTGTCCTAAGATAAAAGTTGCCTGTCCTCGTTTAAAAAAATGAATATTTCGTATTATGATTGCACAGCTGTGTAACATATAACATATATAAGTGACAAGTGTGTATAATATAGTAAATCATAGAGATTATAATATAATGAAAACAACTAAAATTCGGAGTCGTGTCTACAATTTTACAGTTAACCCTGCAATAATTAAAGTTGAATTGGGTACCTTCGTTAAAATAACAATCCTGCAGCAACAGCAAAAGTCCCGAGCTAAAATTGAAATCGCCCAAAATATGATGTGATTGCCGTCGACGAAATTAATAGTTGACTATATATTAACAATTTACCGAAGTGCTCACATACGCGTCCTGCAATAATATCCGCAGTGAGTGAGCGCTGGGGTAGCGGTGGCGGAACGTGCGCATAACAATAATAATAATAATAATAATAATATAAATTATATCCGTGTCGTAGCTGAGGGGGGCCATGGGTGTATGGCCTCCCCCTTTGCATTTGTTATTGGCAATGTTTTAATCATGGCTATAGCCTATATAGGTAATACAATAATATAGTATTTAATATACCAGTGATATTTATTAATTATTTGGTTAATAAACGGTTAAAAATAAAAGTTGGAAATAGGGTTTTAAAATGTCATGAAATTTATTTCCTTGAAATATTTAGTTAAATTTTTTTATAAGTTACACTCGCATACTTAGGGTGAGAGAAGAACATGTTTAAAATTACCTATGTCTATTGTATATGAATTATGAATACACAAATCGTTTGTTATAGTGGCTAGTGCACTAGTGTAAACGGCTTTCTGAAGATTGCCTACACCGGCTAGACCTAATCAGTAATCACTAATCAATAAAAATATACTTGCAAATACATTTGTGAATTATTACCATTAGGTCTTTAGGTTTCTTTTACAAAATAAGATATGAGTAATAACTAATAAATAATAATTAGTAAATACTAATAAAGTAATACCATCTACGTTTCTACTGCATATTATGTAAAAAAAAATATTTTTCAATATTTCACGAGGAGTGAAATTTTCAATTTTGAAATATTTCAAGTTTAAAGTCCTAATTATATATGGTATTATTAAAACGGCGCTTATTGTTATTAAAGTCACGTTATATAGTTGTTGGAAAAAGTTGAATTCCTCACAATAATTCGTGGTGTATTACAATATTTTTAAATAGCCCCCCCCCCTACATCGAGCTCCAGCTACGGTACTGTATTATATATACTTTGGGGTGGAGGATTGCTATAGGACTATGTTTAGAGCTTATAAGACTTTACGATGAGCGACGGGCGGGTACTTTTATATTATATTTTTTTCGAACATGTAATTTTTTACGCACGCACACCGCCGAGCACCGACTATAGAGTTCTAATACGTCGACGGAGCGCACGTGGTACGTATTATAAAATACATAGTCCGGAGCGCTGCAAGTTCTGCTTCTCCGGTCCAGGTGCAGCAGCAGCAGTAGCGGCGGCAGAGTAATTTTGGCAGACTTTCATCCGGCGGCGGTGGCTTCAGTCCTCTCCCGCTCGCACACGCGTATGTGAGGCATGCCGCTATGTGTATATACATATTATTATGATATACGCTCGCGCAGTGTATATAATTGGTGTCGCTTTTCGAAACGAGCGCACTTGCACACACACACACGTGTCCTCCGAGCTATTTTCATTTTCTATCCGCTCCGACACACACTCACACACATAGTATTACATATTAAATTATTGTATATATACGACGATTGTTGTACATATTTATATATATATTTACCCCGTGAGTCGGTGTGTGTGGAAACACTCGCGGTGACGGCGACGCACATGGCGACGTTATTTGGATTGGGCTCGGTGCAGCGAGGTGCTATATATATATATATATATATGCGCGCGTATGTGTATGCGTGTTGCGAGAATAGCTTTTTTTCGGCTTGTGAAAATCGTGCTGGCCTTATGTACTTAACTCGGTACGACCGAATGGCACATAGTGTAACTATATTTATATATTACATATATTATGCAGTGAGCAGCCAGGGAACTCTTGCGGGAAAACGGCTGCAAAAAGTCGCCCCCGCTGCGTATATATTATATATATTTCACGATGCTGCAACGGCGGCGCGGTACATATGAGATATTATATTATTAAGGCTTATGCACCATGTGCACTATATTATAATATTTTAAAAGTTTTAAAATTACATGAAATTTATTTTCTTGAATTATTTCATAAAACTTTCGTGAAATATTTCATTTACATGGAAAATACAAATATACAAAAAAATAATAGAAAAAAAGGTTTTTCAAGTGACACTCGTATAATTAGGTGTGAGAGGAACATATTCTTTAAAATAACTTATATGTCTATATTTACTATTGTATGAATAAACTAATTGTTTATTATAGTGGCTATTGCAGTAGGTATAGTGTCCACAGCTTTATGAAGATCTAATTAGTAATCACTAATCAATAATCATATACTGACCAATACATTTGTGAATTATTATTTATTAATTTATTATCATTATATTAATTCATATTACAATACAATTTCTATATTATGTATTTCTTTTTTTCTCAAAACGTTCAAAATAATATTATTCATCACCAAACAAATATACAGATATTAAATAATACAATAATACTTCATTTACTACCAGGTACTTTTGGTCCTTAGGTCTTTTTTACAAAATAAGATGATTACGTCGGCCAATCAGAATTTACGGTAAAATAGGCACACGACACGAGAAATGACGCGTAGCAGTGAACTCGGTGAGTAAATCAAGTTGCGATAATGGATAACAATGACATTTTTAGTATTTAACAATTATAATAATAATAATATGGTAATAAAAATCTTATAAATTCACAATCAACACCATAAAAATGATATTAGAACTTTGGCTGTTATTACGGCCTGACGATAATTATTATAATACTACCCTCAATATATGGCTTGTCAGTACAGAATAAAACTGCAGATAGTAAAATATAAAAATTGTGGTAACTATATAATCAATGATATTTCATATTATGATATTATCAATTCATATACCATGTAAGGTGTGTGTTCACAAGTTGGCGCGCCGTTTTCTTAGGTCCAGAATCAACTGCAGGTACATAAATTCTTCGTAAAAAAAATAAAAAATAAAATATTATGTACAATTAACAGGCATGTGAATACAAATGTAATAAAAAATTGTTCGACTAATCGAGATGGACTAATATGGTATTGTAATAATATAATAAGCTCTATTTTAACCTTATATGAGTACCTATATAAATGGCTGTTCGAGTTACTCTTGAAATATATGAACACAATCAGTATAGAACAATAGTATTGTTGGATAATTATTACTGCAGTCGGTATGCATAATTATTTATTTATATCGCATACATTGTAAAGGGACAATTATACAGAGTCAACACGATCGAACCACGGGAAGTAATAATCAATACCGACATTATGCAGACGGTCAACGATATAACAAAGTATAAAAACATCAAAATCAATTAAAATATTGTGCCTGAGCCCTTAGTTCTGTGTGATGTACCAGGGTGTACCGAATAATCGCTATAAAGCGACAAGTGTATTTGGTTTTGGTGCTTTTGTACGATGAGATTAATTTTTTTCTTATCTATAGTTTTGGCACTTATAATATGTTTTCAACCGCTAATTCCTTAGCAGGAATCTTTTCTACAAAACTTAACAACCCTTTTTGAGATAAAACAAAATTGTAATTTTTTATTATCGACTGAGGCTCTATATTTCCACTCAATTTTTTATTTCATAAAAACTCGATCAGCTCACGGATGAAATGAATATTGCCGCACCGTTGCTGCGCAGAAATGCTGTTTTGAATAATTTGTGCATGTCGTCGACACTGCTGCAACAGCGCGATGCATCTGCTGCCACTGCACCGGGACGCGCTGAAAACGATATAATAATATAACCGGCAATAACCTGTAACGAGACGTTTGTTAATAATGTTACGGTATAAACTATAAATAAATTATACGTACTTAATGCAATATTATATATTATGTGCGCTGCACCTCATAATAATTATTATGCCGTTTAAAACGTTGTCGGTTGGACCGAGGGCTATATAGTATAGTATTACTATAATAGCACATTTATTAATAATATGCATTATAATATTATATGTACCTACCTATCTATATATTTTATCGAACTACAGTGTGTTGCGGTTTATGCAAATATCCGACCGAAGACTACAACTACAACTATACTGCAGTGGGTCTCGTTAGGGAGTCGTTTTGCCAATACCGCGCGACGGTCATCCGCATATCATACATAGTCTATTATAATAATTTATAAGACATAATATTATTCTATACTGCAGCAGGAATACATTATATTATATATCATTATATATGGTCGCAGTACAGAGTGTTTGAGACGTCGAGTCGGTATTAAAAATATTTTTATGGAAAACTCATAGTTGCCCACACCGATGATCGGCGAAAACCGTAAAACACGCGCATTATGCTCATACCCGAACCGGTTGAACCGACTTTGCGGGTCTGCAACACTCTGATCGCGATTGTATATTATATTATTACCTAGTACGTTAACCCATAGCGCGATAGGGTTTAACGTGAAAATTATTGTGCACACGAGTCGATAGACATAATATTATTATTTACGAACGTAAGTCGTTCGGGTCTCTCGTATACGCTTCGAAACGACGGTCTCGGCCAAACAATTTAATATAACGACGGATTAAAATAATAATAATTATTGCCGCCAAACGCGTATTATACGAGTCGAGCGTTTTAATAATAATAATAATAATAATGCGGAGTTTTCGCCATTTTTTAATTTTTCGATAACGGAATATAAATTTACTATAATATGTTATAAAATGCATATAAAAAGTATGGACGCTAGAATTCTATCGAGATTTCATAAAATATAAAGATGTTGTTTTTCGTAGTAAATATACGTCCAACAACATAATTCTATTCGAGTCGCTTGATTTTTATTTTCACGGTTTTAAGTATTTCTCGAGGACCTTGATAGCGATTTTTTTAAGTATATGTATATCTATACGACAATAACCTTTTTTTTATTTATAATAGTACATTTAAGTATTTAAATAATTCTAATATTGTCACGAAGTGTTTTTTCAATTTTAATTGTTGAGTATTACAGCAGGCGAGTGATTGCTCCACAAATCCATCAAGCTTTATCAAAACGTAGTAAACAAATAAATATGAAACGAACTTTATATAGAGTCTAAAAACAGACGCTAAATATGTATGCAGTTATATGCACTTAAAGAAACAAAAATATGTGCTTATTACTTTATTTTCTTTTATTTGCATGTTCTGCCATTATGAAATATAATTTAATATGCATAGCCATTTTTTTATCTGCATAGATGCATTGAATCGGTTTACAACTATTATTACTAACTGGTACGCAGTATAAATGGATTATTAAGTTTTATTAATCATCAACAGTCAGGGCCGATTTTAAGAAAGGGGGGCACTGGTTGGCAATTGCCCGGGGCCGCACACTTTGGGGGAGGAACAATTTTTTTTTAGATTAAATAAAAAAAAAAATTTTCTTTGTTAAGAGAACATTAAGTTTTAAAATTTTAGAAATAAAATAAAATAAAATTGTTTATAAATTTCTTACAAAATAACTTGTACATTTTCGTATTTTTGACCTAACCTAACCTTTTTATTTTATAAATTCTAACGGGAGATTGTAAATTCCGCCCGAAATGAACAGGTAAAAACAAGGTCTATGGTAAATTCCGCCCGGGAAAATATCCAATTGAAAAAGGTACATGTAAATTCCGCCCGAAAAAATATACAGGTACAAAAATGGATTTGTAAATTCCACCCGGAAAAATAAATATTTTTAAACTAAGCCTTCCGTGCCTGTACGACGCGACCGTACTTTTCTCGACGTATTATAGTATTGGGAAGTCACAGAATGTTCGAACACGGAATAATAGTATCTCAGATGACAATCGTCAACCGTGTCATATTTTATCAGCTTTAACTACAATATTATGGATCTAATAATTGGAAATTACAGATAGAAATATTATAAATTGTGTTCAGTACACGTCCTAGAGTGACTTATATATATATATTGTGTTAATTATTGATATTGATTATATTTTGACTCGTCTTTATTATTATAATTATTACTATTTTACGATTTTTAATAACTTTATATGATATACATGATTTATATATATATATTGTGCTAATTATTGATTATGATTTAATTTGACTTTAATAATATTATTATGATTATTATATTTACTTTTATAATTATTACTATTCTTACGATTATATATGATTTATGTTATAATTATATAATATGTGAAATATATATTTATTTAAATAACTACTTATAAATTATAATGATTAATATATGTTATGTCAGTAATAATATGATTAATAACTAATAAGACACATTCAGAAATTTGTTTATTAACAGAAAGTATTAAATGTATTCTTTATAAACCTATTATACCTATACGGTTTTGATTGAAAAATACAAAAAAAAAGTAACTTTAAAGTTTGAACTTTTAAACTTCATTAAGTAATAAGAACTTCTTACTCATACATTTTTTCGGGCGGAATTTACATGTATGTTTCTGTACCTGTAATTTTTTCGGGCGGAATTTACATGTACCTTATTTTACCTGTAGTTAATTTTGGGCGGAATTTACCATATTCGGGCGGAATTTACATGCGCCCATTCTAACTTTAGGAGCTCATAAAAAAACTGTTGTGAAATAACTTTTGATTTTTTTTTAATTTTACTAATAACAATACTTAGTTAAGCCACCACTGTACTATGATATTCAAAAAATGTATTGAAAATGAGCGCCATGAGTTTTGAGTCCGGGGACTCAAAATTTCCAAATATACGGTCCTGGAAGCAGTTGTACACAGTAGGAGCTACCGACATAATAATATATAAAAATAGTTAGGTATGTTATGGTCATTCTTTTTTTGGAAAATGTTTAATAAGCTATTGAAATACATGCACTTATAAAATTATAATGTTCATTAGTTTATATAGTTATTTACGAAGAAAACTCAATTTATATAACTTTATATTTTACAATGCCTCGCCAAATCTTGCAGATCATTGTATAAAAATGAGTTAACACCAATATTAACGAACGATGTGCGCTGCCCGGAGATAAATCATTTATCGAATAAAGACTACGACGAATATTATATTATATTACTTATAGGCAGTTTACTTAACGTTAAACATTTCAACAATGAGCCAGATAGCTATATAATAATAATAATAATAATATAATACGATATAATATAGGTAGTCGCGTATACACAATACCCCAATATAAATATAAATTACGTACAGTATATGTATATATATATCCTTCGAGGATCGCAGGACTCCCCTTTTACCGGTGTGTTTGCAACGATATATATTCATAATACTATGTATATATAGGTCTATTAGTGCGGTCCCTGCACACATCAATACATTGATATAAGTATATAATATATATATATATATGCATTATGCACGGTATATAGTTCTGTAGTAGTGTAGTACCTATATCGACCTTCCCGGTGTGTGTGTGTGTGTGTGTGTGTGTGTGTGTTGTTCGTCGAACAAGAGACGAGGGTTCTGCACGTGTAATGTGTGTACAGCGTATATATATACATACCGTTACGGTCGTGTTTGTGTGGACCTAAACGGTGTATGTTCGGTGCACACAACAGTAAAAATATTATCGTGTACCCAATTTCGAAATAATAATATAATATAATGATATAGAAGAAGGAGAAGAAAAAAATAATATAAATAAATAAAACGCGATGACAATGCGCGAGTTTCGTGATATACACACTTACTGAATCACACACACACACACACACCTCGGAACTGGAGTCAGGGTGGTAAGGGTATAGATACATATGATGTATGCGGAGAAGAGAGACCCTTCGCGGGTGAATAGGAATTATAAGGCGATACAATTTACACAATGCGTACAGGTGTCTCGGCGGTAGTTAAACGTATATAATATATAATATATAATATAATACGTGCATTTATTTTTTCATCACAAATCCCATCCCGGAGGCGTCCCCTTTGTCCTCTCCTCTCCCCCGCTGGGGCGTTTGAAAGTCGTGTACGCGGTGTGTAGTAAATATATTATATATTATTATCGTCTTTCGTGAAAGGATTGAATAAAAGACGCCTTTATAATATATATATATATATATATATATATAAATCATATGACGTAGAAACTGCACAGCGCAGCTGTACGCAATTTAGATGTGACAAGTATAATGCTGAGAGGTTTCCTGGCGCGACGACGTATGGTCATTGTGGTGCCAGTCTATTCCTGCAGTTGCTGGAAAAGATCCACAAAATATATTATTATTATCATTATTTTTATTGTGACAATCAATCGCAATAACGAATTATAGGTAACAATATTAATTATATTATAATAAAGCACTGCAGTATATGACCACTACCACTTGTCAGGTGCTTTTCGAGAGCTTTTTAAAAGAATTGCGTCGTAACGACTCGTCCGTCGTCCGAAAAATCGCATGCTTCCCAGCTATTCGGCAATAAACTTATTTCGCTGATGCGTTTGTATGATATTATATAACAGACTGCTTTCACACAATTTTTTTATTCGATGAACGATTTATTCAAATCATGATTTTTGCAACTTTTTATACTTAAAGATCACATTTTTTCCAAATTCCTGAGATTTTTGGTACTAACTTATGTCTTGTGGTGCTACAAACTTCTGTTTTTCAAATGACAACTGACATGTTTACTATAAGTTATTAGAGGATATATTTTTGTTAAATGATGATATAATTAATTCAAAATTTGGAGTTTTTCAGTTATTAAAATGTTTATACTAAGGGTAAAAGTCCTTAAAAAATGGTTTCACAAAAATATAAAACATATATATTGCAATAATATACTGTTCATTATACTTGGACCGTTTTTACAAAATATAACTAATGTTGATAGATAAATATTAATTACTAAGATTTCCGAGTCACCAAAGCCCTAATATCAGCAAAACGCATTGTCATAGACCTATAATATATTATCCTTAATACAAAAAGTTAAATAACTCAAAAACCACTCATCAGAATTTTTTTATTTTAATGCGTCAACATTTTCAGAAAAATTATCCATTAAAAATGTTACAGTTGAAAATGAGGCGAGTTTCTCATTTTAAAAATAGAAGTCTGTGTAGAACAATCGCTTTATACTACTGCACAGAAAATCTCAATAAATTAAAAATATGTTCTTTAGGTGCGTATTTGAAAATTTTCCGAAAATCAGATTTTGAATAACCTCATAATATTGATTGGCAAAAAAAGGGGTGAGCGTGATGAATTACCCCGTATAGTTGGAATTTAATCGGTCTGATGATAATCCTTTCATTTTTTCTCTATGAGTGGTTATGATGACGTTTATCAATGTTTGTGACCGAAAAGCATGCGTGTTACATATAGCAATACCGATTTTTGCATATCACAGTATCATAATAAAATTTAGGTGACGCGGGACCCATCATCTTCATCGACACTGTTGAAAAAGCCAATAATAATAGTATCATCGTTTCGATAAATATAGTGTATAATAATAATAATAATAATAATAATTAATAACAATATTATATACGAGTATAGCTGACGTTCGAAACTCGCACTCTCATTGTTCGCACCGTAATAATAATCGTCGCCACCCTCGTCCGCCGCACTTACAAACCGTGAAATATGGGGTTGATACAATATACATGCGTTTGGGTGTTTGACTTTTCGAACCCTGCACGGTCCGGACGATGACTGGTTTTTTATATGAACGATTTTACAATACATAATAAGATAAGTTATTTCCGTGAAAACGGGTATTATATAGGTATACAGGGGAAATATTCTGCTATAATGATATATTCATACGACAAGGGTAGTGATAATATGCAATGTGAACGATTTCAAATCCCCAAGGGTGGCTTGGCGTGGCGCGTTGGCTGCTACCAGTCGCGGAATGCGACTGGGAGTAAGCAACGGCCACAGCTACTAGCTCTCGGATGGGTGACCATCCGAGTTCATAGTGGTTAAACCTTGCCACACATACACATGTTTGCTACCTACTGTACGACCGTAAAAAAAAAAATCCCCAAGATTGTTATTTTACTTTCTTGATTTTTAATCAAGTAAGTATATTATGGTAATTAAAATGAAAAAAAATTTCAAATAAACTCAATCATATTGTAAAACCATTGTACATTCTTCACGTCTTATTCGCTAACTTAGTTTATTTAGGTACCTGTTGAATGTGACGGCAACACCGACTTCACGAGCAGACATAGGACACGCACTGAGATCGTATTCCGACCGCGGTTGTGGGAGTACGGTGTGTGTCCTGTGGTTACTACTGGTAAATTGGTATAAGTAACTCAATCAGTTAGCTGTGGAGGGTATTATCGGGAAAATACTGATATATTATTTTGAGTGAATTGTATGTATGTATGTATGTATGTATGTATGTATGTATGTATGTATGTATGTATGTATGTATGTATGTATGTATGTATGTATGTATGTATGTATGTATGTATGTATGTATGTATGTATGTATGTATGTATGTATGTATGTATGTATGTATGTATGTATGTATGTATGTATGTATGTATGTATGTATGTATGTATGTATGTATGTATGTATGTATGTATGTATGTATGTATGTATGTATGTATGTATGTATGTATGTATGTATGTATGTATGTATGTATGTATGTATGCGTATGTATGTATGTATGTATGAATGTGTGTATGTATGTGTGTGTGTGTGTGTGTGTCAATGTAAGTATAAAGCGATATTTCAAATCACACTCTTCACACAGATCTTCGCATTATAATAATCGCACATATAATTACATTATAAATAGTTCATGAATTTATAAAATTACGATTTAAATTTAAATTTTTACAAAATCAGTTTTTTGTTTTGTCATAATAACAGCATGTACATTTATATACTTTATAATATTATATGCATATGTCCAAATGTAATTCGTCATTAAAATATTTATTGATTACAGTGAATCACTATCGACATTTTCTATTTAAACATTTTTTTTTTTTATAATTATATTTCATTGTGTTTAAATTAAAATGATATAATGACCGGATGTGTACAACATTATAGGCTCACTCTGTCACCAACTACTGCGGGCGCATGCGCATATCATACGTGTCTCCGTGTCTGTGTGTATATAATATAGTAGTACAGACCGTGTAAGCACCGAACTAAATAAATTATGTTTCACGCTGATAAATTACTATGTATTTAGTTCGGTGGGTGTATAAGATAAGTAGCCCAACACCTCAAACAGTAGGTCGGGATTGCAATATAATATACTATGTGCTTGATAATAACATAATTAAGTCAGTGAATTTATTTTGTGTGCATAATATTATTGTACAAATAAATACAGCGATATTAAATCGAGAACAATAAGAACCTTACAGCCCGACAGTCCTAAAGTTCAACGAAAAGTTAATATTATATAGATATAGCGTGTAACTATTATATACAATAATTAAATACGGTATTCAAGTTTCTCCTAAACGTTGAGGATCATATCTGCAAGTGTCACGGGCGAAGACTTTTGATACACCCTATATTATTATGTTATCGCCGTATACCGCTTCGCTTTATGATCTACAATTCTAAAATCACACGGAAAGTGCTATTAATGTCCGTTTTATTATGCGGTACCTTCATACGATTAAGTTTTTAGGAAATAGAAAACAATCAGAGAAAATGCTGATATGCATTGCAAATGCAATGCGTATAGAGTTATATAGGTCAGTCCAGGCAATCCAACACTGGTCACTATGTGTTTATGTGTTTTATATTATATATTCATTAAGAATCAATCTATCTATCTATACATATGGATCTGTCCATCTGTCTTTCTGCAGCGAATGCTTCTCTGTTTGTCCTCTCTACAGACTCAATTTATTTATTTAGGTTATATATTTAATAGTTAAAACCATAGTACAGATCGTCGCGATTGATTTTTATAGGCAGTAAACCTAAAAATTAAACGTTTTAACGTAAAAAAAATAACGAATACCATCTGCCATTTCCGGCGGTATCTGCTTTTATTCGCTCGATGATTTGGCGAAAAGATTCGAAAAAGAGATGGGGCGCAAGTGATCACGACGGCGACGGTCGTTCCGTAAAACAATACATTTGGGTGACCGCCGTTAGGAGCAAATATTGCAGCAACAACGCCGTAAGCTATAATGTATATTAAAATATGGTATAGTAAAATATGTTATTGGTTATATACGTATGACCAGTTGAAAAACCATTTAAGTAATCTTTTCAGAAAATATACAAAATTACGAATACGAGAAAAAAAAATTGGTTTGTGGCCGAAACAGTTACCGCCAAATTATTAGTCGTTGTCCAAACCATATATCATTCTGTCGGAAATTCTCTCGTTTATATTGAGTTGATATGCAGTATTACATGATATAGGAGTGTTACATTTAATTATTTAAATGATAATATAATATAATATTATAAATTATTATTATTATTTCTGTACAATTTAAACGACTTCCTATTATATCATAATAATTATCAATATATCAATATATCAAACGAGATGATTTACCATTAAAATATGAATGGTTATGCGCTTAGCGCTTATCGTGGGTTCAACATTTTCTTGGTCCAGCCGGTACCGATTATATTATATATTATATTGATAAAAATTTAATAACATATCTTAAAAAAAATAATGAGCGCTATAATATACCTAATTATAGCATAAACATTATATTATAATATATATAGTATAATGATTAATATTACACATTAATATTTAGTTCATATATTATAGTACAGGAACTCGTGATGACGTTGTTATATGAGCGATGACGTCAGATCGTCTGCCTCGGAAAATATACGAGTAGGTATATCAATATAAATACCAATTACCATCTTGTCTTAACATGCCTGTACGTGTTGTTAACTTTTAATACTTGTATTATTAGTGGCTTGTTTCTATTAGAAAAACACACGTTTGATTTTACACACACGTTTTCTGGATTCTGTTATTGTAATATTATGTTCTTGTTAATCGATTCGTGCGAGACTGTACGCGGTGAAGGCGCTCGGTTGATTAAGCGCAGATAAGTTTTGCAAGGTCGGAGAATATAATATAATATTCGAACGTCTTCTTACTATCGGTCGGAAAATGTTTAAATCCTGCAGATCGCAGGCTCGACGTGCGGGGGATTATAATAATATAGTTGATCAAAAAAAAAAAAAAATTACACGCTTGTGAGTAAAAATGAGTTGCTATATAACTATCAGGAAATTTAGTTTTTGGAAAAGATCCAGAGGATTGGTAAACCGAGACGAAAATACGCAAGACAAACGACGGCGAGTACATATTATATTATATTATATATATATACATATTGTTGATTTGCCAACGACGATTTATAATATATCATAAAGCTAAATCTAGTTTTTACGCGATTCCGGAATAGCTATGAATATTGTATTATGCGTATCACAATATTTACATTATTACATTATTTATATAATATTATATAGGTACTACAAACTCACTATTATTGTTTTGCGCTTAAGAACCCCGAAAACGGACACTGAGTACCTACTTGTATGGTTTTATCCAAAATCCTATTTGGAGATTTGTCTGTTGACTCCCCTGCTTATAATTTAAACAATACCAATATTTTTAATCATCATTTAAAAATCTATTTGTACGAAAAACAATTACCAGTGCCATAGGGTATTTTTTGGTAATTTTTTTATAGGTTCAAGAAAACGCCGTTTAAAACATATATATAGTTGAAATATTTTGTACCGTATTTGGACACCCGTTGCAAGTATACATTTCAAAAGTGTTTTTAACAAGTTAGGTAGGTAGGTACGTGGTATACATCTGCAGTACGTGGGGGTCGATCGTAAACTATTTGATTTTTAACGTGCCGAACGCGCGGCTGTGCTTTCTATATACAAACGAGTGGATTAAATTAAATCAGTGAGTATTCTCTCGAAGGCGTATACCTACGTGTATATAGGTACGTGTCCATCATCAATATATTACATATATATATATTATTATACCTACCTATATATATTATAATATTATTCGCGCGTCGGTGATATTATATTCGATATGGTTGTTGTTTTTTTTTTTAAAGATATAAATTTAAACGCTGGCTACGAGAGTATCCGCTCGTGTTACGAGTTATAACTTTATAATAAACTACCTAATCACTAAACGACTTATCGATCGGGCAGGTGCGCGAGTGTATATGGAAATCGTGCACGATTGTCGACGAGATAAGGTGGGTATAGCCATATAATAATGCTCGTGTATTATATATTATATGCGAACGGGGACGACTTTACCGTTCTGTTCGTAATAATTTAATACGTACACATAGGTACCTGAAATATTATTATAATATTACGATAATGAAGGGGCGGCGAAAACGGACCGTTTCGTATCTGAAATTAAAACGAATATAATACATTATAATTTATAAACCAAAACTGCTGCAGTGGCGTATTTGGGATGGAGCCTCCTGCAGGGGACTGGCCACCCAGATACATCCAAGTTGGGGAGCCACAGTACTTTAAACGCGACGACACTGAAAAGAAAACTGTAATATTAATATTTATTTTTGTCAAACGAAGGGTTGAAAAGTTAATTTCTAACTTTTTAAGTACCTACCGGCTACCAGCAATTGAATGTTAAATATATTATAGGTATGTAAGTAGTAAAACAAAAATGAACATTTTTTTTTTTCAGATTCTAATATTAGACTAATTTTATTGCATTTCTATTTAGTATTTAATAACTTAATAGCCGTGTTTATAGTGCGTCAAACTAATGTTGGCCCTAGGGCTATTACCAAGTTTCAAGCTACGACACTGTTGGTACTGCCGTGTACTTATATTATTACGAGTATAAGTCGCGACAGTATATATTACTTATTTATGACTTATATTTCTGCAAAACTATCTAAATCGATTGACGATTCGCGTCCGATCAAAAAATAAAAATCCCCATAAAAAAATTGCCCGAGGAAGAGCAGCAGAAAAAATATCGACGAAAATATTTCTATAAATAATACAAAATATTAAACAAATAATTATAAAATAAATAATATCGATCAATAAATTAATATAATTTCCTCATATTTCATAATAATGTGAGTAGTGAGTACATACTTCAAAATATGTTATTGACTGTATTCATTAATACAAATTTTTGTTTAACTTATCGACCATTTGAAATATTTTAAACATGCATGTAACAATTAAAATATGTATAGTAATTGTATTATGTTTTTTAATAGCTTTGTATAATGTATAATAATAGGTAAAACTCTTGAAATTACCTCTTATAGTAATTATATTTAATACAGTTTATATAAGAATTAATAACAACTAAACACTATAAAATTAAAACTAAATATTTTTTTACACAATTATTCTTAATGTCGTAATATATATACATAACGAAATATAATTTTTTGTAAACGTTGATATAAATTTAATATTTAATTCAATATTGTATTTAATATAGCTTGTTTTTTTAATTTAATGATTCATTTAACTCGTTCAATATTTAAATATGATATATTCATTAGATCATATTAGTATAATATTTGTAATGAAATATTAATAATTTAGTTGTAAACGTATATATTAACGTAAGGCTATGCATATTAATATTAATTATTCCTGGGGAAAAATCGTACAAACAATAGTGACAATAAGAACGAAATCAAAAATCACCGCTTGTCTCTGTTACAGCACAAAGTTTATGTACAAAAAGTATACGCCAAGTCATTATAAGTACGATTTATTCGAAAGTCGGGGTTTTATTTGACCACAGTTCCCGGGCCATTATTATGGAATTATATATGTATCCGCGAATAAGTCGGCTTTGTGGGGCGAACGCTTCGAAATGGATAATAATTGATATTTAATATTGTATTATTATACTACTATAGCTAGTTATACTTGGCGTATATAATGTACTATCATAATGATATCGGTAAATTTGATTTTAACGTGTAAATAATATCATCGTACCACAATAATATTATGTAGGTATATTAGACCTAACCTATTATAATATTTAGAATAGCATTAAGATGTCGGCAGTTTATGCGTACCTTTATATTATACAATGCGTATATTATGAGAACTATAATATATTAATAATGAGGCCGAAGTCTATGGACACCAGAAAAATTTCTCATTATATACATAAATAGGTTCACCGTATGCGCACACTCTCGTATTATATAGTATTTAAATATAACTACTAAATATATTAAACGTAATAGGTACATTATTGATTATTATTACTACCTATAGTACCTCTATATATTGTATTATTTAAATACTCGTCGGTGTATATAGGGTGACTTGCCATACAAGCATAATATATGCTTACCCACTATTTATCCTTTAATAATATGCATTTATTCAAATTATGATTTTTAGTATTTTTAAGTAAGTATAGGTACGCGTATAAGGCCTGCTGTAATGACCATATTTTCAAATAGGTACTTAAGAATTTTTATACCTGAATTTAAGGATTATTATCCTGTGGAATACAAACTTATTATTTTCAAATGAGCTCCGTCTTTTTTTTTTTTACTGTAATTTGTACGTCAGATGATTTTTTGACAATTCTAATGCATCGAAATCGAAATTCTAACGAGCAGTCTTTAAGTTATTAAACTTTATGTACTACATGTTAGAACATAATATTAATGGCCTTACGTAAAATATAAAGCATAATAAACGGTATCGAGTCTAGTGCTTATTATACTCGGCAAATTTTTACAAGTACAAAAATGTAATACATTAATATAAATTACTATAATTTTATTCAAATTATCGTAGCCAAATATCTTCTAAGCCTATTATCGTGGACTATATACCTATTATAATTATCCACAGGTATATTCTATGAAACATTTAAGTGGACGGTTGGAAATATGGTTCCAAAGTAGACCGTACACAGAGTGTGCGATAAAAGTTTTGGATTTGATGTTTCGACTATACGGTAGAAACGAGTGTCCTTACCGACGATTTATCGACATAATCGCATTATTGGATCTTGAGCTACAGAAAAAGTTTTGTGTTCATCGTTTGTACAAATTAAAAAAAAAAATGATAACTACAACCCTAAAGGCGTGGTTTATTGTGCACAGTAAATCACTGCAGTGGCGTCGAGAAGACAATCAGCACTCAAGTAGTATTAACTGTTTTCCAAAATCATCGGCAATTATCCGCATAACCATACTATAATGTTTTGGAAATATTTACGGGCGAAGTCAGCTAATCCCGATACGATTGGCCGCGATATAATAAACATTCGGATCCGCGTCCGATTGGCGAAGGTATAAACGTTAATTATATATTGTTAATATTTCGATTTTTTTTTCTCGAATCGCAACCGTAATAATATAATATAGTATATTATAATATTTTTTTTAATGGGTGCTGGTTTGTTATCCACCCACCCGAGGGCGTGAATATTTTATCAGCCACTCTGGTTTATTATCGTCCTGCCACCCATACAACATATTATGATAATAATGATAATAATAATAATGGCATACCTATATACCTATATTGTAGGTGATATTAATATGTTATATATTTTTTTGTGGCCAAAATGTCTTTTTAAATTGTATCGAATGTATCATTTCTTTCACATTTTGTGTGTGGTCCCGAGGAGTCTATGAAATTGTTTCTACGATTAACTTTATGATATTGAAATCCAATCAGTGGTTGGAAATCAGCCTACGCTTTCCAGCTGTCAGAAAATAGCTATTTTCGAATTAATATATATTATTGGTTATTTATGTGAGTATCGGATACGTGTACGGATTGTAACATAATATAATATTATATGGACGACGAGACGATTACAAATATTTGTTGCATATCACTATATCAGTGGAAAATGAGGAAAAATATTTCTTTATGAGGGACACCATTTAATAGCTAAAACAAAAAAGTTGAATACATTTTCAAATATTCAATATAGTCATGATAGCATAATTAATTAAAGAATGACCAAATTGAATAACTTTAAAAAAAATGTTGGGAGACTTGTCTACCAACATCCCCGTAGTGTCTCCCGAAGATATCGTTATGTTATTAATAAATAGTACTCATTTTAAAATATTAGTAGTTAATTTTTTTACACTTTACAAAATATTACAGAGTAATATGCTTGATAAGCAAAATATTCCTTAAACCATGAAATATTCTCAAATATGCAAAAAAACTTTTTCCTAGAACTCTGTGTTGAATGAATCTTCCAAATTCATTACTCTCGCCAAGCTGTTAAAACGCAGTAACAATGTATAAAAATATACATTAATTTGGATTAATTACGAACTTGCTGCTGACCCAAAAAATGAATAGCTAGGATAAAAATCTACGGTCTATATAACAACGTTACCATATCATTTTTGTTATAGTTCAAGAAAAACATTTTTATTTGCATTTATCAACATGAAAATATAAGTGTAATAATCAAAAATATTAATAATAAAAATATAATAAATTGTTAAAGTAATTAAAAAAAAAATTTGAGCGTTCTCAATTACAATATTACTAAACATTTCGTTCATCTCAACGTATAATCGTTCTCAATAGTATTTTACCGAACGGAAAGGTTGATTTTTGTTGAATATTTGGTGACACCTGATTTATTTATTCGGAAAGAGTTTTACCGGGAAACGATTATAGTATTATTACTGTCACCAGGCCGGCACATACCTCTTTACACATAATAATATAAAATGGGTGGTTAATCGTCGGCGGGTGGGCATGTGCGTGTTTTCTCCACGGCGAGTCCGCGGTCCGTGAACGACACGAATTCAGAAATTCCGTCGGCTTTAGAAGCAGTTGTCGTCGAAACATCTTACTCAATATTGTACCTGTACAATATACCTATCGTCGTCGTCGTCGCGTTGTGATTTTCCGATTCGAATAATGCGATCGCTGTCCGGCCGGGTGTCGGCGGTGGCGGCGATATTGTAGTGCTTACGATTCGGATCGATATATTATATTAATATTAATATCACCCGCTATTATATAGGTATAATAGTAATAGTAATAATAATATTATATTTTGGTGACGGCGCGGACGGTAATCCGATCGGCGGCGAACACCGACCGAAAATATCTACAGAACAGACACATATTTTCACGCAGTGTGCGCCGCGAGTTTTACGACGCGATAATAATAATAGTAATAATAAAATGTATCAATGACGGCCGCCGCTACTGCCGCCACCACCACCGTCTCCAGGACAATGACCGCACGAATATTCTATTGCGATTTACCCGATTGACGTGTATTGGTAAAATATTGTACAGGGTGATTCACCAAGCATGCACGTCTGATTTTTTTCGTCAACAATAATTCGTTTAGGAAAAATCTGATTTTTAGAATTAGACTATACTTCCAAAGTCTTGACATTTTTTGTACTATTTAAGGAGTGCTCTGTGGCAGGCGCGGGTTCAGGGGGAGGCTATAATTTCAATTAATTTGTATTATAAAAATTATTACGTTTTTTATGTTATTTAAAGAATAATTAATTTTTTTTTTTTTGAAGCACCCCCTGTTAAAATTGTCTGGATCCGCGCCTGCTCTGTGGAAATATAAACTTCTATTTTTTAAAAGAGAACCCAACGCTTTTTCTACTGTAAATTATTTAGCGAATATTTTTACTGACAATTTAGATGTACCTAATTAAAACAGGTTCATGATAATTGGTTTGGAAAATTTAAGTAATTAATATTATCTTTCAACATTAATAGTTTACAAGGACTGTTATCCTTATTACAAACATTTTAAAAACTAAGAAACTCCTCGTTCAAATTTTGAATAAAGTACATCAACATTTTTAAAAAAATTTAAAATAAAAAAGAGGGGGGGGGGGTTCTTATATAGAAAAATCAGAATTTTAATACATTTATTATTAAATCTAAACACGAGGGTGAGCATACTCGGTGATTTACCCTGTACACATTAAATTGTACTATGTTCACACTTTGGAGCCGTCGGCGATTTACTTCACTTCTAAATTTTGTTCCTCTCATTTTCTTTCGACGTGATAACAATACACGTGTCGGAAAATATTCGCGCGAGTAGGTATTTTATTATCATTTACGTATAAACGTACCGACACAGGAACAAATAATATCTGGTATATAATAGCGAGCCGTAGAATAGAAATACGACGAATACGTCGTCGTGTGGAATACCGATCATCCCGGCTACTCAGTAGGTTTATTATATTATGTTCCGCGGAGGTCGTCGGTGCAGCAGGTGTCCGATAGCGTTTGACAAACGTGTACATGTTAAACATTTTTGGTATATCTTATAATATATTGTAATTCGTACCCACTCGGCCATAAGCAGCGCGACTAGACCTACATTTTAGGGGGTGCTAAATGTATATGTAGGTACCTATCTCAATAACCCGCATACTGATTTTGTTTTTATATTTGCAACACACATTTCAGTATTTAAAATTAACAAGTCAGTAAACCGTTGCTTTAACATATTATACTATGTGTACTCATTCTATTTTCAATGGTTACATACTTGGAAAACTGAGTTCAGATGTTTCAGAATTTGTTGGAATCGTACCTGCAACTTGTTCAAGTTAGGAAAATCCTCTTTTTGATTTTATAAAAATACAAAATAAAACAAATTCTACATAAAAAAATGATACCGCTCCTTTCTCATATTATTTTTGGTGTTTTATATTATATGAAGGGCAAGGGAGTGCTTGATTAGAGACTGGGGGTGCTAAAGCACCCTCTTAGTTGCCCATATGCACTCGGCTACTCATCCGTTACTGTATAATATCGTCTATATATTACATATTATTGAACATTTTCCACCAAAAAATGCAATCTTATAATATATCCTAATATTACGTTATTCTGCGACCTAAAACCTAATGCACGCAATATAATATTATGTACAGAAGAAACAAACGCCAACTCACAGATTTCGGACATTAAATTATAATTTATTCGGGATTACACTTCGATCGAAGGGGGTAAGTTCATACAAACGTTAAAAAAATGTCTGCAAACAACACAACATATAATATTGTACAGATTTTAGACATATTTAATAATATATTATATTGTATAAGATAATATAAAACTTCTTAACTGAATAAAAAAATAATAATAATAATAATAATAATATCAAACATTCTTCGATCTTATCGATGCTTAAATCTTCGACTAATTACCAAAGCTCCTCCCCTCCCGTCGGCGTGTTTATAATATAAATATATATGCCAACGCGACTTATAATAATATATTATATCACATTATACGCTCCTCGCAGAAGGATCTCGACGTCCGATCTCTACCCGGATTAGCCTCCCGAGTATATATGTATATACGAGTATATATAGGTAAACGCGTATACCACACGTGTATACCATTAAGAGAAGAAAAATTTCACGGTGTTATACTCGCTTACAAACCGTCCAAATCCGCTAATCTCTGGCTCCATCCCGTAAAAAAAAAACCCCCCACCCGCCGCGCCGCCGCCACGAGAGAAACCCGAAGCCGGCCGTCCGGAGACCGGTCCAATAATAACATTATACGATATATTATTATTATATACACATTACACATATCGACGATACGCCGCCGTCGACCGTAATATATTATTATTACAACAACAAACGTCGAAATATTATTATCACTATACGCGTGTAATGTGTACGTCGAGCATATAATAATATAATATAATATAATATAATATAACATGGGCACGTCGACCTACCTACCGGAGAGATTAGTTTTGTCGAACCGATGTCCACTGCCCGGGACGCCCGTCGTTATTCTTTCGTGCGGCGGCGGCTGCACGTGTTTTCGCGTCGTGAAATATATTTTTATGTCATCACATATTTTACACTTGTTAGTCGTATTTTTTTTTTTGTTCCACTCGATGTTTGTAAGAAAAAAAATAACAAATAACAAAACAATATAAATCGTAAAACACTTTTTATAATAATATATAAATATTATTATCTATACGCGCAGTCTGCTGCTGCAGTAGGTATACGCTCTGCCGCAGCGGAGACCGCCAACCCCTCCGACCGTCGAGGTCGTTATTTATTATAATATTATTATTGTTTTCGTACGATATTATAAAAATATTATTTTAATGTTTCACAATCGTGGTACTTTTGTATTTTACTTTTGACAGGTCGGCGCAGCATGACCTCTGCCGAATAATGCTGCATTTCGCTATGTATTATTTTTGAGAGCTCTGCAGGTAAGATGCGGCGCGGCATTGGTGTTTTCGAAAAATATCAAAAACCATGGGAAGTTCAAACATTTTTCAGATCTCGGATTGATAAAATATTGTCTTTTTCACAAACTTGCAGTATCTATAACCGCATATAATATGACCATTATGGTTACTATAATAATTTCAGTACAACATGTATATAGGGATGTCCTACCCAAGTATATAATATCTATGAAAGGGAGGAGTCCATATAGTGTATATCGAATTGCTGAAACTATACATTCTGAAATTTCGCTGATATTGAATGTATATAATTATATAAATTAGAGGCGGTTGGCTTAAGGTACAGAGTAATTTTTTTTCCGCACAATTGTTTGATACCGGGTACCAAATATTATTTAGTATTTTTGGTTCGGATACGGTTTTTAATACACCTAGTAGCGACGACTAAACAGGAAATAGCTAAACTGAAAAAAAAAATTAAAATGTAGGAATTTGTTATGGTATTTCCAAGCAAGAATCTGCGGTGATTTGCCGGGGTATAGAGTAATATGTATGTACCTACTTAACTTTTTTTATTGGTATGGAATGTTTATCACGTTCCCAACGAAGTTCAGACGCAAGTCTTAAGTCGGACTGCATTTCATAATATTATTGTGCACTAGTATTTACTTTGTGGGTAATGCTAGAGTGAAAAATAGTAACTTCTTTATTATGAGAAAACGTCAAAAACAATTTATTCATCCCAAAAAGGCATTTATTTTTCCAAATCAAAAACTTTTTGAATTTCTGGCATTATATTTCTATATCTATTTCAGCCATAAGGTATAGTTAAAATATGTAATTTAAAAAAAAAAAAAACACAAAACCTCATTTTTGTAGTTACTTACCTAATGCTTTTACCAGTTATAGCATCAGAGCATATGCATATGGCATACACACGATGGATTAGTTCAATTTTCTATTTCGCTCATACAGCGCAATTTTTTTTAATTGGACCCATTGGATAATAATGATATAATAATTTATTATGTATCATAATAATAATAATAATATATGAACCGTGTGCACTGCAGCAGTATACACGCTGATGGGACTTGGAATCCATAATACAATATGTACGTGGACGAAACAACAGGAGACAATATTATTATATTTCGACCAGATTTTCGGAGAAACCGGGAGGACCGATAGTTCTGAAAGGAACAAAAAAACTCACACGGACGCCTAATAATAAGCCGACCGGAGCGAAAGTAAACGAAAGATAGTCATTTATTGTAATAATAATAATAATATTATAAAGACATACGATAGCAGTTGTTACGCGAACACAGATTGACCGAGTCGCAGGGTACAATAAAATACACGAGTGACATATATATTATATATGAGTGCACAATATAATATAATTCAACGCCTTATTTGTATATACACACGATATATATAATAAACTTGTCGGCGACGGACCGGATGGGTTCCGGTCTTCGCACCCCCCTCTCCTAAAAAAAAAAGGACACCTGTAAGACATGTACTACACATATATGTATATATGTATAATATGATATATTGTCGTGTGTAGAATATTACCCGCGACAGATTTCAAAAACGTGTCGTTTTTTTATCAGCCGAAATGTGGTCCGCACGTTCAGCACCGCGTGGCGTCAACCCAACCCAACACCCCCTGCTACCATACGATATCCTTCCGCCAACCCTGCAGTCGGCCAATCCCAGAAATCTCCTGCGACCCGCACCACCCACACGATGTCCTATTGTGCGGTGAACGCCACACTCGTAGTACACTCGATATTATATACGTATAGAGAGACGTGTATGATCGTCGTCAAAACACACACAATATAATATAATATCTATTTGTTTCCACTTGCGGCGACGGCGGAGGCGGTGCACATGTGCGCCGATAATGTCTAAATATTTAAGAATATCGTACAAAAAAAAAAAAAACGTGTGTTATTTAATACGCGATATCACATATTATTGTATTAATATAATATACCACGTCGTCGTCGTTGTCGTCCCGATCATAAATAGTCGTCGTTGAAATCCAACCCCCTCACCCCGCCACCCCACGAGACTAAAACAGTATTATGCCATACGGTCAGCACATTATATTATATTGATTTGTTTAAATCTGACTTCACATATATATATATATTATTGCTGCTTGTGCCGCATATTATAGCATGTGTGATGTGGTGTGTGCGTATATACGCGTATGGTACGTCTGTTTTGTGTAATATATCGAAGATTTCTCGGCAACCAGATTGCTGCTCGAGAGGAGTGTTTTTTTTAAAAAGAACCACTCGCTCGGTTTATTGTAAATTAAGACGTATATATAATTCTATTATAATATATACCTAATATTGTATAAGCTCGCGTCTGTTCCGCTCCTCGGACGACGACGTTTGGTCTGTACGATATCATCATGAGTCATGACGTTTTATATACGAGAAGTACACTAAAATAATATTGTGGACAACACAAACACCGAGTAGATTTTCGCGATTTTTCCTTAGTTTTCCTGAAAGCGTTTGCGTCTAAAAAAATCGAACACAGGTCAATAATATGCAGCTAGAGTATAGCAATAACTGTAGGATTTTAAATTTTAAGTATCTCAAAATTGAAAATTTTACTCCTTATAAAAAATTTCAACGAAATATTGAAAAATATTTTTTTTTACATATGCAGTAGGAACGTAGATGATATTACTATATTAGTATTTATTAATTATTATTTATTAGCTATTGCCTATTAGGTACTCATATCTTATTTTGTAAAAGAAACCTAAAGACCTAAAGTACCTGGTAGTAAATTAAGTATTATTGTATTATATCTGAAATAGTTTGGAATTGAATAATATTATTTTGAACGTTTTGAGAAAAAAAAGATAAATACATAATAGATAAATATTGTATTGTAATGTGAATTAATATAATGATAATGAATTAATAAATAATAATTCACAAATGTATTGGTAAATATATGATTATTGATTAGTGATTACTGATTAGGTCTATCCTGTCTAGGCCATCTTCAAAAAGCCATGGACACTATAGCACTAGTCACTGCAATATACAATTTGTGTATTTGAATATACAATAGATATATAGATAATTTTAAACATGTTCTTCTCTCACCCTTATTAATACAAGACGTGTTACTTGAAAAATGTTTTTTTCTTACGTTTTTATTTTTCATGAAAATACATTTTGTGAAATTTTAAAACCCTACACTAATAAGCGTACACGAAATAAACCGTACATAGTAAATGTAATTTTTGTACGTGCAAAGTGCACGCAGGGCTGCTAATGAGTCCAACTGCAGACAGTTTTTATAAATTAAAATCGAGAAATATCGTCGGAACACAACTTGCAGTGTACCCCACTTTTTTCACTGGGACACAACTCGTGTACCAGAAATTTTGTTGGGACACGACTCGTTAGCTGTGGTGCGAAGACGCGGTAATGGTATACCTACCATAGGTACTTCATAATAGTTCTGCAAAAGACACAAGGCCGAGAAAACATGCGTTCTATACTTATCGACAAATCGATCGTCGCCGCGCTTGAGTAAGTTTCTTAGTTCTTGCGAAGAATATCGAACAATGTCAGATAAACTATTACTTTTAAAAGTCAGATGGATTTTACTTATTATAATATAATATACAATGTGATCCATCTAACGTAAAACACTCAATATTTCAAAGAGTATTTATGTTTTTGGTAATATTTTTATTACATGGTATGAAGTCGTTACAAAATAACAATATATTATAAATAATATTAATTAATAAAATATGCTTTACAAAATGTAGGTATATATTTTAATTTTAGTTCAATTTTAGCTCACAGTCGCCTAACTCTTAATTACCTGAGTAAATAATAAAAAATTTACTTTGTAACAAATTTAAAAAAAATAAATATTTTTATCAAGATTATTACTATAAATTTTTTTAAATCAAATTGTTTTGTTTGACCTTATACTTGGTCCAATTCAAAACCTCAAAAATTATTTTTCAATTTTCAATCTTATATCTCTAGGCGTGAACGTCGCTGTCAATCGCCATTTTCATCAAATCGAGTGGTCTTTGTTAAGATGTTCAACTATTAATTTATATTTCTTTAGTTTTCTCGTAATTTCATACTGTGATTATTTAGAACTATCTGAGATACCCAAATAGATATAAATCGCAAAAAAAATTTTTTTCCTGCACTATCTCGTCATTAAACGTCACCAATATTTAAGTTGCCCGTTAGTTATTAAGGGGCAACCTGATGGCAATGTCACTATGATATCAGCACACGTCACGATTTCAACGATCATCGCCACAGTGAGAATAATAAGGTCGGAATAAAGCTGAAAACGATTTTAAAATTCTGAGCGTAGATCGTCTCGTCATCGTTCATTGGTTTTATAAATATGTGGAGCAGTAAAAATGATTCGATGTTCAACTTTCTAAACTTTTTTTTTATAGACATTTCAAGTTAAAATGCTGACAACATTTAATGAGAAAACATTTTTAAAATTATTTTGATATAATTAAAAAGTTATTATTTGTAAGGACTTGACATTTTTGAGTAACTTTTATTTTATTTACTTTACTTATACAATGCTTTTAAACTACTGTTAAGATATTATATATGTATGCCACAAACCTATACGGTGTTATGTGGTTAGGGTATGTTGGTTAGTGTTGGTCTATGTGGTACGTTGGTTCTATTATATGTATAAAACATCAGTTTTTTCGTTTCGACAACAATAATACGTTTATTAAGTATCACTAATAGAAAAATAATTTACTGATTGCAATATAAATATCGGAATCACGGACAATTTTATTTCGTATTGAAATCGAATCTAACACAATATCCATATGACAGTGACCTACGAGGTACACTCGACACGATTGAGTACTATATTCAGCAGGGCGACTTATCCGGTTTTTTTTCACCTGCGAACGAATGGTTAAAATGAGCACCTCGGATTGAAAGTTTGATAGCGACCCGCAGTAAAAATTTAAGCCACCTACCTACCTATGTATTAAACAAATATAATATTATGTATACGGGCGAGATTGCACATTTGCAGGACGTGAAAGTTTATATTTTGTATTATGTTACACAATAATAATATAATATAGTACATAAAACATGCAAACGTTATAATATTGAAAATTAATATAAAAATATAGTCATCAGTAATTATTATTTACTGTTAGAAAAATAATATGGTAATATAAATGGTTATATTTTAGTACAATTATTACGAATGCAACAATATAAGGCCATAAATATTTATTGTTTCATATGAATGAATAATATTTCTGGTAAGTTTAAGTTCTTAAAAAAGACATAATCAAACTCATAACAAATTATCAAATACAATTTGATATCTACGTGCACAGCAAATGCGGGGTTTGAAGACGTCGACGAAATCGTTTCGAATTCCCAATATAATATCAAATACGACTTTCGACGGTTTTAATAATATAATAATATTATTGCCGACTTTAGTCGTCGCCGTTACGAAATCACTGATTCGCGGCGGCGGCGGCGGCGTGTTAGATTCCTCCGCAGTTTTTATTCTTGTTATAGCTGGGTATATAGGTACGGTATTTTGTTTATTTCTTTTTTTTAAACACGTTCAGCTGTCTTGCGCGGCGCAGCTGTGAGACTGTTGCAAAAATAGAGCTTTGTTCGAAAAGTCTCGCAAGACATTTGGTGGCTGCCCCGCGCACCTTTTGCAGATGTTTTCGTCGTCTGTATGCAGCATGCCACGACGGTGGCGGCGGCGGCGATGACGACGACGGTGGTATAGTGGCGGCGGCGGCGGTGCGCAAAACGAAGGAGAGAAACGTTTTTTTGACAAAGGGTCCCTTGGTCCAGGTGCCTTCGCCGGTGACCATCTTTACCTTTTTTTTTGTGTGTGTATATGCGTGCGTGTGTGTAATACGAGGGCACATACCAAAAATATAATGTATATATATATATATTGAAACGTATATAATATATAATATTATTATATGTATTATATATAGTTCAGCTGCCACTTTTTCCCAATCCCTTTCGGCCGCTGCGGCGCGTATTAGCATTCTTCGACGTTATATTATTATTACACAACGAGTGAAATTCCTAACCCTTTAAAAAAGAGGAAAAGAAAAAAAAACCGTGTCCTGGCGGCGGCGGCCACATGTCGACGCGAAACAGCCGCGCGCGTCCGGGCCCATGTACACACACACGCGGGCGCGTATTTACGATCGAACTATACGCGTTACAAAACCGTTTTTGTGTGTGTTTGTCACTCGGGGAGTGGTGTTTCAAAACGTCTTCCGCACTTACTATATTGAGTGTGTACAATATGTTATAGTATATAATATATGCATCAATTAGGACCGCACCGAGGCCGGATTTCGGTGATGTGTAGTGCGGTAGACTGATGTAATGTGCGGTGTTATGATTAACGATTGATTACGGAAATAATATTAAGATACTATGGTAAAAAGCGACGATTGAGAAACTCGTATATATGTCTGGAATTCTATTTCTCTATTTTTTTAATTTTATTAAAAGCGAAGTTTACCAAATAGGTACTTCAACAAAGTTGAAACCATGACCTGAGCCACACGTTCAAGCCGCTACAGACAATGTTGCGATGCTATAATAGTCGGTCTTCGGATAGATTGAAGTGTTTCGGAATTCGATCTATTTAAGATCCTGCAGCAGCAGAAGCCATAATTTATTTTTGATTTGGAACCGGTACCGCTGACGTGTACCTATATACCTGTATCGGTTGTAATTTCCGCGAGGGAAAGTAGGCGGTCGACGAACATATATTATTATGGTCGTTTACGAGAAAAGGAAGAAGAAGAAATAACAATAATATATAATACTCGACAACGGAAATACACAGAGAAATCTAGAGTTTTAGTATATATGATTGCGACGAGCAGGTCAAAATCGCTCGTATATAATAATATGATATATATATACCTTCGTTGCCGTGCACGTGTGTTTGTCGATCGGTCGACGCAGGTGTGTTGCCAGAAGTCAATAAAAGATTCTAGAGGTTAGGTCCGGCGTCTTCCGGGCGGCCGAGGATAACACGCAGAGTAGTTACAATAAGCATGAACATATCGACAGTAAGACTTATATATATATATATATGTGTGTGTGTATGTATATGCTCAAACTAAAACATATATATATAGGTAAACTATATGGTACGAAAATCCATGTACATATACAGACGAACGACTGCAGCGGCGATATAATGATAAATATATACGAATGTATATTATTATATAGTACACGTGATAACAGGTTTGCGAGTGAATCACGACATATAATATCTAATCTATAGGTATAATATATAAGCTGCATTAAAATATATTATTATTAATTGTTTGTGCGAGTTTATGCGACACATTTAAGCGTCATCGGATATCGCGGCGGGATCGGCAAATCGCAAGGTCAACGCAAAAAACGACAATTATTCATTGTACAAGGTCCACTACCAAATATCCAAAGATCAGAGACTAGAGGTATTTGAGAGGAAAGTTTTAAGAAAAATATATGGACCGGTCTTTGACAGTCAAACAAATTAATGGAGAAAATTGCATAATTTTGAACACCAAATACAGTTTTCAAAGACATGATATAGTTGCGGAGATCACAAAAATAAGACTCATGTGGGGTCGCCAGGGAAAGACCTTTAGGGAGTCCCAGGTTGAGGAGGGAAGACTGTAGTGTGAAAAAGGATATAAAAACGATAGGACCACGAATCAGATGGAGAGAAGCTATACATACAACAGGGACAGATGGCTAAATTTGTAATTAGCGGCATGGTATTTAAGGCCGAAACCAGAAAGAAGAACAAGGTCCACTACGAGGGATGTTTTTGAAAACGTTAGTAGGTCCACGTAGGTCAACGTTTTTGTAGATCGAGAAATTCGCGTTTTCGGTTGTTTTTATTTTTTTGGTTTTATTTAGGTATACTGCCGTATTTTCAACCAGAAACGAGAGAGAGAGAGAGAGAGAGAAAGAGAGTGAGAGGATATATCAATAAGAAATACATTTTAGAATCCGATTCGATAATTATAGGAGGCATATTATCATGATTATTGTATCGTATGGCATTGATCGCAGAAGTCAGAAATAATAATTAAATACAATTATTATTGTAACATTTCCTAACGGTATTATAATTCATTGTGAACTGTGTTACAACCGGTTTTGATTTTTTTTCAGTTCTATGTAGTACGAATGAAAAACATACAATTAACTACAATTATTTAAGTCATCATATAAATTATATTATAAAATATAGTTAAGTATACATAACCCACAGAGACAAAGGTCAAAATAAAACGAAAAACGGTAAATACAGTTTTTGAGCCTATATAAAAAATGGCACGAGTTAATTTAATATTTATTTTATACATCTGATATTGATATAAATTTATAATTTTATTGTTTAACGTATGTATTATATTCATACGTCTACATTTTTAAAATGTATATTAAACAGCAATGCGTTTTCAAAATTACTACTTACAAAAAATAATTTTTTTTCAAAACGCTATTAAAAAGAATTAGTAGATACTGCCTGATATGATAAATTTCAATGTACTATCAATGCCTGGTTCTTAAAATGTATTATTATAACGAGTAATATTTTAGTAAAATTTTACTACTGCAAAAATGAAAAAAGTAATACTTCAATAATTATACTTACATTATAATATTACTCGCAATAAAATGTGATTGAAATACCGTCGAATAACTCAAAAAGTTATATAATACTAGTATTTATAATCAATGGTATAACTTACTATATAATATTGTACAAGCTAACAATAAGTATTACAAACAGCACCAACGCAGAACATTTCAAACATAGTATAGAGTCTTGGCCATATCCGCGGAACGGAAAAAAATAACTCGGATCTTCGAGTGTTTCCTATACTGTCTGTTGCGATTTATCGATTTACATTTCGAGATACAAATATTCTATATAACCTACATCGAGTCGGATTATATATTATTATATTAATGTATATAGTTTGAGCGATTGCACGTGCGTTGTACACTCATATAGCGATGTTGTGTTACGGCGACTTGGCCGCGGGGCAGGTGCGGACGGGCGTCACACAATAACGTATCCGATAAATGCGCTTAGGGCGATTGCGATCCGAAACCAGATTTTTTTTTTTTTATATTAACGAGGGGCGACGCGGCTGTGACCACGGTATAGTGGCGGTGAGTCGTCGTCGTCGTCGGTCGGTCGGTCGGTCCACCGCGGGAGCGTTTGTAAACGGTGGCGGCAGCGGCGAGAGAGACCGAAGTTCGAGCGTGGGAACGAAAATATTATTATCAACCAAGCCGAGTGCATATTATATTTTTTATTATTTTTTTTTATTATTAGTACGCCGCTGCTGCTGCCGTGGTTGTCGGTGTATAATATTGTATTGTATGTTCTCCGCGGGCGTGTTATGATTGGCCGGTGACCGCGCACCTGCGTACCGTGAATATTAAAATACGCGCCGGCTAATAATATTATTTTATTATAATAATAATTATTATTATTATCAGACGCGTTTAAAAACACGGTAAACATTTTCTACGCCGAAGTATATACATAAAAGAAAGCTCTAAAGTGTAAATTCTAAGTATAATTATTCAAACTAGCCTATACGCAATGCTTATTAAGCATCCGATCGAGGTCTGGCTGCAGTGTATATGTCACGGGTGAAGTAGGAATAGTCAGACTTGTGCACAGTGCCCAATTTTCGAGGGCAAAGTAGAATATGTTTACTTTGTCTCGAGGGAACAGTAGGTTAAAATATATTGAAAATATTAAAAATTAAAGAAAACATCTCATACCGAGTACTTTGATAAACATAAAAATAATTTAAAATAAATGCCTTAAATATTAGTTACAGGCATGTGTTAGTTTTTAAATTTATTATCCGTTGAATCATTGTTAGGTACCTATACCTACTATTGGAGAATTAATATTATCGAATTAACCTAAGATGGCTTGACACGAATAAAAAGAATATTATTTATTATTTTAAACTATAGTTATTGTTGATAAAATACACACATATATATATATATAGTCACAATTCTATGTGTTGAAAAGTAAGAAGTAAGTACCTAATTTTCACTTTATTTAAGTACAGTGTGGTAGATCGGAATACTATTTTATCAAATATCAAAGGCACTGGGGGGGGGAGATGTACCCCCCTCATCAACCCACAACTACGCGCCAGGACATATCCCAATATTGTTTATTTTCCAACTCTTACAACTCGAGGTTTCGACGACGCTCCTGCCTCTCCGACCGTCAAACCGCGGTGGCGCGAACACTGCCAACTCGTGACGACCGCCGTGCAGCCAGTCTCGGCAAGACATAACGATCGCAAGACCGACGACGGGAAGAACGACGATCAAAGGTTCTCCACCTGCTGACGGAATGACGGACGTCTAAATAATAATAATTGCTATATTATTATATTGTCCGGCCGTGATATATAATATTATTGTAGTACCTACCATACCTACACCTACCTACCATAATAATAATAAGTACCATATTATTATAGTAATGTGCAAGGCGTGCTGCAGCAACAGCGCAGGTCGTAGCCCGGGAACATTACGGTTCGATTTCGATAGATCGACGACACGGCATTGCGAACGATTTATCGTCGTCGTGACACGTTGAGGACAGTCGTCTCGGCGGGGTGTGTGGGGCGGACGGCGGCGGTGGCGGTGGCGGCGACGACGACGACGACGACGACGACAATACAATAATATTATCTACAACTGCTGGACGACCGGTATCCGACAGTCGGGCGCCGCCAAACGGCAATAATAATTATTATGAGACGTATATAATACGTCTTGTACGGTGTAGAGAAACCTCTCGACGGCGGACACTTCCAAGAGACCACACAAAGTGCCCTCTTCGTCGAGAATGGATAAAAAAAAAAAATTGTATAAAATATTGGTATGTATTGGTGGCTGTTTTATCGATAATAACACGGATAAATTATAGGGGGAATGGCCGCCAAAATCATAATATGACTTTAAAAACAAAATTAAGTCATTAAAATAATATTTGAGTTTTGCATTCGTATTTACCGCACGTGTTCAGACTTCCGCGCTCGGAGAGATGAATACTTTTATACGAGTTTAAATTAATTGAGTTTTTATTAATATAATAATATGTGAAACTGTATATAACTGAAATTGCATACATTGATTTAATAGTTATACGTTTGTTATATATTATTGACTAGGTTTATAAAAAAAACATATTTGGTTTTTGTTTATACTATAATGGTAATAAATTATAATGTTATGTTAATTCAATTTAAAGAAATATTTAAAAAAAAGTATGTTGTGTACTTTTGTACTTCTTGTTCTTTGTTTTTAATTGTGCTAAATAATTTATCCTCGTTGAAATAATACATTTTAAAAGTTCTGTAAGTAACCTAAAGTAGGTACTAATATGCACTGCTGTTTTGGTTTGGTGGAGGAGTTAGTTGACCTTCTCTAAATTCGATGAAAAAAATATATTATCGCAGACTTTTTTTTTAAATTTATAAAGCAAAATTACAAATTTGAAACTATTAAATGATCGAGGACGCATCCGGGCCATGTCAAAAGTACGATCTTTTTTCCTAACTCGGGTGACACCTTATTACCGACGTACTCGTGACATTAATTAATAATTAAGTACACACTCGGAAAACTCCTCGCATCTCAAAATGCTGCAAGTCCGCACGTCATCGAGACGACTATTATATACGGCGGCGGTGCGCCCTTCTCGTACCTCGAAACTCGAAAGCCACCTATCGCCGATCCAAATAATATGTTTTCAACGATTACCATTATTGCACGTCCTACGTCTGTATAGACATAATCGGCTGTATGCGATCGTCGCGTCGCTCGACCGGGACATCCCGCTAGCCTCGCCGTGCCTACTCCGGAACGATATGACATACATAATATACAGACTACGGTACACATATTATTATTATTACTATCGTAATAACGTTATATTCCAGACCCACCCACATCGACGTCGGCAGATAACTACGTCGTCGTTGTTTAATATAATAACAATAACATAACATACGTATTATATTATATCATACGTAACGTGAGTAGGTACGATATTATTGTCTCCGATTCGTCGCCGTACTCCGCCAGTCTGCCAGTCCTCGCGCTGCAGACGCAGTAAAATAACAATAATATGCCTATTTATAATGACAGTGTATGTACAAAATATACCTATAATATGTATAATATTAGGTATGTATAATAGTGTAGAGTTGTGATGGGATTCTTCGCTTGTCATCGACACCCTATCGTGCGTGTGTTCGCCGTCTTGTATATACGTAGTCGTCGTAGTATCGCTATACACGTCGCGCGACGCATAATTATGGCGTAAAAATCGAAACGAAAAAAAAACGACCTAGGAAGAGGAGAGAGAATAAATGACGACGGCGGTGGTTACAAAATTAAAAAAAAAAAAAATCGATACAATATATTATAATATACGTACGCAAGACGACGACGGCGTAATCGATCCGTTTGCCGCGTAGTGTGCGTGTGTGTGGCCTCAGACCGAAAACTCATTCGAGTCAATTAGAATAGTAATACTATATAATAATATATTATATGTAGGTATATGTATGTAAACGAACATATATATATTAGACTATATAATACAATGCACACGGCCGTGCCCGGGTATGTGGTTCGTTGTACATAATATATATATGTATGTATTATTGTATGCACCTACGACGTGTCATATATGTATGCGAACGAAAATGTATACCTATACATATTAGGTATATATATACTATACAGGTACAATTGGTATAAAACGGGTCAAATTATAAATCGTCTTTTACGAGTTTTAACCGCGATATTATAATAATATATTAGACATCACGTCGAGTTTTATTATATACGTATGCGTGCATAGAGCGTGATTCAACAACCTGCAAGCTCACCCTCGGTCATTCAAAATCTGATTTTTGGAATTTTTAGACAACTATTATATGTTAAGTTATAGAGGCTATAGGTCGACAAACATTATACTCAAAAACCACGTTTTTTCATCCTTGAGATTTTTTGTACTATACTTAAGGGATGCCCCGTGGAGATACAAACTTTTGTTTTTTAAATGCAGATCCCTCTTTTCGACTGTAAATAATTATTTAGTGGATAATTTTTATAAACATATTTTTGACGGCGTGTCCGAATGAAAATTCAAACTTATATCATTTTTGAGTAACTTTGTTTAAAATATTATACAACTAATAGTTGCACGATTTTCTGTTTGGGAAATATAGGGACTATGGGCACAATGGTAATTTGAAAATTTTAGTAACTAATATAAATCCATCAACATATTTTATGATTTGAATGGTCCAAGTATAGTATCTATTAAATACTAGATCAAATATTCCATTTTTGTAAAAACCAATTTAAAGAACTATTATCCTTATAGCCTATAGGTAGTGTAAAAATTGTAATATCTGAGATAAACTAATATTACTCGTTAGAATTTTGAATTAAGCACATCAACATTTTCCAAAAAAATTATCGACTTAATAATTTAAGGAAAATATGGGGAGTAGGTATTCCCATTTGAAAAACAGAAGTTTGGACATTCCTCATAATACATTTTTTTTCTCGAGAAAAAATGGAGGTGAGCGTGAATCGCTCTGTATAAAATCGCTCGTATATTATATTATTATATATACTATACTTACGTCTGACGACGACGACGACCACGAGGCGCATATTATAATATATATTATATCTGTCGCACGCTCTCGCTCGTGTTGTATAATATAGTAGTGCCTACCTATATATTATAATATAATATTAATATAGTAATAATAATATTTTAATATATTAGGTAGGTATCGTGTGCGTGGCTAGGATTTTTTTTTATTGATTTTTGCTTGTAAATTTCATTTTTTATTTTAATTATCTGTTGTAGTCTGTGCGCTTATAGCTGCGGCCGAGACGGGAACGGTAGGAGGCTGCCCGGCTTGGACCACCCACGATATACGCGTATATACTGTCCGGACGCCCACCACGGCGTGCAGCTATATATACCTGGTATATAACACGCGGTATACCGGGCAGGTATATACCTACACAACATCACCCGTCCCGCGAGCTCCGTCGTCGCTATATTAACGTGACCGTATATACATAAAGTGCCTATATATAGGTATTATAAGGTACCTGTCAATGTATATATATTATATATATACATACGTACTATATATATATTCGTGTATAAAAGTAAAAAAAAAAATGAAAAAAGGTCGCGGGGTCTGCACGGGTTGCTCAATGCCATAATTGGTGGTAAACAAGTTATATATATATATTGTATTCGATAAATAAATATATATATATATATTACACATTATTATTATTTTTATATAATAGCACATTTTCGTGGAAAAGAAATAAAAAAAAAACACGTAGGTTCCTACACGCATCTGACTGCAGCCACCGTAACCGTAACGAGGAGCTAAGGAAAAAAGGCCATCATTACTTTGATATAATAATATTGTGTCGTATAAAGCCTTATTTATATAATATGATGTAGGTATAATATCATATTTTTTTTTATAAAATAAAATATAATATATGATATTGGATATTATGAGTTCAGCTAAAAAAGGATAAAAATTGTATAGACACTACAATAAAGCAATTCCCGTATGGATTTGAATTTTTATCTAAATATTTTTAAAATAATACGAATACAGCCGATATATTATTTCAAACGAATAATATGTGTTGTCGCATGCATTCTGCAGGTCCTATACATGTTATATTTTATTGATTATTTCCATAGATTTATAACAAATAATTAATATGAATTATACTTTTACAGGGTAATTAGTAATTACTAATTATGCATGAGAATTTATGGAGTTTAGCGACGTTCGTTATGGTACCGAACGAAGAAAATAATAAAATGTTCATAATTATGTTTTGTTGCGCATTTATAGTTCGTATATAGTCTATTTAGAATAGTTTATAATGTCCGAACGTGAGTTAAGATAAAAACTAGGTATGATTATAATAACGTGTGGCTACTGTAAATCGCATTGATTCATATAAACCGGTGTTTTTGTAATGTTATTTAATTGGTTTTTAGAAATTATTAATAAACGACAACACGTTATTGTAGAAAAATTATTAATGCGTTATGGCTTGTGAAAATTGTGACTGTATCGTATACTTTAAGGGTTTTCTTGTAACCGGTGTAAAAGAATTCGCACGAGGAACCTCGTATAGAATTTTCGATCTTTTTGATTGCATTTTTACACGATTCGAGCGAGTGTTCCGTCATAACGCAGACATAATATTAGTGTTCAATGTTCATGTTTTGTTTTATTTGATAAACTTACGTCGATCAGATAATGCAAAAATAATAGATCTTTGAAATCACTTATTACAATACGTACAGTATGCTGACTTTAACACGTAATGAATACCCTCATAAAGTTAGCAGCACAACTATATATGATAAATGTATACAATTTGAACATAAAAAGGGGTCCGTACAAAAAAAAGATACTATTATTGGAACCTTGATAGAGCCATTTAAACGATTAAAAAAACATAATATTATATTATGCATCAATAATAATAATATTGCCTATTTCAGAATTACCCGCACTCTGCTGCAGTAACCGCAGAAAAGTCCACTGCAGTTTCCATAAAAAAAAAAAAAACCACAATAATAACTACCAATGCCAATGTTTCTTGTATTGGTACTAAGCTACTATAACTACTATATAGGTATTACTGGGTATGTACTGTTTGACATACTTAAAAATTGTACCAGTGAAATCGGTGCATTATTGTTATTGATCGTGAACACCTGCAAACGCGGCTGAACTACGGACGGCATCAGCGTCGTCGATTACGGAAAAGTATCCGGTATTGCCGTATTTGCAATATTTTCAGTACTTTAAAATATAACGATATGATACTGTTTGAATAAAATCATATTATATTTTTATTTATGTGCATTTCGATAGCCTTCTCGAGACAAATACCTATTTAAATACATTTTATTGAAACGCTTTTCTTAAAATGACTTTTTTTCTACATTGAATTCAAAATATTTCGTATTTTCAAAAGAAACGACTACCAATTCAGTAAATCTTATCTTTTCGCTCATGCCTTCAGTGCTGCAGTGTTGACGACACGTGCCGTCACGATGTGTGCCGAATACAAATCAGTTCTGTTTAAAATAATATAATTTAAATTTATAAGCGCGCTGTGTTGGGTATTACTGTATTTTTAGATTTATGTGTCGATCTTGACATTCATATCCTGAAAAAAACAATATTTTCGATATAGTATTTAGTTATAACTTATAACTATTGAACAACACTTGTATGATACATAATTAATATTTTTATTTTAATTCATTAGGCGATAAGCTCACTAGCTAGGTTCACTGTTGATCGTGAAACCATGCAGATACAATAATTGCATTCCATGTATTAAATATCTCTCAATATATTATATAATGCAGGGCGATTTACTAAGCATGCCCGCGATTTCTTGCTTCAATAATGTAATTATTCGAAATCTGATTTTTAGAATTTTAAATTTTTATAAAACTTCTAAGGTTAGGCATATTTTTAAATTCTTGTGATTTTTTTTACTTCTTAAAGAATGTTCTGTCCAGTTAGAGATCCTGATTTTCAAATGGGTACCCCCCCCCCCCTCCACCCGTTTCTACTGTAAATTATTTAGTGGATAAGTTTTATGAAATTGTCAACAGATGTATGAGAATCACAAGTCGTTCTAAAAGAATTATAGTTTTTGAGTTAATTAATTTTGTTTACTAATGATAACATAATATTATAGTTCTAAGATAATAAGTTGGAAGATATTTGGCACTATATAACATTTTAGTAATTAATATTAATCTAACAACGTTTATAATCTGTTAAAAAGGTCCAATAGTATAATAAACACTAGATATACTTAGATACCTAATAGAGACTACATTTATTTTATATATTTGCAAAACGATTTTTAAGGGCTAGTATCCTCAGCAAAAACATTTTAATGATTGAGATACTAAAGGCTCGTTCAAATTTTGAATTAGGTACCTACGTCAATAATTTAAAATAATTATCAATTAAATAATTTACATTTAAAAAAAGGGGTTTGAAAATCAGAAGTTAGTACATAGCGATATATTATGATCTTCGAGTATATTATTTAAAAATTCCGAAATTCAAAATATAGGAATCCAAAATCAGCAGAACGATACACTTAGATCGAGCGTTGTTTAAATCTATAGCACCCGATTCTGCAGTAGAGACGGAAACCTAAAAGCTATAAAAAAAAATCAATGCAACGACGAAGATAATAAATATTAAAACACTGCAGCTGCTGCAGTAAGACCGACGTGCAAATTATTCTCTTCGACATATTATTGATAATTTATAAAACGTGTAGGTACTTACATAAAATTATTATAATATAATGTTACACGGTACCTATACGAAGATCGCTCTCGCGCGCAGACGTCCGATTTGAAATATGACGACGGTATTATTATGCGCATCGTGAATATTTCGTACACCTATATATACTGTAATAAATAATAATAATATTATAATACAATATAATAATGATACTATATCATGCGAGTCTTATAGTAATATTGTGGAAAACGTGCAATTTTCTACGTCTCTCTCACTCACTGTCTGTCTCTCCCACGCGATCTCCGTTCACGAACTATATACATAGGTACGAGCGGCGTGATAATAATATAATATAGGTACATCGCATATATCCATTATAATAACACATATTATTATTGAGCTGCAGTGTCCATTCGAGCTCGTCCAGAGGCATATATATAATATATTATATACGGTTGCATGGGAGTCAAAACACGTTCAATCCCATTGCGGACGGATTTGACGCCGGGTTACACGATATGGAAAATTTACATAATATTATTATTATAATGACGTTTAAAAAACACGAACGCGCGCACACACACGCTGCACAAAGTGAATCTGTGTTTCCGATGCACCTGGCTCCGCTCACACTATATATATATATATATATATACTATTATTATTATTACATGCACATATTATAATAATATGCGCAATGCGTTTATATGCATGTGTGTGTCGTCGAATAATCGAAAACGAAATCTCGTCGTCGTCGGTTTCACACGAGGGTGGGTCCGACCCCTTGCCCTACACCGTGTGAGAGAATCGGAAAACGCGTATAATATACGGGCCGACATAGTGTGTGTGTGTGTGTGTGAGAGGCGCACTCTCTCCGCTTTTCGCAACGATATGCCCAAATTATTATTGCTGCGATTTGATTTCGGGGTTAAAGAGTTTTTTTTTTTATTCTCTCCGTTGCGGCTCTCTCTTTCAGAGTCTTTTATTTATTTATTATTTTTTTTTTACCAAGAGAGGGTCGCGTACAGTATGATGCAGTCGTCGTACTACAGCCGTGTTAATAATAATAATAATCATAATAATACCGGTGGCAATTTCTTCACCGGTGCCGGTGCGCGCAGCCCTTAAACGATATACGCGCGGGGCCACAGCAGCTGTACACCGGAACATCTGTTTTTGCGTAACTTACCCCTTCGGAAGACGTATAATATAGGTGAAGAATGAAAGAAAGAATATTATACGTAAAAAAAAAAAAACACACTGCTAGAAAAGCTGCATTCGGCCGCCGCCACCCCAGAGGCGACGTCGTCGTCGTCGACTCACGGGCACGACGGCTGCGGTGAGTTTATTATGCAGGCCATGTGCATATTATGATATTATACAATATATTATATGTCTTAAACTACCTCCACACACGCACACACACACATGTATTTATATACAAATAAGCACGAACACACACGGTGAGACGGATGAACACACCACCTCGGCCGGCCGGTGGTTGAGCTCTGAGAAAACATAATAATAATAATATCATCTGTCCGTCCGAGTTGCAAGACGCTTCTCGCGGTCGTACTCATACCATTATTATTATTGCACGCGGCGGCAGCAAAGGCCTTCTGTGGGGCGAAGGCACCCGCCGCGAATATAATATATATTATTATTATTATTATACATTATTTTATACACGCACGCGCGTGAAAATGTAAAAAATATAATATATTAACGCACAATACTATATAATAATAGGTACACGACGTGTGAGTGTGTACGCATCGTATTGTTTAGCCGAACACCTTGACCTAACCCATGTAATATATTTTCTTTTGTCGCCACCGCACCGGGTTTTCGGAAATCACGAGATCCGGCCCCCCGCAGCAGGCCCGACGACGACGACGTTTCTCACAGTGTGGACGCAGACGTATATAATCGCATCAAACGAATGTGGGGGGCGCAGGTATAGGAGGGCCAATGATTTTTAATTTTGTAATTTGTGCGACCGATAGGTTAGCCTACCTATTAAAGTAATACATCAAAGTGCGTACCTATATTGTGGAATATTTGGGGGCATAGATATTAATATTAATATTTTGTTGATCTGCGCCACGACTAGTGACGTATTTATTGTAGGGGAGGGGGAGGGGACGTCCATGATTTCCGGACCACGGTCATTATGTTACATTTTTTTTCAATTTTTTTTGTTGTAACTTTAGCCACATGACCTAACTCATTAGGTTACTATTATTAATTATACGATTGTTGTTGTAAGAACTTTTGTCAACACTTTTAATAAGTTTCGTTAATCAGATAAAAATTGGGAAAACTACGTGGACTCCCCTTCCCCCCACGAAAATTCCTAACTACGCAACTGGCCACGACAGAAAACGAAATGACATAGTATATATAATACATTGTAATCTGCGACGCATAATCAATTTAAATTTTTGGAATTTACCAGACAAAATTAGGCCCGGCTATTGGGCATTAACGATTTCAAAAATTAAAGTTAGACTAAAAAGTTAAGTTGGTTTTTAGTTAAATAACGAATTAATTTTTATTTTTTTCCCATGCTATGCATGGCAAACTTACGAGTTAATACATTTTATTGTTACGTTGAGGTGATTGTGTTCCTTATAATATATTTTATAATTTTATAATAATATTATTATTATATTATATTATTATAAAACCCCATAGAATTAAAAAATATTTTGTTTTGTACAAAAAAAAAAAAAAATAATAATAATTGGAAATATTAAATACTATTTATAAATATTGTAATATTATATATTATTGTATTCTAATAGAGGCATCAACAAAGTTGTGCTGTCGAAATGTGTCTATTAAAATACACTTAATCGATGAAACTTTGAAGTGCTGTAGGAAGTAGAAACGACGTCCGCTGTAACACTAGGTCGGGTTCGCGGAGACTTGAGCGCGCGCGGCTGAAGACGATAAACACAATATTATTATTTTTATTGCTTGCCGCAATTACACGAATTATCTTGTAATTATTTGAGTAATATCATTGACTATAAAAACTTTAATCGATGGTAGTAGTAAACTAGTTTTTTTTTCTAGTCGTGTATTGTATATACTGCAGTATGGCATGTATCCGGTAACTGGTAAGATATTACCAGTTACCGGTTGATCTATTTAACATAAGACATTTATATTATTTCTTAAACTATTAACGGAATTCAAAATATTTGTTTACATCATTTTAAGTGCTTAAAAACGACATTTTTCTAAAAAAACATTTTTTTTTTGGAGTATACTTGAGTAACATTGGTACTTAAAATGAATATTTCTGGAATGTATGTAACAGTTTCTTGTACGGTTGGTATAAAAAACGAATTTTAGACAAGTAGTTTACGATTTATATGACGTATTTATGGTTTAGATGAGCTCAACGGAACGTGGTATACAGGGGCTTCTGCAAAATATTGTTCTTCTATTCCGGTCATCTAAACTTTAAATACTTATAAGTTATAACTGAGAAACTACTTTTCTGAAATTTGATTTTTGTAGATCATGATACTCCGAATTATATTCTGGTTATATAAATACGTATGTTGCCATTCAAAAATAAAATTTTTCCTTAAAAATGTTGTTTTATGACGACTTAAAATTATGTAAAAAAAATATTTTCAAAATATCGTTAGTGTTTTATAAAAGTAAAAATGAGTGTCTTACCTTCAATATAGATCACCTGATCACTCCGTATAGAGTATCTATAGACAAAAGTCAACACGCAGTACCTTGATATTATTTTAAGCAGGGTTTCGTTGCTTTCAAATATTTCAACTTCAAGCCATCTGATTTACTTAATCAGATTGTGTCGAATTCGAAGACACCTGTATGTATAAACTGTAAGTAGACCCTATATATAGGTAGTTGTACCAATGAATAAATATTTATAAGTCACAAGCCGAATAAACGAGAAAATTAAGCTCAACGAATTGTCGTCCATCAGGACACATGAAATTATATTATAATAATAAATATTCTATAATTGCATGCAGTAGAATAATTACGCGCTTCAGACACAAACGGTTTGGATTTTCATTCATAATTATTATTAATGCTCGGGACGTTAACTAGACACGAGAAATTATACACACCCCAATTATTATTCAAAAATAATGCAAACAACATTATTATAATGCTTTGGCTCGGAATATTATATTATATTATACAGAAAAAAAAAAACGTACGTCACGACACGATTGGGTTCAAAAACTAAACGCAGCACACGTGCGCCCGCGGTGTCGTACATACGCGCTTGCATACGCACGTCAACTTAATAATATATATAACTTACAAGTCACATTAATATAGTGTTTATTTGTAAGTGTGTGTGTGTGTGTGTGTGTGTGCAGGGTCCCCACGTACATATTATAAGACTGTGTAATATACTGCAGTACCTACGTGTATTATTATTAAACGCACGCGTAATTGAATAAATTGTTTCATTATCGTTTCGGTTATTATCCGTGAATTATAATATAGCTCAATTTGTCAGCTTCATTACAATACCTACGTATTTATATATAAATATAAAACACGCTAACTGCTGAGCAAACGTCACAATGTAGCGAGGTATATAGGAGTTTAGCGTATCATTAGATTATATTATTATATTGTGACGCGTTTACCTCGAAGAACGTTTATATTATAATATAAATACGACGTTATTGATAAACACAATGCAGAGCAGGGGCGTACCCAAAGTTGTATTCCAGTGCAGGGGGACGGGCTGTTCAAAATAATGAATTATATTGTAATCTATATATTATATTGTGTAAGATATAAAAATCGACCCATAATTTTAGGGTATATTTTCGATTCGTTCGTGTATTGATTTTCGTTTCTTTATAATATTGTATTCAGACGCATTTGAGTTGGAAAAAGTAGATTAAGACAATTATATTTGATTAAGTATGACGGTACCTATACTATTGTCTAGACTTTTAGAGCATTGGTCGGCAACCTTTTTGGACTCCCAGGCCACATTCAAAAATTAAAAAGAGTTCGTGGGCCAAATAAAAATGTCATACTCCAAATTATTTACTATGAAAAAAAATGAAAAATATTTATACAATATGATTATTTTGATATAATATTCAATAAAATGTCGTCGTTGCAGAATTTAAAGAGGGCCGGATGTGGTTTTGCAGGCTACCGGTGGCCGACCTCTGGTTAGGTTAGGAGTAAAGTAAGAAAAACATGATTACAGATAATATTATAAAATAAAATAGTGATATTAATATAAAAAAATACTGTAATAATAATGTGCATTTAAAACGGAACATTTTTTTTTTAATGTTCTCATACATTTGGGGGGGGGGAGCAGTAACCTCCTCAGTCACCCCCACAAATACGACCCTGATACAAGGTGTCGTTCGTTCAAACACTCGTAAATCTCATCGAACGTGAGCACAGATGTTCAAATAATAAAATGACCAAATTGCAGTTATCACGAACAAGAGATCTTCTTCTGTGATTATCAGATCATAAAGAGTTATATATTATTTTGTCAGTATAAATAGATTTTAAACGATTCTTATAAGTTATTATAAATGTTTATTAGTGTTTTGTATGATTATATACGAGTAAACTCATCTTATATTTTTATGATACCGTACTTTTTTTTAACCAAACAAACCCGAGTCGAACCAAATTTGTAATAATGTTTATTCGATCCCAGATATTAAAATTTGTACCAAATCATTCATATATTTTATATTCATTTTTAATTTTTTTAGCCCCAACTAAAATTAAGAAAAAAATTATATTCTCAAAACAACAATTACATTTTTTTTTTAATTTATTATTTTTAGTCAAAATCAGAACAAATTTTTATTTTATTGATTCTCTTATTGAACATAGACCATAGTAGGCATTTGGTTCGATAGGAACAGTTTGGTTTCAATAAAATAAATAAATAATTACAAACATTCCTTTAATAATAACATAAATTACGCACATCGTAATGAGAAAACATTTAAATTAGGTAATCGCGTATAAATGCGAATACTGATATTATAATTATGGGACTATGATTGTAATTGACTTATTAAACGCATTGAAATTTGAAAAATTTATTTAATTGCCTATATAAAGCCCCTTAAAAAGCCGTTTGTCCGTGCATTCTTTGATTCAGTCAATTTTTGAACTTTAAAAATAAAAAGGTTTTACATAATTATGTAGATTTAAGCAAATACTTATAGTTATACCTATATATTGTTTACAATTTTTTATCACAATCATTTTTAATTTTTCAATTGTAACTGCTCTTATAAACTTTGTAAATATATTTGAAAAAAAAATATGCACAAAAATAATAACTTAACATATTAAATGTTACGATATTCACCCTGCAGTATATAATATAATATAGTTCAAAGAGTTTGGAAACGGACTGATAAACGATAATAATAATAATATTATGATATAGTTAATTAATATTAATGAGGTGATTAAATATTTTACCTAATAAACATGCAGCGGTGTTTTCTGTTGCCAGTTGCGCACCCGTTGGGGGAGGGGGGATTCGGGGTTAAAGCCCCTCAAATTTGGTTAAATAAACCTGAGTAAAATTATTAAAATTGACTGTTGATGAAGTATTTGTGTGTAAGGGTTAGTAGGATAATTTTTGTAAGCACAAAAAAAAATCTTGAGTGCGCGTCTGTCTGTTTCTGCTCTTTGTAAGTGTTAAATTAATATACAAAAGAGAAATAAAAAGATTTTCCAACATTTTTTATCACATTTCGTATATAACATCTCAGGCGTGTAATATACCTAAAAGTGTATGCAGTATATTAAAGTAATACAGCCGAAAAAGGGCGTCATCCATCGCGGTCTGCACCCTCGAATAAAGCACCTATATATAATATTTTTTAATATTTAAGTACATATTATGCATCACACAGGTACACTTTATAGTGTTATATGATTATTAATAATAATAATAATTATTATTATGTTAGCATCGGGTTACCCTCGTTCGTGACTTATCAGAGTACGTAGGTTTATATTATATTAATATACCTACTCTAATTAATCGAATATCCTCGATCAGTCGAGATGATAGCTGACGATCGTCTACATTGATTATTATGACGTACCCTTGAACACCAGAACACGTCACGTATACGACCGACCATTTTTTTTTTACAAAAAACCAGAAACACACACCAAATTACCAAATGCACTTGGAAACTTCAAACTGTACGTCATAATAACATAATCTTACGTTGTACTCGTGACAAATGATGTGAAAATCCTAAATGATGATGCAAAGCCGCAAAGGTCTTGATTGATAATATAACAACTGAATACTTAATTTTTTGAAAAACTTATTTTCGTTTTCAAACTTAGGTATGTACTATTGTTTGAAAAAAAAACGTTCGCGAAGGGAAATGTTTCGATATTTTAAAAACGGCGTACACACAAGCTTGTCGAATACCTATTACCTATAGTGTTTATAATAATTCGTCAATCGTTCGATTATTTTTTAATTTTTGCGTCGGTATAATCGATCGCAAACGGCTTCGTCATGACGTATATTCACGGACGGCCATGCTGTATTAAACGACCAGCTCGGTGTCGCATCAGTTGTTTTAATAATATTATTATGGCGCGGACGCGTCTCATTTAATTTCGTCGAAAACGCTACAGAATAAAATATCGGACTCGGACGCGCGCGACTGCCGTCCACGACGCGCACGATAAACGGGCCAACATCAAAAATAAAATAATTTATTTTTAGAGGATGTGCCGCCGTTTTTGAACCGCCAAACGGTAACATTATATTGTAATAGTAATATAATAATAATGTTATAGTCGTGTTATGAGAATATATACATCGTGCAGACGCATATTATTATATTATTATATTATACCGCATACCGCGGTGCCGTGCATCTGCAGCGGTTTACCTGTGTATTCGTACATAATACACAGCGGAGACTTAAGACGGAGGTGAACACTGTAAAACGATAACAAAATATGTTCAAAAAAAAAAAAAAAAATCAAATCTCCATTTCGGCGAATTGCACTTAGTTTAAAGTAAAAACGCCGACGGTCCTGCTAAACTCGTGGGGACTATATAATATTATTAACATTGTAATCTCTATTATTTATTATGCATCACAAAAGCATCATAGGTACTCAACCTATGACCAGTGTGATTTTTCCAAAAAAAATTTTGAGTCATATTGTCAGTCAAATAACTTTGAATAGTAAAATGTGTCCATATATGAACGGACATAAAATATATTCTCTGATAGAGCCAAAAGAAAAAAAAACAGTTTATAAAACGTTGCGCCTTGTTCCTATCTAGGGCTGTAGCCTACTTACTGAATTGCTATTTTAACCACGTATAGGTATTGTAACGGGGTAGGAAAACCCGTTTGATTTAGGTGATTCGGTGAAGGTTTTCAGAGACTTTTGAATTACAATTTTAACCGTAGCTATATAGTTGCAGGAAACTTTAGAAAAGAGTGTTAAAATAATACAAGTCACATCTGATATATTTTATTACTATACACAATCTTAATTAAATATACGCATAAAGTTCTACGAAAGACGTACGAGTATTAAAGCCATCCGAATTCTTTTAGTGTGCGGTTGGCCCAGAACTATTAAACTTGACACGTGTTTCTTAAATATATATAGTGTTAACGTTTTGGTAGTAAATGCATATATGCGTATACGTGTATATATATATAAGTCACATTATGTCTAGTAGGCGTTATTATACTTATTTTCTATTTATGTTTATCGTTTATGGTTATCGTAACGGTGTCACACGTTCGTGATCCGTTTCAGTATAATACTATATAACGACGTGAAAGAATAATTGTAACCTCGTAGATCATAGCAGAGGCTTCACGCGTTGGATGAAATAATAAGACAAATTTTATCTACCCCGAAGAAATTTTTATTTTTGACTACGAAATGTTTGCGCTCTCTGTATAATAATATATAATATTTTCTAGGTCGGCGTTTCTGCGACACTGCTGCAGAACGAGCACCGCTTTATCGACCGCACGCCACCACCACCGCGGATGTGAAAAATTCGATGCAAGTATGTGAAGAATATTTAAAAGCCGGCCAGTTGTAATAATATTTTGAGTAGACGCTTCCTATAATTTTCATATATAAATTGTAAGTAATATACATATATACAGTATATAATATTATACAACTACGATGGGTAGTGTACGAGATGATGTTATTATATACGCGTGTGCGGCGAGCAGAGTTACTCCCATGTCGGTCGTCCACGGGGTTGGTAAAGGGGGAGGGGGGGGGGCAAAAAATAAAAAGTCATAAATTATTCGACATCGCCGGCGGTAGGCATCACATACAACTGCAAGTGCAGCCAGCCGCTGTGTAATGCGCGTACGCGTAATGTCGTGGTGTGTATAATAATCGACTGGTCGGCGCGGTTCTTGTGCAGAGCTCTCTGCTCGTGTAGTTTCTCACGTGCGAAAGAAAGGGGTGGAACGGAATATATATATATATATATATATATAGGTACCGGATAAAGTGTATATATAAAGCGCGCGAGCGAGGGCGGCGGCACTATACTATTTCGGATTTGTGAACAGCCGGTGCGCGGCGCGTTGCAGCCGGAAGCCGTTTCCGGTTTCCACGCGTTTTGAAATTCAAATCACGAAACGATCGTCGTCGTCGTCGTCGTCGTCTTTCTCGTGCCAATGATATATACCTATATATACCTATACGGACGTGTGTAGACATCGCATAACGCCGGCGAGCGGTGGAAGTTTACCTGTGTCCGGAAACACGCTAACGTGTGTGTGTACGACACACACGCACGCACACTTGTATAAAAAAATATTATAATGTGAAATGTTTACGGAGGAGTGCGTCCAGAAGGCGGTGGCGGTGACCGTCGTCGTATATGTGCAGCGCGAGACTGCTGCTTTATAACATAATATAATAATATATAATACCTCAGGTACTATATGTTATTATAATATCATAACGCATACGTGGTCGTTCGTTTATAAAAAAAAGAATATATATATATATCAATGATAATAATATTAAGTGCGGCCGACATAATATTATTATTATATGAGACGCCTCGACGGGGGTTTAACATCGGTTGACAAATTATTGTGGGTTATCGATTTTTTTTTCTCTTTTTCCGTCTCTCGATACGACGATAAGATACGATATTTATCACCCGGTATAATCTACGCGACGCTATCACTACTACGTATGTACATAATATATATTTTATGTGTCGTTGTCATATTATTATTATACTATCCATATAATACGCCCTCGAAAACGCTGTGAACATAATGTATAAGCACTCTCTCTTACCCTATATGTAATAATATTAGAATAATATAATATATATAATCTACCCATTGAGCACAGAAAAAGGATGATCGATTTCTCTTATCGTTTCTACAAGTTCAAAAACCAACCTATTTCTTGGACGACTAAAACGTCAAAATAACTCCCAAGTCTGCTGCAGACATAGACCTTGTACTAAGGTGGTACTATGAGTATTAAAAGGTTTGTCTATGGCTGCAGATGAGACTGAAAAGTCACGGCCAGTCGTGTACATCACGTGAATTCCAAATATATTTTGTGTCTCGCTGCACCGCAATAATATTATCATATATTATATATAGTCTTAAAATTCGACATGAACAATCTAGAGCTTAAAGTTCTCGATTCCAGCCAATGAATATGCTCCGAACCAAAGCAACGTTATTTATAAAATAGACTATTTTGAATTTTCTGCCCATTAGTTCGCCCTCTAATGACAAATATGGATTGGTTGTTTGGGATTTCATTCACCACTTTAGTGACTCTCAAATATTGGAAAGAGCTTAACGTGAACTCCTACGCATCGCATCATATACACTTAAAATTGACTGTCCTGTCCAAAAAGCTTTAAATGTATCACCTATTTCAAATCAATGTCAATATCTGCTAATTTATACTTTTTAAGAAAACATCTAGCAGATGCGGTTGTTTCTCGCATATATTTAGTTTTTGAGTTGCCCCTCTCCGAACGAGAACCAATTCTCCTTCTATGTGCAATGCTTTTTAGTTTTCACCTACCAATTATTTATTGCCACCTCCCTCAACACGTCTTATGTGACTTGTAAACGAGGAACATATTTTTTGGAGTTTTTTCACTTTTTATAATATATTACCTATAATTTTTTCATTGGGCTTCGGCCTGTTGTAGTATTATAAAATAAATTAGGAGCCATTTTCAATTTGAACGAAAATTAAAAAAAAAAAGTAGGTATTTTTACGTCACGTATTTTTACTTTGTACTCATAAGTTTATAGCAAGCAATCATTTATTAAGAGTCTTAATTATAATATTTATTAGCAAATATTATAATAGTTTATAATTTTGTATTACATGCAAATAATGCAGAACTATGACTAGATAAAAACTAATTTTTATTTGACTCGACAGTCGACACTTTATTGTGATATGTTATCATCTTTATACACGACTTCTCGATATAGACGTTTGCCATCGTATGTTTGGTATAATATATACCATAATAGGTACCGTACCCAGGTAATATAATAGATCATCTTAAGATTTCCCACGAACAAAATGAACAAATATTATGTCGTACGAAATTCGTGAGCCAGCAATGCAGATAATAATAAATTATAATAAAGCGTGACTGTTGTGGCGTTTCACCGTGCAAAATGTAATATTTAATAAATATTTAAATGTATTATATTATAAAACTAGACGCCGGAACTTTCATTTATACGGAATTTTGTGTTCTCATAAAATATTTTGTATTGAAAATGACTTATGATGACGAGACTTTAGCGATTTCAATTGTTTTGGAAAAACTATATATTCTAATAGTGAATATCATAGTTATGGAGAGAGATGATACCATTAATAAATTCTTAACGCGTGTTTATTAATGTATGATAATAAAATGTATAACGCCGATGGCTATGAACTAAGAAGCGAAAATGTGTAGGTATGTCTTATTTTTTCTGAGAGATAAAAATCAGAGTAGGTGGTATCGTTCTGTCAAAAATGATACGTCTATAAACCTCTATTATTTATGGCACACCAAAATATGGTCAGACTTGTAATTAATATTGTTGTGAGAATTGAAAACGACCAAATTAGGATTTGTAGATCCCAATTGGAGTGCGATTCGTCAATTCCAACTTATTCTGACCTCTTCGATTTTGAAATTATAAAAAAAAAATGTTGTAAGACGGTTTGAAAAAAAATAGTCTACTCACATCTGTAGAGAAAATGTATCGTTACCTTTATACCTACAAAAAGAGTAACCCGCACTCCGCACGCGCGGACCGAGAGACCGCGTGCAGTTATGCATTTGAATTTTTCTCAAAACTTGTGTTTCGGCATAGTAACATAATCTTCCACTTCCCAAATACACCCGTTTCAATCAAAGGTCGTTGGAAAAGTGTTACCACGGAACACACTGCAACTCTGACCGATTAAAATATAATCATACGAGTATTATACAACTGCAGTACCTATCATATTTTGATCAGTGCTGTAGTCGTAGTAGTAGTATACTACTAATAATAGTACAGGTACCTGTATACAATTCATCGATACGTATACGCTGTTTGACCATAACATATTACAATATTATTATCGTCCTTATGCGTCAACCTCGTGTGCACAAGGGATGGACAATATATACGAGCTCAACGCGCCTCCATAATATAGGCACCTAACCCCGACAAAATAGTGTGCGCGCGCGTGTATATTAATTATTAATAATGATTATATTATTACGATGTGGGCGACTATATTATTGTACAATATTTTACGGCAGTTTGTCCACCGCGAAAAGGCGTCGACCTCGGGGGATCGCGTGTCGTGTGCGAGTATATAATATTATAAGTATATAAGGGCAACGCGTGCGGCTGTCCATTAGTGAAATGAAAATCGTGATTGACACGTCCGTGTGTACACATATAATATTACTATATGAATAGAAAACTGAGTGCGATATTATAGCTATACAATAATAAAAATGATAATAATAATAGTAATGTCATTATCGTATTGGCGTTTGCGGGATAGTGCTACCGGAGACCGCGGCGTTATTAACCATCTTTGTCGGAGAAGATTTTTTCTTCTCAAATCAAATTTTCGACAAAATTATAGCGTAATCAAAGATTTTGACAAATTTCACGGGGGTTCAATATTACTTATTTTTATTGGTAGGCACTTCCATGATTTTATGGGGTGCATACGACGTGACCTGCAGTATTATGTTTAGTGCAGTTGAGTGCAGCGCTCTGCTGCAGTTTGTGCTATTGGAAACTAAAAATGTGTATTTTCACATTGTTTGCATGGGATGCAAAATAAATATTAAAAATATAAAGTAATACAAAAGCCGCTCGTTTCGATCTCACGGTATTTATAACAAATTACATTCAATTAAAACCTTACAAGTATAAATATGAAAAAAATTAACAATGTAAGTGTTATATATTTCTGAATAAGACTTTATATTTAGTCGAAATACAGAAGAATCAATTCGGATATTTGACTTTTCTATGAATTAATTCATTTCGTAATGTAGTAGGTACTTTATGCAGTTACCATTCGTCCAGCTGTATTATCAATGAGAACGATACACATTTTCTAATTGAAAGCAAAGACTTCATAAGTTATAAGGTCTATATGAGTTGAAAGACAAAACTAGAACACAAAAAAACACATTTTTGTAAATTTAAAAAAATATTGTTAATTGTTTTCTATTTACTATAAATTATATGAAATTATCTACATCTACATTAAATAAAATTATATCCAATTAATTGTTTGTCATTCGGATGTACAACATAAAGGCAATGTCCTTATGTTTGTATATTAAAATAGCTTATAGAGTAACTCGAAAACTACTCGACCGATTTCGACAAAAGTTTCAGAGATTGTTCTTATATATATTGGGAAAGTTTAGAAAGTTGTTTGAACCACCTAAACCAAGTGCTATTTATCGCCATATTTAATAAACCACGGGTGGATTGCCCATCTCGGTCGAACTAGTTCGCAGTTAAAAGTCAGTTAGTTATTACGTGTGTAATAGTAATGAGTAATGACTAATATTAGTAATAGTATTTATACAAATATGTCATAACGATTATAAAAATAATAAGTAATTGTTTAAAAAAAATTACTTTCAACAACTTTTCCCGTTAACTGCGAGTCACGCCAAAACCGAGGATACACATCGATATAGATTATAGAGCCGTATTTTTGGTTTTTTATTTTTATTTTTTGGCGAAGTCGTTTTTGGAAATAGCCAACATAAGTTTTATATTATTATAACATTTATATTTTACTCATTCTTGGCGAAATCAAGTGGTCGGGAGACAGACGCGTCAGTTTTTTTTTTTATGGTAAATTATTAAAGCCGTGGCCAATACGACGATACCATGATTTATGCTCGTACAATAATAATTTCGATAGGTCGTTTAAAGTTTAAACGTGGATTTAAAAGTGGATTTCGATAAATCACTAGGTATGTGAAATAATTGGCTCGATAATCGATTTCCGTTCCAATTCAGAGGTATTTTTTTCTTTCTCTATGATATTATATAAATATTATACTGTCGTATTCGAGAGTGCGGTAGCAAAACGTTATAATATTGTATAGGTAGGTACCGATAGTGATCGCCGTGTTACCGGATGTGGTAAGTCCGTTTTACGAACAATAGGCACTGGTGGGCGCGCAATTGTAATTTTGTTCGAAACCCGACGCTATTGTTTTTTCCAAATATTATATTTTCCCGGACAAAACAATGGGGTGATTTTATTATTTTCAGTTATATGCCTTGCATATATATAAATTGTAAATACCTACGTCATATCCATCCATCTTATCGAGTCACATCACACGTTAAGTGCATTATAATACTGTTCATATTTTGTGTAAGTATTTAAATAAGTCTTAACTTATTAGAGCATGTTCCGTGACTGAGTAGAATTATAGACAAATTAAATCAAAGCATGTTCCCTTATAAATAATGTTAATATTACAGAAGTGAGTTTCGTATATTTACAAAAAAAATCGACTTTAATCGTTCCACCAATATTCTAAAGACTCTATACAGTAATATTGTGCTCGCATTTGTAAATGGCGTGCGTTTCGTAGTTTTCATTATACGAAACTTAGGGTATCAATCATATCTATAAAGAAAATTATTTTGAATTTTGAAATATATATTTTGATTAACTATTTCTCTTATTACCAAACTATTGAGTAAATTACTAAATTAGTAATTTATATTACCCAACCTGATATAGTTAGCAACTTATTACTACAGTTCTGTGCCGATAAAATATCAAATATGTATGTTATGTCGTTGCTACCTAGTGAAATCTATCTTTTCGTGAATAGTTGTAAACTACTTTTTCACCCTTCGTAAGATGCGAATGCCTATATTTCACGAAATGCCTACTTTTTTACGAAATGGTCATTGCATTTTGACATTACGTAATTTTATCGAAATGAAGCATTTACCTCGCGAAATTAATTATATTATTTATTAATGTCATAATATATCTAATACCATACAAGATACATGATTTTTAAATAATTAAATTTAATGCAACTCAATTGAATATGAATAAAACCATGTGACCAGTAGGTCCTAAATATAAAATCGTATAAATAAATAGTAGTCGTGCATACTTTAAATAACTTGTAATAATAATTGTGTGCTGAAAATATTTTAGTTTTTAAAGTGAATGACCACTTTGCGAAAAAAATTACACTATGTCAAACTGCGGAGTGGCCATTTCGTGAAATATTTTTTCGTATTTCACAAATTGTGAAAAAAACTGTAACCTGCAGTACTTGAAATGGCCAAATATTTTATTGATCGATTTCACGAAGTGGCTACGACATAACACCAGCTATATTATAATATTATTTAGTCAATAGTCACACCACGTCAATTTGTTTTCATCCTACAACTTAAGTTCGAAATATGGCGCAATGAAAATTTCAAATGGGACCGTAGAATAGGTACAACAGACGTGTTGTACTCCAAAATTCAAAAAAAAAACTATGGAAAAACTAAATTGCTCCAAAGCGGTGGTATAACCGCATTAATTTGAATGATCGATGACATATTCATTCTTAATGTCGTTACTAAATGTATGGTCGTTGGATATAGGCTCACGAAATCGCAGCAGAAATATAATATTATTATATATACCTACAATAATGATACTGTACACATTCATCGTGTGGTGTGCGAACGTTCGCATGCTCAGGTATACGCGCGTGTGTGTGCGTGTGTGTGTGTGTGTGTGTGTGTGTGTGTGTGTGTGTGTGTGTGTGTGTGTGTGTGTGTGTGTGTGTGTGTGTGTGTGTGTGTGTGTTTAGATCAGACAAAAATGCTAAATAATAATAATAATAATATGCAAAACACGCGGTGTGCCGTGTTTTGCTGCGTCGTCGTAGTCGTGAAAACAAATTTGTATATCTGACCCGGCTCGCGTATTATAATAACGTCTGACCACCCAGATGGAATATTATGTTATTCAAGCAAGCTATATATAAAAATAATAATAATATAAAACATATTATAATAGTCGCGCGCCGAGTCAGATATATATATATACATTAAACATAAAACTCCGACGAAAACATAACCGCTGTACAACATCGTATATATATATATATAGGCAGGTAGATACCTATACATAATGTCCTTTGATACATAATATTATTATTATATCGTACATGTTGCGCATATTATTATAATGTCCGAGTGCGTATTGTCTCTCTGGCGGAGAGTCTCGGCGCGCGTGTATAGCTGACCATAGTATAATAATATAATATATTATTGTTACAAAATAACATATAGACCTACACGATATGGCCACGTGTACAGGGTGATTCACCGATCATGATCATCCCCTGTGTTCTCTAGATATTCGAAATCTGAGTTTTGAATACAAACTTAGACAATCGTACATATTATATTATAATACTAGCTGAATAATGGCTTTGCTCGTGTGCTAAGTAATCGATTCGTAGAAACATTGGTTTTTTATTATAATTAAACTATTTAAAGTCTAGCTATGTAATATATAATAGTTTGTATAAATTAATTAAATGACAAGCTAAAAAAACCCTAAACCACTAAACACGATAACCTTCAAATATAATACCCCTCCCCCACCAGACAAAAAATGAAAAATCGGGTAACGTGGTGATACACAAGGGAGTATTTGGAACAACTCTGTGAAAAAAATTTGTAAAAAAGTTCAATAGTGTATTTAGAAAATTGGAACATAAAAATACAATACGCCTCTATCCCATTTACCCACAGATAAAAAAATGAATAATCGAGAGACGTGGTGTCACGGAAGAAAGTATTTATGACTAAATATTTTAGTAATTTATAATTATATCTATCGACTTTAATGGTTTGTAATAATATTCCAAGTATAATGAATATACTAGAATGAATATACTATCATTATCAAGGACTATTATCTTTAATTTAAACATTTTAATAGCTGAAAATTACCCGTTAGTTATTGAATTTTGAATTAGATTGGTACATACACATTTTCCAAATAATAACTTACAGTAAAAAATCTGTGGTATTCGTTTGAAATACAGAAGCTTGTAGTATCACCACAAACAGGATAATCCTCGAGTAGAACAAAAAGTTTCAAAAATTACAAAATAATATATAGTCTTTTTAAATATAATATTTGAAAATTCCAAAAATCAGAATTAACATACCTACATTTATTTTTCTTAATTTTTTTTTTAGGGTTAAAGGCTTTGACAACTTAGGTCATTAGCCTGTGGAACTGTAGGAGAGGATACTGTACGTTTGAACACGTATGTGTATGTGTGGTAAGGTTTTAACCACTACAACACCCGGATGGTCACCCATCAGGGTGCTAGTAGTTGCGGGCGTTGCTTACTACCAGTCACGGAACGCAACTGGTAGCAACTCCACGCCAAGCCACATACATTTATTATTAAATTGAAAATTGGGAGGGTGTGAGCAAACTCGGTGAATCACTCTGTATATACTCGTGGGCTTGGCATTTTTTTCCCCGTCGTCTTACACTTTCTATAGAGCATATTATATTATATATTCATATATGTGTGTTGGTACATATTATTATCTTATTGTTCGCATGCATAGTAATGGAAAAAATCGACAAATTATTCTTCATACCTATACTACAGTAAGTTGTGGTAATATGCAAAGTATGTGTTTTGTTCAAACAAAAATTTAAAGAATAACTGAAAAAACAAATACATACGTACAACAATTTCGTTTGTTGGTGGAAAACTATCACGTCCAACTGCACTTTGGTCATATTTACACGGGAAAATATTGTAAGTTTTTGAGATAAATTATAAATATATATTTAACGTATCGAACTATATCAAATCTACTGATATCTAATGTTACAACATTTTCTGTGTTTTATCTGATAATTGTTTGAGGTGTTCCGATATTTTAATTTAGAAGTGAGTCATGAGTTATTGTAATATTTTACACACAATAATTGTGTAGATACGTATTATTAGATACTTGTTTGTGCGAAAATTTTTTCCCAAGAACGTTGTAGAAATATTGAATATTAATCTATCGAACCTTTATTACTTCGAATTTATTTACAATCAATAATAAAAATGTTGGTCTGCAACATGATTAGGATTCTGGCCCAGTAATTTTTAATAGGTCTCAATGGCTCGTACCAACTTTAAAAAAATGTAACTGCCTTTTAATACATTGCAATGAAAAAAAACATTATAAATTAAATGAATTACCTATAAATTATTATTACAATTTTAGTTTTTTTTTAGTTTATTTCCGGAAGATTTTAACATATTATTATCAATAATTTCATCTTTGTTTAAAAATTTAACGATTTCTTTTGCAACAAACAAACAAGTGAACGGATCAAGATATTATTGCGTCGGCTTATCAAAGATCTAAGGTTGGTTTTGTTAAGTTTTGAAAATAGTCGTTTAAATTATTGACTTGTGCTGCTTGTAAGTATAAAAAGTATTCGAATGTTACAATATGTATAACGTGTAATAAACCAGACTTCTGCAGTTATTATACAATGTTCAATGTTTACAAATCGATTGGATTGGAACACGAGTCACGACTCATAAGTGATTTAAGCGATATACATTTTTCCATTTGGCCGCGGGCACCGATATTGAAAAACAACAAGTCGAGCCCTCGGGCGATTGCCGGGTAGCCTAATGGGCCAGACCGACACTGTATACATATGCCTACACAATTCTACATACATAAAACGTTAATTTATACAGTGGAATTTAAAAATTAAAATATAATATGGTTTTCGGTAAGATATTTTGGTTTGAATAAAGACGTTAAAATAGAAAATACGAGCGTTGGATGTTCAAAAAAAAAAAAAACCAACGATCTAAATACTAACTTTTACATATAATATTATTGTTTATTGTTTTTAACGACAAAATTAATTTATACTTTACTTTATGCCCGCGGGACACGAAAATACTAAAAAGTACCTAACATAATATATTCTGGCAATAAAAAACAAATCTCTTTTCTGGGTTTATATCATTTATTAATGGGTTATTTTAATTTTAGTGTCTTAGCACTGTATAATATTTCGTATAATATTATAATATTATCGAGGTGGAAAATGGATATGATACGAACATAACCGTACCTAACCTAACCTAGGTATACAGAGTGATTCACCATGCATGCTCATCCCCCATTTTTTTCATTTATTAATGAATTTATTCAAATTCTGATTTTTGGAATTTTTAAATGTTTACTTAAATACCATATTTTCAGATTCTTGAGATTTTCGTATTACTTATAAGGAGTGTTCTGTGGCGATACAAACTTATACTTTTTAACTGAAAACCCACATTTTTTACTAGAAATTATTCCGTGTATATATGTATATATATGTAACATATTATGTAAATTTTTCAACATTTTTTATGTACATAATTCAAAATTTGAACGATTAGGTAGTTTTTAAATTGTTAAAATGTTTATATTAAGGATAAGTATCCTTAAAAATGGTATTCCAAGAATATAAAATATATGTAATATTGGATCTATAGTATTTACTATACTTAGATCATTTTAATAAATTATAAGTATCGATAGATTAATATAAATTACTAAAATTTTCACTTTTCAAGTAAGTAGTACAAAAAAATCTCAAGAATTTGAGGACATTTGGCCTTCTGAAAATCAGAATTTAAAAAAAATCGATTATTAAATGGGAAAATGGTGGTGAGCACGCTCGGCGAATCATCCTGTATACATAAATCTTAAACGTAACACAACATTTTTTTTTACGGTCCTCCGAAGTTATTTGACTCCGTCGTCTGATTTAGTAGTACCTATACCACCTCTGCGGCTCCGTAATCTCGACAGAAAGATAATAATATAATATTATGCGATTCGAGGTTCCTAAACAGTATTCGATACTAATGTCGTATCGTATAATATATTTTATATTATGTATAAACGTTTACACGTTACAATAATAATAATGTGTACGAGCACACAGGTATGCATATTATCCCTAATTCTATATATACATAGGTATGGTTTAAATGGTATTATAATGGTACCGTATATAGTAACGCTTTTTGGTCGTGGTCTTCGTCGTCGTAAAACAACCGTTCGCGTGGGCACAAATACACGTGTCTTACGAACCTTTTATGGCCGATAACTATATTATTAAAATATACTATATAGGTACGCATGGTAGAAGTAGGTAAATTTTTTTTATAACGCCGAATACGATTCGATATCTAAATCACGCAGTGTCCGGCTGCTATACGATATTATAATAAAATAATATTGTGATTTTCTACGAATTCCCGATACTCCTAAATATTAAAACTTGAAAATTATTATTATGCAGTATTATTTTGGCATAACAAGAACTACAGTCCATTCGCGAGAGGATAATGTCAATGCGCACACTGGATTTGATTATTGAAAAATGAGATATTTAAAAAAATATATATATAGGTATTAGGTATATATTTAAATAAGACTATTTCACAGCTGTTCGAAAACCTATAAAAAGTATTCAAAAGAGTATTTATAATATAAACGGACCTATATAAAAGTGGTCCGTTCTAGCGGCGACCAGTGTCACTATAATATTATGATATTGGTTATTGCTAATCCAAATTATTATAGTTTTTGGCTACCTAATAAAATCAAGAAAATCTCAATAGAGTAAATTATTTTAGCATGTCGAATTGGCCATTCTTCGTAGTCCGTCTTCGACATAATAGCGTACAATATACGTGTACGGTTAATGGTTATACCTACCTCGGTTTATGTTTATACCGACCATCGTAAAGAGCGTTATCTGTTCGATAATAATAATTTACTATTATTTATTTATATTTATTATATATTATTGTGAAAAAATTTAAAGTGCTATTTACGACGAGTGATAACAAATTGTCGATAAGAAATATTTGTGATTTTAAACGTCGTTTCGGCTAAAGCGTTTGTTATTTACGACCGGTGCGGTAACGTGTAGAGAAAAACAGTTACTGATAAAAAACAATATATTATATATAATATTATAATATTATGTTATACCTCTGTAAATTATGGGTTATATTATTATATTACAGTAAAATTCAAAAAATATTATTAATTTTTTTGCCAACCACATATTTATAATACATTTTTTGGGGTAATTATAGAAATAAATTTCAAAATGTCTAATGCATATAAGTCTATAAATGAATAGCATATACATTTAGTCTATAAATGTTGAACATTTCATTGATTACCTTTACAAAATGATAGTATTTTAAATAATAGTGGAATGCTTTAAGTTTAATAAGTTTGGAAATATTATTAAAGTGAAAATTTTTTGAATATTACGACTGCTGCAGGTTATCTAAAAGTTAAAACCTTTAAATTTCTTATATAATAATTTATATAAAATAACGTCAATAGTCTTAAACACTCCTAAAAATTTAAAGTGGATTAACGCTAATTTTTTTTAAAAATATTCTTGTAAGAAAAACCTATGACAAACATTTGTATTCAATTTCTATGCATCCCTCCTCACAAATAAGATTTTCAATGTACACACATCCAATAAAACTTTTTCATATGTACCTATTTAAATGACATAGAAAGTACCAAGGCATTTTGAAAATTATGTCTCGTCTAGGAAATGTAAATTTAAATGTATTTTAGTAAATACTTCAAGTGTCCACCGTCTTACATTTTTAAATAACAACGAAAAAAAAAATAAAAAATCTTGTTTTGCGTAAAAATTTCCGTTTATTTTTATAGTATTATCTTCTTATTTATTTTCCGATTATTTTTAAAGTAGATACTTATTGTAAATTATTTACTTTTAATCTCCTCTTAGTACCAACTATATTCGATTTGTTACCTACCGCGGAAACCAAATTAATTGATAATATTATACTGGGTAGGTGACGTTTTTTTCAGATATTATCGAAATTTTACTGGTTTTCGCGCTTTTGTATTGCAATTGTCTAGCTCAGTGGTGGGCAAACATTTTTAATGGGAGGCCACATTGTTTAAGAAATTCTAGAGGAAGGCCAGAATTATAGAAAAAATACATAATTATATACCTATTATCGTAGTACCTACTATCTACTTACACCACGCTATGAGGGTACGACCGCGCACAGTCCACGCCAATCCATTTATATATTTAAAACTATTTTCTTTGATAATTTTCAGAACATTTCGGGAATTTTTTTTATACTATACGGGCCATATATACTACCCGTGTCGATGGACCCTCGGCGGGCCGGATTAAATTCTTTCGCGGGCCGTACTTTGCCCACTACTGGTCTAGCTGAACAATGACGGATGGTGTCCGAGTCAATTAAAAATTAATATTTATAAATATAAGATGTATATAAATAATTCCTAGAATCCCTAGGTGATACAAAAAACACACCAGTATTATACACTTTTTTAAAAATGGACAGGACGTATTATATAGAATTCCTATGCGATACAGAAAATATCAGTATTTTATACATTTTAAAGCTAACATAATATTATATAATATAATAAACCTACGTAATTCTGTATAGTTTATTTTACGGGAGCACGTTTTAAAGACGTATTATTTTAAATCTGGGTATGTGCAGTACACGCATATATATATATTTATAATACCTGACCTGAGGTACTCGTATAAATATATACATATATTTATTACATATATTTTATGTATATTATTGTTCATAATAAAGCATACAATATATTATATGACAATAAATATAGGCATACACCACGCGTAGCAAAAAATAACGCTTCAAAAGTAATAAAATCGCGTTCCCACACGTTTTTAATAACCGGCCCATGCGCGCTAGATTTGGATTTCGAACGGAAGTACATAGGTAAACCTATATACATTTTTTTAATGATTTACATCTTTCAAACTTAATCACGTTGTGTTTAGCATTGTGTATATCGCAGCGGTCATTAAAGTTTTTTTCCGCAAATTCCTCGAGACGCTAAAAAAAATCTAAGGATCCCCAATAACTCCATTAATATATTTTAACATCTAAATCGCGATGGTCGCATACTATATAATGCAAACAGGTAATAATTATAACTAAGGCTCGGAAGTCGTGGGAGTTTTATATTTTTTTTATACGAATTCGATTAATAGTAGATAAAGCTACCTTTAATGAAGCGAGTTAAAAATCCAAAAACTTAAAATTTATATTTTGCACATTTTCTCAATTCTAGAAAAAAAATCCATCATTTTAGTTCATTGAGCTCAGTAGTACCTAAGTCATTCTCAGTTTTGTCCAAAATCGAATATTTGTATTTTATAAAAATATATATTTTTATGACTCGCAATTTCTTAAATATTTCATATTTTTATGACTCGCAATTTCTTAAATATTTCATATTTTTTTTTTAGTTTAAAACTTAACATTGTAACTGCCAACCAGTCCTCTACTGCACACTGCGAAATCACACTTATTATCTTTATTTTTAATTCATTTACAAAACTATTTTTACGATAGATTCATAGTAACCAATACTAAAAAAACAAAACCAAATTAATATAAAGGACAGCAAATTCTTTTTTATCGTATTTGTAATTATAGTTTATATTATTGCGTTGTATTAAAATACGTTTAGAAACCGGGAATTTACGATGCTCGCCGAGTGAGCTTTCCTAACTTGTTCAATAATAATATATTCGTAGGACCACAACTACGAACCAAATTGTATAAAATCAGAAAACATGAGTCTACTCGTGTGAGCAAACGGTAATATTATTACACAAAAAAAAAAGAACACAATATAGGTAGTTAACTCACGTATGTAAGTGATATGTTTTCCAAAAATGTAAAAATCAATAATCTCAAAACCGCGGGCGTATGTCGGCTTTTTTTTGAAACAGAAAGGGAATTCGAGATATAATCTGTGTATCGTAAATACCCGACTGAACACAACAGATGGTCTGCTCTTCGAATGAGGGTAGGTGTTTTTTAGATCCGATACACGCGTCGGCATATTTTATCTCCGTCATACATTTTACAATTTAATTAAAAAATGTAGGTATATCTTAAACGAAACTATCGTACCTATATGAATAAATAACTGTATGCATGATAATATTATATACAGGGTGATTCACCTAATCACCTACCATAATCAGTGCTTACCTCATATTTTGTCTTCCTCGGTCGTGCATTTAAATACTTGATTTTTGGAACTTTAAAATATACTCAAAAGACCACCATAATTTAAAATGTTTTCTATTTTTTCTATTACTTATAAGCAGGAGTGTCTGCTGAAACTTCTGAAAACTTCTCAAGTAGCATAAAAAATCTCAAGAATTTGAAAATAACCTACTGTTTAAAAATCTCAAAAATAAGAATTCGAATAAATTCGTTAATCAATCGGATTCAGGCATGCCTGCACTGTGAATCGCCTTGTACACTACGAACTGTGATCACACCGGAACTTCACACATAGGTACCGACTTACGCAATTCATGTATAACGCGATAAATTATACTGTTATTTATATTATTTTACTTTGCCGTCGCACAGTCTCGCGTACGATATGACACGACGAATCCGGTTCAATGTGCTCTAATTTGTGTAGCCCATATAATAATATTATGCAGTCATCGCAGTGCATATAATAATATATATTATAATATTATTATATACCTATAATACTATGTGCACTTGTCTTACGGGCGCGCCTACTCGCAGTGGCGCAATATTGTTGCTGCAGGAGTAAGTTTCCGTGAGGCGGAGTGGGCGTGTGTGCAGTGTACCCATAATAATAATATATTACTGGATTGAACTCTTTCGAACCGAACAACACCCCTTAAAATATACGCGATTCGTCGGGCGCTCGGAAAAAGTCCCGGTGTCGAGTGACGCAAGAGTGATTGGAAAATTTGAGATTCTGCACAATATTATGCTGTAGATATAATATACGCGATAGGTTTAGCTTAAAACACGAACGACTCGTATATTGAATTAAATAGTTATAATATGCATCGTTGTCCGTAACGCTTTGTGCAATATTAAATCCGTTAAAACGTTTTTTTAAAGCGATTTCGTGATTATACGATCTACATTTTGTTCCGGTGCCGAGTTAAGACGAGTATATACAATATAATAATAGCTATGTTGTACCAGAAAAAAATGTTTTATACAGGCGGTGCCCAAGTCGTGCATACCTAAGTCTTCCAATATTGCGGTTAAAATTACTTATTCATAAAATATATCGATATTGCGTTTAAAAAACTTGAGGTCGATAAACGACCGGTAGCGCTCGGGAATTTTCAGAGTCCATAGACCTAATTGCGCTTATTAATAGCTGTTGGTCGTTGAAATAAAAAATATTTATCATATTCAGCGCAGATACGACTAGAGTACGTTACTTAAATAAAATAAAAATATACAATAGTATACTAAACATAAATAGCAATAAATTATTGTTGGTACATAAAAGTGTCCAATAGTATCCCAAAAAGTATTGTGCATAGTGCAACGAACCGTTTAGGCCGATAAATATAATAATATTTAAAGCTATAGGTACAAGCATAATAATAAAAACTTGTCCTAAAACACAAATAGTTTTTCTTTTAGGCGCAACTGGTCCGTGAAACACCGCTAAAATAATGTCGTAGCCACTTTGACCACGAAAAATTCGTGATTTCCTTCTGGCTTCGTCTGACCTAGAGCTATAATAGAAGTAGCATAGTATTATAATTAGGGTTTTAAATGTCATGCAATTTTAAAACCCTTATTATAATAATAAAGCGTTTGCGTATTCCTAATATAACCATATTTCGTAAAATTCTCTATAATACCTACCTTAGCTATACATTATTATTATATTATATACACGCCGCGACGTAATGTCTCACCCCTGGGGATGGTAGGCGTGGTGGGGGTGGTGGTCGAAGGGGGTCTATAGTGGAAAAGGGTCTATAATATGCTACCATCTTGGATCCGGCCGCGTGCATTTTCTTCCGGTCCGGGGGCATGCGTCATGTCCGGCACGCGAGCGGCGGCGCGCGGTCTTATGCGCCAACGGGGGTGATAGTAGTACACTGTAGAGAGGTGCTCGGAGGGGGGGGGAGAAAGAAATTCGAGATGCACCACTGCCGACGACCGCGACGCCCGCAGTCGCGTCCACCCTCGTCGAGTTCCGGATGCCATGAATATTGCATTTTCAATTCCGGTCTGCAGCCGCCAGCCAGTCCGCGTGTGTGTACGCGTATTATACTTTACGACACGCCGCACGCTCGGTCGTTATATAAATGTAATGCGTATGTATATGATAATATACGCGTCGTGCGGCACGTATTATATGCGCCGCCGTCGACTTTCTACAAGTCTCCGCGACGGTAGTCGTTAGGGTGGGCCAGAGGTGGACGGGGTTGAAAGGACACCCCGTCACTCGAGGCTCTTGTGGTTCGACAACGTTTTCCCGAAAAATCAATTCCCTCCCCCCACCGACGCCCTCCCAGCATGGTACGAAAATACGCGTTCCCACGCGATAAAACGTATAATAATATATAATACGGGCACCGGGCATATTTGGTACCTATATATCTATAACAAGATTAATATTGTGCACACGGTGCTGCTGTATAGTCGCGAATATTATATTATTTAATAACATTTGTACTCTTCCTGATCCTGATGCAGATATGGTATCAAGGATTCGTATTGTTTGTCGCAAGGCGGGAAAGGGAGGGGGTGCAGTTTGTTCGAGGTTTCGGTTATCAGAAGCGAAAAAAATATTTTATACGTCATCGATTTGATCAAAAACAATTGTTCCTAATAAAAATATTTTTAATTTTTGTCGAAATCGGTTATTTATGAGATTAAATAAGTTCCAAACTTACGGGCATTGCCTTCGTTTGCCGAACAATAACGAACATTTGAAATACATTTGATAACATTTGAATAACGAACAATTAATTAAATCCAATAATAACGTATGGCATGCGTTTTTGGCAGGCCAAAAATGTAATTTCTGTATAACTAATATAAATTTATATACGAACAAAAAAATGATTTGCGTGAGTCAAAACGAAATTCACGAGTGAGCCACCCTATAGAAACCTATATAATATAGGTTGAAAAACGAAGCAAAGAACAACTACGACTGACAATAAATATGTGTGCAAATTTTGTTGCCTGCAATTGGTTTAGTTGTTTCCGATTACTTATATAAGCCCAATTCAAACGTGCATTCGTTTTAGGGTTTTAAACATGAGTTTAGAACACCTTAGTATGTCCTACCCTGAGGAGATACAAACTTCTGTTTTTCAAAAACATTTTTCAACTGTAAATTATTAAGTCTATAATTTTTCTGAAAACTTTGACGTTTCAATTTGTACGAATGATTTTTGAGTTATTTAACTTAGTGTACTAATAAGGATAATAGGTCCATTATGATAGCGAGTTTGGAAGATATGGGGGCTATGGAATTTGAACATTTTTTGGTAACTAATATTAATCTATCAATATTTATAATTTATAAAAATGATCCAAAGTATAGTAAACACTATAGATCCAATATATATTACATGTATGTTTTGTTTTTGTAATACCATTTTAAAGGACTCTTATCTTTAGTATAAACATTTTAATGACTTAAAAACTACTCGTTCGCATTTTGGATTCAATACATAAAAAATCAAAAATCTTAAGGATGTGAAAATATGGTCTTAATATATATTTTACAATTGCAAAAGTCAGAATTAAAATAAATAAATAATTAAATGAAAGAATGGTGATGAGCAAGCTTGGCGATGGCCGTAAATCACCCTGTATGTATATTTTTATTTTTATATTTTTTATCTTATCTTTATATTTTATTTTATGATTTTGAGATTTTCGTATCACGCTGCTAGTGGTGAAATTATCGAGACTTGACATATCCTTATAGAGCTTTTTTATTGTTGTCCGTTAATCGTAGCACTATAACACTAGTATTACACACTACTCTATACGACTTGCTTAGGCTATGAACAAGCTAAAAATATAACATGGATATTTTAATTACGTAATATAGCAGGTGATTCATTAAAGTATCCACACTCATTATTTCGAAAAGCTTTGACTTTTTTGAAAATATTCTATTTATATAATTTTATGTAAATTTAAAAAAGGAAAAGACTTAAAAAATACTTCAGAATACTTAAAAAAAATGTTCAGAAACGTTATTTTAAAATGACGTGGGATCAAATTTGTTTTTAAAAAGTTGAAACTCTTCGAAATAATGAGTATAGACATTTAAATGGATCACTCCGTATATCGTGAAGCGGTGATGTAGACAAATGCGTGTCTCTCGCGCATTTGAACACCTTTCGAATTCGTTTTGATTAATGAACTACATGCACGGAGCAGTGTATATTAATATTATTTATCATAATACTGTGTTATTAGTATATATATATTAACTTATGTTTGTAGTGTTGTGCGTGTGTTGGTATAGGAAAAAAAAATAGCCGGAAATATCAAATCGCACCGCCGCGACAAGTCCGCGATCTCTCAAGACGTATATTATTTTTGCTGTCCCCTAACCCTCGTGACACTAAGAATAGGAACTTCAACTAATAAAATTAAATTTTTTAACCGGCGGACCAATACCGCTGTGTCGACATTTTTTCGTATTTTTATTCCCAAAGACGTGATAATATGACACGTTTTTTTTTCACCGCGAAATATTGTAAGTGCGCGCCACACAACCCATCATAACGCGTATATTTATGGTCAATGGTAATAATGATTTCGAATTTTTATTCGAATCATAAACGAGAATGGCATCTTTGAAATGGTACTCAAGAAAGGATTTTTCTCCCACACTGTAGTGGCTAATAGAGTCACCAGATCAATTTGTATTACCATGTTGTTTTACCAATGAAGATTTAGTACATTTTGTTTTCTCATTAGGAAAAGTGTTTAATGAGTATTTTTACAAACCATTTGAATTACGTAAATTCGAGAGAAGTTGAGAATAAAATGAATGTTATTTTAGACAATGAAATCGAGGCACCGAGGTACAATTTTAAGAACCTAAATCCTCCAGTTTTTTTGCGATGTGCAAAATTATTTGAACGATCCTGCAGTATAATATATTGTTATGTAAATTGTATCTATTTCGATATCGGGTTAAACTATGATAATAATTCGTACCCAATATAATATTTATTTATTTATATAAACGGCCGTGTGGGCTCAAGTACAGTTCCCGTAACTGCCTACATAACATTTAAGTATACAATATATGATGATAAAAAAAATGAGTAGGTACATGTTCATAATATAGTACATAATAAATAAAATTTAAAAAACCTTAATTAAATATTACAAGTAAGGATAAACAAATATATTAAGATGATGTCGTCGCACTATTTGTTTTCTCTCTCACTCTCTCTCTCTCTCTGCAGCAGACCTACGTGCAACACAGCACATTTGCATTCAGCAGAACCAATATTGAGTTGTTAGTTTTAATATTAGAGAGAATTGATCTATTATCAAACTTATGTACAGTAAAAATATTATCTAGAATATCAGTAAAATCCTACAAAGCGCCCCTGATAACAATATTAGTCTTTACTTGTCTTTTTTAATTTCATAATAGGTGAATTTACTCTAATATTAAATCTAATAACATAAGATTGGTTCAGCTGAACCCAAATTTTCAGTTTTGATTAGAGAGAAAAACAAATTCTTCGCTGTAATCAAAATAATCAGTGGGTGTCAAATGGTGAGAGGGTGAGGGGGATAGACCCCCCTTGTTTTATTTAATATTTATAAAAATTCCATTTATGTTTATTGTACTATGCTAATGAATTCAATTTTGTTTTATTTTTTTTCTCGAAACAAAATATAATCAACTGATAAATTTCCTCTAAATATGTCCATACGACTATATTCTTATACATTGTGTCACCGTGTATAGCGTATATTATTACTATCTAGATTCTAGACTCATTCTAGGAACAAGGTTGTTATTATTATTAATATTTAATTGCTCTTCATAATATGGCTGTTCATTGTGGGGTTATAAATATAACCTCCAACGAAATACTGAATGAATTGGCGAAAAAAAAATAGATTTAATAATATTATACAAATATTGTTAATATTATATTGTTATAAATAAAGTACTCATTTATCTTAATTTAAAAAATTGATGTTGGGCATAACCATAAGCTATATTTTAATGATTAAGTAGTGCATGTTAAAAATTATCAGAGACATCCCCACCCATGACAAAATCATTTGACTGAAATAATATAATATCAACAAATAATAATATTATGTACAAAAGAATACCTACGTCTTTATAAACAAAATAATATAAAATGGGTTTTGTCTATTTTATTGGTTTAGTGTGTGAACCACGTGGGGGGATCAACTTCACGGACGTCACAATTTCATACATTATATTATACACATAACACATTCATATGGACATGTATGGCTATGTTAAACTAATACCATGATTGAACTTAATTCGTTTAAAGGAAATTCAAAAAAGAGGCAAATACTTTTCTGCTGTACAGTTTAGTAGGAGTCAAGTGTACATCTTCATTGAGTCTGTAATGGAAGACGAGTTAAATTTGAATTCAATAATAAATCATTGTTTACGATGAAAAATTTTTTTGAACGAAGACGGTCTCACTACTTAACCAAGGTGACTAAACAAAACTTTAATAATATTATAACTTTACCAAATAATTGTATTTTTTTTCGTTTTTCTTGGTTATTTAAAAAAGTACTGAAACTTTCGGTGTTGGCCTCCCAAATTTCCCTACCAGATCCAATTTTCTTCAAGAAACTTCCATCCAAATCGACGAGCTTAGCATATTTTTCTACTAGAAAAATAAAACAAAAAGCACACATTTTGTGAAATTAATACAATCATCCCAATAACGCTCAAGATCTAAATTTTTTTTATAATTTTTGGTATATTTTTATTTCTCGTGAAATATTTCAAGAAAATAAATTTTATGAAATTTTAAAACCCTAGGTATGTCAATGTCGTCTAACCATTATGTTTAGAAGAACTGAATGGATGTTCTATACCACTATAGTTCTTCCCGGGTAATAAAGTGCGTATAATATTGTGTATAAATAATATGTCCAAAGGGTATTTTTAAAACGACTAAACTGAAACCGTTACAAATTGTTAGTTTTTGACATGCAGAAGTGACTTTTGTAACAACTTACTATAATATAACACACACACATAATATAGTATATATAGGACACGAACATGAGAGCTCGTGCGTATGTTCTAATGGTATTATTTGTATACAATCCAAACGAATGAGTCAAGATTGGACATTTTCAAAAAGTCTAAAAATAATTTGTAGTCAACATGTTTATTAAACATCTGTCGTCTTCGAACATTTTTACCCGTCCATAAGTTTTACATCGCTCGAGACCGCATCATCCTTTCGTTACAATTTTATATTAATAAAGGTACTGTATATTGTGATAATATTATGCTGTTTGAACCGGTAGTGCGGTATAGACCATGGAGACTATACAGACTACAGAGTGACGCATCAATTAATAGTAAGAATTTTTAATGGCAATAGATAATTTTATAATATTTATGAAAATTGTATGCTTAATAGTTTATATACATACTTAATAATATATTCCTTTCTTTCTCCTATACGGCGTTAAATTTAACTTATCTCAGGAGACTGACCATCCACTAACTCGAACAGCATACTCGTACAAATCATACACTAAATAATTTACAGAAGAAAATTGGCGGTGGGAGGGGAGGATTCTCAGTTGAAAATTAAAAGTTTTATTTCCACGAAAATAGTACTAAAAAATCTCAACAATTTGAAAATATGATCTTTGAGTATATTTAGAAATTGAACATATCAAATTTAAAATAATTGTATTATTGAAGAAAAAAGGGGTGAGTATATGCTGTCGGGCGTAACATGCTGTATATAAATAATATAGAATGAGCCATATTTTTTATCTTTTTCGTATTACGTATACAGGTATTACGACTATCGGGAAATATTATTTGCGTCATCTCCAGATCCAATATATTGTAAGTACTTTAACAACCTATTTTACATCATGAAAGTTTATAGTTGCGTCTAAAACCTCGGGATACGCGTTGGTACCTGCTGGCCAGTGGCGCCCAACCCTATGACTAGGTGTAGCAGTCGCTATACGTTGAAAATAAGGGAATAACAATATTCAAAGAAAAATATTTGATAACAGAAAGATCTTAGAAAACATACTCATATATGTCACTTTTTGGTCATTTTTATGATTAAATTCAGTCATCTAATCGCTTTCTTATAAATAGCTCAAACCACTTCCAACTCTGATGATACCTATTCCTTGGTATATTAATATTAACAGTTAGTGTAACCAAAAGTAGACCATTCAATTTTGAGTTTTGGAAGGGGTGGGTGGGTAAAATTATGTCTTGCTACACCTGAAAAATATGTCTTGGGCGCCACTGCTGCTGGCTATTATAATACAGCTACACGACATCCATCTTTTTATGGATTTATTTTTTATATACTTTTTACTGTCAATCATTATAATATTACCGTTTACATTGTATTCTGACTAATTATACGTATATGCATAATATATACAAGCCCGGACGCCGATGAAACGGATATATAAACTATAAAATAATAATAATAATCCATAGGCACATAATATTATGCGGGACACGCGTATACACGTGCACACGACAATATATTATATTATAATATTGGTATAATAATTCGGAGGCGCCCCTAGCAAAGTTCAGCGGGTGCTATAAAAAAAAAAACCCTAAATGCAGTTTATATGGGACATGCTCATTTTTAATTTTGTTCAAAATTTCTAGTTCTAAAAACAGAGGTTCGTATCGCCACTGGACACTATATTATTGCATCCTTGTACGAATAAAAATCTCGAACAAATTCGGCGTACTTTTATGGAGAAAAAACGGGGCTTTTTTTGAAAATTGCTTGGCGAATCACTCTGTACGCGTATATACTATAATAGTAACGATAATAAACCTACTGCACATTATTATTTCATACTGTTCTGTTGTATTATAAAAATACATTACATCGCGGATAGGGTCGTCTCGCGGCGGCGGCGGCGGCGTCCGTAATGAACGGTTTAGTTTTAATGGCGGCCGCGGGATCAAGATATTTTGCACGTGCGCTTGCACGTGCATCATCATCGCGCGGGGGCTCCCTCGACGACGACTGTACAGAGCGCGACGTGTACACGATAAAACACAATATATAATAATAATACTATACTAGAATGGTATAAAAGTATAACACGGCGCGGCGGCGGCGCACTATAAAATGCGAGGCGGCGGCGGCAAACACGTGTACGACAGTGCGCGCGGGCGGCCGGCCGCTGTTCTGTCTCGTATAATTAAGCGCCGGGCCGGGGAGCCGCGTGCGCGCAGCGGTGGCGGTGGCGGCGTTTTAAAAACAAAAAAAACTTTCCTCGATACATAATATCATATATACTCAATATTAGACGTACGACTTACGAGTGTACATAAATTATATTAGAAAAATATAATACTGTTTTATCGTGTACAACTACAGGGGTGTCCAACTTTTTGGAAAGACCGGGTCACATTAAGTGTAAGCAGAAGTCGCCATGGGCCACATACGTTTTTATAATGATACATATGAAACTTTCATGAAAAATAAAAATATACCAAAAATTAAAAAAAAAAAAAAGTTTTTTTCAAGTTACACCCGTATAATTATGGTGAGAGAAGAACATGTTTAAAATTACCTAAGTATCTATTGTATGAATACACACATTTTTTACTATAGTGACTAGTGCAATAGTGTCCATAGCTTTCTGAAGATGGCCTAGACCGGCTAGACCTAATCAGTAATCACTAATCAATAATCATATACTTACCAATACATCTGTGAATTATTATTTATTAATTTATTATCTTATTATCATTATATTAATTCACATAACACATTACAATACAATATTTATCTATTATGTATTTTTCTTTTTTTTTCTCAAAAGGTTCAAAATAATATTATTCATCTCCAAACTATTACAGATATAATACAATAATACTTAATTTACTACTAGAGTTAGGTCTTTAGGTTTCTTTTACAAAATAAGATATGAGTAATAACTAATAAATAATCATTATAATAAACAGTAATATAGTAATATCATCAACGCGTTCCTACTGCATATGTAAAAAAAAATATTTTTCAATATTTTATTGAATTTCATTTATATTTCATGAGGAGTGAAATTTTCAATTTTCAAATATTTCAAATTTAAAACCCTAGATATATCGTTGTAATAACGATAACGCATTCACATACTATATAATTAAATCAATTTAAGGTATGGATACCTCAATATATATAATATGGTTTTTTTTAATCATTTTTTTCTTACAATATACTTAAATAATTTATAGTTTTGAAATTTACATAATGGCCACATCAAAACCTATCACCGGCTGTGGGTTAGACACCCCTGATGCACAAAATTGTGCGAGTTTAGTAGATAGTTATCCGTCGTTAGATCCGGAACGGCCTCGATAGACGATGGCTACACGATATTCACTGCTGCTTGCACTTATTTTGTAATGTTCATTACTTCATTACGTCCTTTAAGTCATAAATTATCCACTGCCCAACGTGGTCGGTCAAACTTTTACGCAAACGATTATCCGACGAATTGTTTTTTTTCACTATTATTCGAATGTAAAACTGCAGGGATAATCGTTTTCAAACAGGTTATTCGAATGAAAAACTATATTCGTACAACTATTTGAACAAAATTGTTTTTCTCAATCATTTGGATAAAAAATATCATTATTTTTATTCTAGTAATTGTGTTTTAAAGTTATTCGTATTATAACAAAAAATCTATTCGAATAAAACTGTATTAAAATAATCATCTAAATAAAATGATGTGTTGTATTAATAAACTCAGCTTACAAACTGGCATACGGCAATACAGTTAATTTAAGTGAAAACGATTAATATTTACACCAAAGAAAAGCAGCACAATGCAACCTTAAATACCAAAATTGACAGTTTTTAGATTATGATATTATATTTATTAAGTTACGTGGTTATATTTAAAGAACGTAAGGGATGATTTTATCCACAGAATAATGAATGGAAGGGAAAATGGGAAAGTAATATTATGTTATTTCTCAAGTAGTCTATAAGAGGTGTCACGGAGAAATGATGTTTGAAAGGATTCAAATTTCAAGAATAATACGTCTAAGAAACCGTTAAGAACCTTAGAGACAAGCCGGTGATCGGCATCTTGGCGACGAGAGGAGAGAGTTGGTATATTAAACATGGTATCTACTTTGTAAGAGCGAGTATAGTCGTGCTGTGGATGATTAACATTAAAAGACTATTGGCTAAATGTTATATTGCGTTTGATTTATACGAAACCATCGCTATCGTTCTATGATCGTGACTTTGTACTTGCAGGTAACATAATATTATATAATGTATATTATAATAATTATATACTACGTAACAATATCATAATGTATAGTAAATTAATATAACACTTGGTATAGTCTTAGACAATGACTGACAAGTAAACTATTTTTTTTTTTTATTCGTTAATACTGCTGTGGAAAAATGAAAGCTGCAGGGCTTTAAGTTAAAAGTTACGAGTTGAATAGTACACAAATTAACTATTGACTTCAGATAAAATATTAACTTGACTTATAATAAAAATATATCTTTTTTCAATTGAATATTTACAATCCAAGCTGAAGCTCAATCAGTAAATTTGAAGAGCGTATAATTCAAGTATATAGAGTTTGAAGTTAAGCGCGGGTGAAACCGTCGAGTGAGATCTGTCCAAAAAATAAATAATAATGTATAAACCATATTACTATATTAAATAATTGATGAAACTAGAAAATCGGAATATAATATTCTAATAGTACTGTCTTATAATAATAATATATGGACGGAGGCTTAACCCACAACAAATCGAATTTTGTTTTGTTTTAAAAAACACCGCTCATAGTAGCATTGTATTTAAAAACAAAATATAACCACTAAAAAAATTGTCTGCTATATAATTTTTATTATTGCAATTTTATTACAAAATAAAAAATATATGATTCGCGTCAAGAGAACCACTCTGTATATATACACATGATCATATAACGATGTGCGATGTTACATGGCGTCGGTGGAGGGTGTTTGAAGTCTGTGATGTACCCGTGTACTGCGGCGGCGCCGCGACGCTGGTCGTATTTTTCCATTGTTTTTTTTTTTCCCGGTAAGTTCGATCGAATCGAACGCCAACGGCCGAAAGAATAATATTGGCACGAGACGTATGAAAAAACCTAACCAAATATTATTTTTTTTACGACTGTTTGACGTCGTTCTCGTGCGATTCACAATATAATATATTGTATTATGATGCCGCGCGTGCGTGATCGATTGATACAATATTATATGTGTGGAGATGAGACTGGACAGTTGGTTTCGTTCCGTCGATTCGTTTGAAAAATATAATAAAACATCATCCCGGAGAAAAGAGGCGAGAAATTTTCAATTGAGTTTCTCCTATACGAATATAATATCGTCTGCAGAATTTTGAACGAATCCGCGACGGATAATAATAATACGTTCGTCGTCGTTCCGCGATAATATGAATTATCACATAAAAAAATTTTTAAGTTTCGTCTCAAATCGACTGGATAATCGAGGTGGCCTTAAAAGCGCTGCAGGTTTTTACTCCTCCGCGGTCTCTCGAGTCTGTGCAGTCGTCGAGGCCGAGGCCCTCTGCTGGGCGCAAAAAAAATTTACGCCATATAAGTCTGCGAAAAAAAGTCATAAACGAGATCCGACGACGCGTCCATATAACACGCGCACACTCACTCACTTAGTATTGCGTGAGATTTTCAAACGAAATAATATTATTATATTGTAACACGGCGGCGGTGATCGACGGCGGCATCGCACTACCATAAATCGTCAGATCGCCTTGTATAGACCTCTTCTGCGGTCGACCGGCCGGCCGGTTGCTGATAAATAATAATAATTATACCCACCTAATAACAACGAAATACAAATTTTAAGGCTGTAGGAGCACGTCATATTATAAAGTGTCGTTTAATTATTTTTTTTTATTTTTTTGGTCTATAGCAGACGACCGATTGAGTAATAATAGCTGCAGGTATCCGATATGTATTATAATATTAAGCTGATTGGATTTCAGGGATGTTTCCATACGGATCACTTTGCAGGTGGTTATAATATATTGCATTACATTATATAAATGTGCATTTTTAACCGTTCACAGTTTCCGTTTTAAAGATAAAATAGTTGTATATTCTCGCAATTATCTCCTGCAGGTACGGATTTAAATTTTAAATTTTTCATGCGAAATATTTCATAATTGAAAATTTCACTCCTCATGAAATATTGAAAATTATTTTTTTTTACATTTGCAGTAGGAACGAAGATGATATTACTATATGAGTATTTATTAAATATTATTTATTAGTTATTACTTATGTCTTACTTTCATGGCCACTATTGCACTAGTCACTAAAATAAACAATTTGCGTATTCAAACAATATAGACATAGTTAATTTTAAACATGTTCTACTCTCGCCCTAATTATACGGGTGAAACTTGAAAAATCTTTTTTTTATAATTGTTGGTATATTTTTATTTTTTATGTTAACGAAATATTTCATGAAGGTTTAAAACCTTACATGCAGGTGACGCAGTCGACAATAATTATGTAATAACTTTAAATTCTGAAATATTTTTTTACAATTTTATGAGTCTTGGGAAATGTTATTATATTTATATCGAATACGATCTTAATCAAACATCGCTTTTACCCTATATTATAATATATTCTTAGTGTTTTTGTATAATTTGTTTTAATAATTGAGCCAACAATATGTCACAAGCTACCGTTTACATTGGAATTGCAAACTTTTTTTTTTTTCATTACTTGCGCATGTTATTGCAGTTGAAGGTAAAATATAATATGCTTACATTGCTCTATCACTTACTTAATTATGTTATCAATCAAATTAATGTATAATCAATTATAAGAAATCACAAAGAAAAATTATTGAAAACAAGCGTTTTTAAAATATGCACTTTCCTCTATGTTCAAAAAATAATAAATTTAATAGAGGATTTGAATTTGTTTTTTTTAATCCCGTTTCCTAATAATCTCATGAAATACATATGATAGGAAAGAACAACTTAAAGAAACAACCTCAAACATTTTTGCCACCGGTTGGTAACTGTCCCTCACCCTAAACGCGGTCGCAGTACTGTTTACTATGCATATACCATACCGAGAGCTCGACTTCTCAGCGGGATCTTAGATAGTAATGATAATATTATAAAAATATTTTAAAATTATATATGAATATTTCCCTGCATAATTTTTTTTCAACTACTTGTTATTTCGTACAGAGTAACGAACGTATATGAGCGATTATCGTTTGTGAAACGTCACGCGATTAGAATTTTGTTTTAATCCTCAGTTAACGGATATCGTGTGACATGTAATATTATTATTATGAACTCGCCGTGATACATCATATCGCAATGTCTACGTCATCCATTTGTATTATTATTATTATTATTATTATTATTATTATTATTATTGAACCCAATACCGTCGAGAGTTTGACGTATACCGATGATACACACTCGTCGAGTACACCGTACGAGAATTATTGGAAGGTGAGATCATAATGCATTCGTTTTTGACATGATATTATACAGAGTGATTCAAAATATTTATGTTACAACTATTTTATCACATAAATATTTCAAATATAGATAAATGTACGATACGAATGTTTTTTGACATCCAAAATTATTTGTACATTTGAAACTCAAATGAGAGCCTATACTTTTTTGCAAACATAATATGAAGATATTTTTTTAATACACTATAGTGCTTGAACAGCATTAGTTACCTAGTGTAAAGCTCTATGCTTGAGAGATATGTAAAGTGTTTATACATTTCTAAAGTCGACTGCCCAAAACCTCCTTAAAATATTGTAAAAAATTATAAAATGTACAAATCAGATGTTCCGAAATCAGAAAACTTTAGTATCATACATATTTCTCTATTTTGAATCAATTAAGTGGCCGTAACATAAATTTTGAATCATCCTGTATATCGCGACTCCTTTCGAACACCTGTTCCGCCCATTGCGGTGTGCCATTTATTTATGAACAAAACATGTTTGGAATCCATTCATAGACTTCCCGATAAATTATAAACGTAATTCTATAAAATACTTTGGTATTTCATCGATGATAATTTAAAATGGAATATTCATATTGATCATATCAACAACATTGAGGGGAAGTTTTTTTTATATTTTTAGAGTACCGAGAAATATTTGTCCACCAAAATTAAAAGTTTTAACTTTTTGATCTTGGTTCAATCCGTCGTTAGTTATGGATCACCTCTTTGGGAAAGTGCATATAATATGAATGTAAATAATAAACTAAAAGTTACAATGAATGCACTTTTGAAATATTTAATTTTTTTCAAGCTATAGTTATACTTCAATAGTTATATTTTTAATGATTAATACTTAACTAATTTGGGTACTATGCATTACAAAAATATTATGTCTTTTTCATTTGTTACTATAGATATAATATAGTTTCGATGGGATTGTCAACCCCAAAGTGAGAACTGAATTTAATAAGTTTTATCCTATGTGTGTTTTTTTCGCAAAATTCGTGATCGGTTGAAAATTAATTAATCTGTGTATGTTAATAACTAATAACTATGTTCACTTTAATAGTTTAATTATTACATTGATGGTGTACAGTGGAATTCATTATTCAAATTTAATATTACCTATATTAGGGTAATATTTAAATTCGAATAGTGTTTATCGATATAAATAATTAAAAGCCACAAACATATCGAATTTGTACAATTTATACAATAAATTACGTATATTATGTCAAACAAATTCACAATTTAATTCCGAAATACGTAGCTATATGAACGATAGAATTTAACAAATAGTTTTTCCCGAATTCCGCTCGACCAGGTCCTCGCAGAGTTCTACTATGACCGCACAAATCGGGTCGATTACGATTTTGTTTTTAATAATTGAATGCACTTACTATAATAATATTTGAGTGTCTTTTCAAAATGATGTATCTAAATTTAATTTTACCATGCAGTACCTACCCATGTATACCATTTACAATATTCTACATGCACGCTGCAGCGACGTAATGTGATTACAAGTACGTACGAGAATTAGTAAGAGCACCGGTTGTACGATATATTATACTACTTTTATTAATCATTTTTTAATATCATTATGCCGAGTATAGACAGTACAACGGTGCATAAACGTTACAAACGTCCAATTAATTCGTATAGTAAAAGGGCGTTTAAACCAAAACGCCCTTTTGACAAAGCGACCACCCCCTCGTGCGTGAGGACTGAGGGTCTATCGGCAAAAGCTTTCTGACTAAGTAAAAGAACTACGACGCAATTCATTTAATTGTATTTCCCGCACAGATTTCCCGGTGAAATAGTTCAGTTTATACTTTGCGCTCGTCCTTTGTTCGAAGCACATTTAAAAACAAAATAAACTACTACTAACTAATATTTCTTCGCCGTAAAATCGATGCGCCGTGTTTGAAATAATGCATTGAACTAAGATATTGCTCACAAACATTTACCAAAGGCATGGTAAATGTAGACCTCTTACCCGCTATAATCACTATACTAAAATTAACTATACTTATATACCTAATTATCGTACGATTTTCTTTATACAACAGTAATAACTAATAAGTAGGGCCCGGAACTTGATGACCTAAAAATCTTTAAAAAATGCACACAAAAAAAGTATTAAAATGACTTATAAGTATAAAAAAATGACTCAAAAAATAACAAAAATAACTATATAAAGACTGAAAAATGTTAATTTTTAAAAACTTCTAAATATAGTCTATAAATCTATTCTGGGTAAACCAATCAAATCAAAATTACAATAACACAGGGGTTTCTCATGCACGTCTGAGAAAATAATATCAATACGTAAATAATTGAAGAATTCAGCTATACGATATAATATGTTAGTTTATTTAAATATTTAATTTTATCAAAATAATATGGAATAAAACATGTTCTTTCAGGAAGAAAAATGCAAATATACATACAAAAGTAGAAAAATGCATAAAATGCACTAAAATTGTTAAAAAAATGACCTTACAACCGGGAATTACCAAAAAAATGCAAAGAATACAAGCATTAGATAAAAAGATGCAAATGCATCAAGTTCCGGGCCCTACTAATAAGTAATAATTAAAATGGATATTTTAACAAACAAAATAAACGATATTGTGTACCTACTGTGATGTTCTTCATCAGCTCTTTACAGATTTATCCATATAATATTATATTAATACATTTTACACTCGGTATATACACGTGATATTCTCATTGCGTGCCATTGAGCTGAAATAAAATAAATTACTCGCAGTAATTCGATCGGACATAATACCTCAGTGTGTCGATAATAAATTGCAGCAGGTGTTTTGTCTTTTGACGACGATATTCTCTACCCGCTGACGAATTTATAAAAAAAAAAAAAAAACGAGAGCGTTGAAAATTTGCCAAGGAAATCGTCGGCCGTATAAGTATATTCAATTTTTATAATAATAATATCACGTGGGCAAGTGATGATAATATTAATATTGTATACGTCGCCGCGTGTGACGACGACGACGACTTATCATTTCACGGAAATCGGGCGGAATAAAAAAAAGCTCGCGTGAGAACGGGTTTGGCGATTCTTTAAAAAAATAATTTTCGGACCGGCCAAATGCCAATGCCATTATCGTTATTATTATTGCGACGCGTACCTATCGAGTTGCGTATTATTATTCTTCCGATTATCACACGACGACGACGACGTCAACACGCGTGGGAATACATTATTATTATTATTCTCCAATTCTTTCGTCTCTCGTCTGCGCTGCAGCTATATATTATTATTATATAGGTATAGATATACGTAGGTATTATATTAGGCATACGTCATTTACATATATCATTATATTTATTATGATTCCGCGCGAATAATCGTTAACGACCAGCGGGGGACCGTTCGGCGATGATCATATTCGTTCGTACATTTTACGTTTTATAATATTATATATATATATATATATACCGTTTTCGAAACGATCGTATTACACTGTGCCCAAAACTCGTACGTACCACGTCGTAAACATAATACCTATGTGTAAAGAATTTATAAAAAAAAAATTCGTTACCCGAGTACATCTTAAACCATAAAAATGGCTAGTGTAGAGCGCAGTGTTTCTCAAAATTTTTTGTGAGGCAGCCCCACCGAATTTGATGTGCAATCATTACGGTCCTGTAAGGTGTATAGGATTTTTTTACCACCAAAATCGTTAGGTTAAATAGTAAATACATAGTATACGTTTTTTAATACGCACCTTTGATGGATTATCGACATTGTCGATAAAGTCTAAAATCGTATGAGATAAATATCTTTAATAATAATATTAATTTTGTTATTATTAAATGACAGACTATTCGATTTTGGTGATCGAAAATAACTATGAGAACTGAGAAGTAATAAAGAATACCACTACATAATATGTGTTGCAGTCAATGTATTACAAACTGTATACCTACAGTGTAATTGTGTATGTTTATAGACAAATTAATTTTAATTATAATTAGTCTATACGAATTATTGTGATCTGTGATTCATCACAAAATCTTGTGTTATTGATTTTTTTTTTTTTTTGTAAAAACTACCAATAACGATAATTGTATTTTTTTTTTAATTATCTTACCATTCAGTCATTATTATAAGTCACATAGTCTTATGTTAGGTTCTATAGCAAATTAACTGTATCATTACAGTTTACAACGAATTTACCACACGGCTTAAACATTTTTTTTTTCACAGGTCTATTATTTATTATTATAATATGTTCACCGGTTCCTAAGCCACGGATACACCATCGGACCTTCTCAAAATGGACGGTTTGAATCATGCGTAGTAGGTATAGACATATTATATTTTGATATCCTTTTTTTATATTATTTATTATTATCATGTTCGCATGGGATCACAACGATTTTCACCACAAATTTTGCATAGTATTTTTTACGAGCACACTACAGGCACGATGTACTTGACATGTTTTTCCATTATTACATTCGAGTGTCTCAAACCTCTCACAACGGCGGCACTGCTACGGGTCCCTGGGCGACGAATAGCTTTTACGTACATAAGTCGCGTATAAATATATACATAGGCATTGCTCCGGTGGAGGTTTTTCGCGGAGGAGCGAGACGATTTCCCGCGAGATATAGGAGAGGACGTGAGGAGGGTATAGGTACGGGAGGAGGAGGGGGGAATACGAGGGGATAGTGTAGTGAAGTCGCGTGAGAGAAGAGGAGTGGAGCAAAAGTCGAGTAGGGGCTTCGGGAGGAGAGAGGGAGGGATGGAGAGAGACGGACGGACAGGGACAGTGCGTCACGAAGGACCTCGGCGGAAATCCTATATAAGTCAAAGCCTTTTGCCGGCGGCGAGGGTAAAGTCACGTACATAGAATATTGATCGGCGGGTGGAGCTTGCCGGAAAAGGTTTCCGCTAATGAAACGGCGCTTGTGGGGTTGCCCCGGGTACACACATGCGCAGGTAGACGTTGCGAGGGCCCAAAGTCGGGGTTGCTAGCGGCGGCGTCGGCGTCGGCGGCGGAAAACGCACTCTGTTCGGTCGCGGTCGGCTGCATTGTTCGCACGACATCAAGTTATGTAATACAATATTACTATACATTTGTCGTCGCGCGTGCGCTACAAAAAGACGAGGGCACAGGGTTTTCACTCCGACGACTTCGCGATATGAGATTATGGCGAGAAAATATAAAGCGTTTGCTTTTCATACAATAGAATATTATGGAACCTTCCAATGTAATTTTATATAATAATCGTTTTAGATCCATCGTCGTTTTTACAACGATGATCGAGAGGAAGATTGCGGTGGCCGATTGTATATATAACTGCAATTGGTGTCTATAATATTTAATATGTAAAAGTAAATTATGTCACCCTACTGTTTACTTTTGATGTAGGTAGTACTATAAATTCGTATAAGTGTATTAATTGTAAATACTGTAAATATCTTAACCAATGGCCTAAATGCCGGGTTTTTGCTTTGAGAATAAACAAAATCAAAAAACGAGAATTATTATTTGATAGCCATATAAAACAAAATTTAAAATAATACAATATTATTAATAATGCTACAACACAACAAATTTAATGAATTCTGTAGGTATAAGCTGTAAACTCGATATAATAATAAGATATAATAAAATGATATCGGCACAAAAGTTGCCGCATCGTCGTAATCGAAAACAAAACCGATGACAAATCGATGCTGGGACCTCAGACCTCATTTGTATAAAGCAATATGTAGTTTCAACCGATTTTTTAATAAGAGATAAATATAGTGCGTATCTGCCGAGACATCACGTTTTAGTTGTCATATTAAGCGAAATATGGTTAGACCCGACTTTAATTGCAAAAATTGTGTTTACTGGTGGGTATATTTTGATTTAATCTTTACTCGCCGCGCATTTACGTACACAGGGTGATTCTATTTTAACATGGAAAACTCATTATTTCGAAAAGTATTGACTTTTTCCCTGAATAATAATAATACCTACAATAATATGTGTGTTTAAGAGTTGATGGTGCTCAATCATCACGTTGTTGTTGGATATTAAAAAATTGATTTTATAAAAAATTAATTAACGTTCCTAACAATAATTATTATACTTAAAACGTTTATTTATGTCTTATAATAATAACAGTTACATAAAATAGTCAATTCAGCTTCGTGGGGTTTCTTGGCTTTACCGTTTCGTTAAAACTTTCCAAGCGGTAATAATTGATCGTTTATTTTTATTCAGTGGGACTTTTTTTTTTCATTAAACCGTAACGGGAAAAAACAAGCATTAATTGTAATTTGTACCACGACAGAAATGTTTCCTATCTTTATAATATATTATTATCCATGTCGGTGGTTACAACATAACACTAATTTATTCAATATTTATTTAGTTTTTTCATCAATTTATTATATAATTATTTTGAAGCCGAGTGATCGTTGTTGATGGTTAATAATTGAGCTTTTATATACGTATTTTATTTAAATAAATTTATGTTATTTCATATTTTTTTCTATTTTTGTTATCTCTCGAAGTAGATAAGTAGTATATTTTTTAACTGTAAACCGATAAGTTATTTACATAAATTAATTATTCAATTGCTAGATTTTTAATCCATATTTTGTATATTTAGGTTCACTCTGTTTAAGATTAAGTAAATAAATAAATGTAAGTACATGTATTTTTACATTTTATGAATATTACCTATCCGAAAATATATGTAGAACTTTTGTTCCGGTTTGATATAATTTTTACAATAGACAATTTTTTTAATGTTAGAGGTATATATAAATAATATACTGCACGATGAGTCGTAAGAGTAACAGTGATTACTATTATTCGCGTTGTATTTTATTTGTTTCTAATTAAATTTCTAAAACCTAATTGATATGATTATACGCAAACACTGAAACGCATATTATATAAATAAGGCAATTTTTCATTACAAACTTGTCGTTTATTTTAGGTACTATGGTCGTGACACAGTTTATATGACTTTTGAATTTTTTTATATAAATACATAAAACTTTCTTGTGGTGATATAGTCACAGTGAATATAAAATATGACATAATATTGTCTGCTAAGTGCTTAAGCGCACGATAATAGTATTTTTTGTTTTTTTTTTACCCATATAAAGGTAGGTACCGACGATTTATCGCCACTTCGAATTTCATGCATATTATTTACTATCCGCTTACCTGTCACTTAAAAATTAAAAATTGAAATTGAATTTTTTTTTATTATGCCGTTAATAATGCGTAGGTATATGGAATGTGTATCTATCTAATTTAAAAAAATTGTCAGCGCGCGTTTTTTATCCATCGTTTTACGGTATAGAGTTCATATTATAATAATTATTATGATATACGATATAATATTTTATAAACCTTTTTTTTTATATATAATATCGCCTTGCTACGTATTTAATCGCATACACTTTTCCAGCATCGCAAAGAGTTTAAGTCGATAAATATTTGAATGGGAAAATAATATATTATGCCATATTTTACACCGGTACGCCGTGTGCGTATATAAACATTTTTTTCACCGATCGAATATTGAGTTTTGAAGCGTTATTTCGCTTCAAGTCAAGCGTCCCGGTGACCTGGCACTATAGATAGGTTTAAAAAAGAACAGTCATAATATTCCTACAGCAATTCAATTTGAATCCTTAGAAAATAATGAAAAATCGAATGTATCAAGTTAAACAATATTATATGTTACAGTATTTAGTTATACGTATTCATTTTACTGTTTTATGTAAATAAATAATTACGGTATCGAATGTGCGCGTCGAAGTTAATGACAACGAGAAGTTTTTCGATTGAAACATTCAGACCATAATATAGTTTGATAATCATATTAATATATTATACTTTGCCTACGATTTTCTCTATAGACTTGATGTTGAATTTCGAGTACCTCTATGAACCTCTACGAATGATTATATAAGTATCCATTGGCTACCATCCTTTTTACCCTCCGTGTTTTATACGTCATATTTACCGCCGTGGTGAAATTCTTATCGGTTTTTTTTGTCAGATGCGTGTTGCGTAGCTACAAGTTAAACAGTCGAATCGCTGAAAAAAGGACAGGCCTCGCACCATCATGCGATCACAATAGTAATAAATAATAATATAATATTATTCGCGAAAAACAAACAGATGTCGTGTCGGCACCACCTTTGTCCGCGGTGCGTCGGGATTGATATTGCTGCCGGAACACCGGACATCTGTTTGGTTTTTTCGGTTTTACCCGTGCTGTCGATAACGAAGTTTTTCTGGTATTATTATTATGTGCATAATATAATAATGAAATTCATTCGATTTTCGTTCACTCGTTTCATCGCCGTCACGAACCGCAGCGCTTGGTATTATTATTATTATTATTACATATTATATTTGTTAATTAACGTCTAAACAGGCAATTTTCTATTAATTAGACCAGTGATTGCGCCAACCTTTTCAAATAAGAGAGCTAAATATGAAATTTAAAGTCTCTGCGGTAATCGACCTCCATGAGATTTTAGGAGAACACTTTTTGAGATGAGCAATCCACTTCTAATATAAATTTATTATAAACCTATCCGTCAGCAGAAAATACGTTAAAATTGTAAAAATTGTTAGCTACAGAACTTATGCTCATAATTATAAAGTTAATTTTAATATCATGAAAAGTCTGTTAACATTTTTTTTATATTAGTACGGCTGCAAACAGTAGTGGGTACACGATAAAAAAAAATAAAAAATTGGAAGCTCATTGATGTGATACTTGATATTGGTTTTTTGTAAGTTTTGAGAATAATCATGGTATATAATTAGAAATAGCTGCTCGTAAACTTGAATCCAAATTACTTACTGTTTGTAATATTCTGGACCGATATTTGTGGCTATTGGGAGTAGTGTGGGAGGGGACATTAAAGAGGGAATGGTTTCTGGATAAATATGCATAAGAACACGCGTACATAATATTTAAACTGGACAGAAATCGGGAGCCACTGATGAGCCGTTGAGTAAACAGGTGATACAAAATTTATTGGACGCATCTGAGCATTGACCAGGTTGGAGGTTTTCAAAGTATTTCATAAAAGTGAGTACTTAGTCGTGACGAGGGTGTTTAGTGTTAAATGTGTGCAACGCAGGTGAGAAATTTGTTTTTGACGAAATATCGTGAACCTAGGTATATTTTTGTATATCCATGCATATTGTTATATTATTTTATGTTTAATCGCAAATTACCTCTACCTTTACAGTTTTTACTTCATTGTCATAGAAATGAATGGTTAAGTACGGTACCTATATAGGACACAGAGCACATCACAGGTGAACTCAAGACTTGCAGACGAATATTGACTTTTGGATCTGTTATTTTTTTTTTCTATGACATCGTCTCATGTCATCGGGCAGGGGAGAGGAAGGACTCTACAGAGTCGTCAATCAAATAGTTAATACTGACACTCGACAAAAACATAATAAACGAATAAAATTGTTTTTACAACCGGAGATCGAATGGGAGTGTTAATTCACCGCGTATTGGAAAATCGAGCCAATTCCCATCCCTAAAAAGCCCACCCACTTGCTGCTCAACAAAGCAATCGATCCCTCGACTTAGTAAATCCTGAAGTCGGCGCCAAACGGACCTTATATAGGTATAGGTATATGGAAGTACGCCGACCTCATATTATGGCAATATAATTTGTATTCATGTCGCAAAATAAACATAATATTATATACTGCGAGTACGTGTTATTATATTACGATGATAAATGATGATAATTGGTAATATAAATACGCGGCCGGCTTGTCGTAGTTAGCTGGTTATGTAGGTAGTACCTATTATAATGAAATACATATTATTATATTATGCATGTATAGTCTAGATAAATATGCTTTTTGGTAAGACATTTTCGAGTAAATCGCTGACCGGACTTTACCGAGACACGCGTGTAGTATATAATGCCGGCCCATATTATTATATCGTATATATGAGATACGACGGAGAGAAAAAATATTTAAGACTTAAAGCGGATCGTGTGGGCTAATACGGTAAATAATCGTCGTCCTTGCAGCGCCTTATAATACACCACGACACAATATTATTAACCTCGTATGTACGTATTTATTATAAATTTTTTTTGTTAAAAATCTATATTTCGTTATTCACGTAATGATAATACAATGTTAGAAGCCGTGGACACTGCTATTGCACTAGTCACTATAATAAACAATACCTATGTGAATTTATACAATAGACATAGGTAATTTTAAACATGTTCTTCTCCCACCCTAATTATACGGGTGTAACTTGAAAAAAAATTCATTTATTTTGTATTAAATATTGTATATTTTTATTTTTTATGCGAATGAAATATTTCAAGAAAATAAATTCCATAAAATGTTGAAACCCCTAATCCTATATAATCGTATATACGGCATGTATCGTCTGCCTACTTATAAGTTATAAGTTGAGATTATTTACCATACATGCGCGTGTTTTGTCTCTCCGTTTACCAATTTCGATTCTTGCAGGTTATCGTAAAAACTCGAACTCGTTTATCTACTTAATAAAAAAAATAATGACTTCCTATTTCAGAAAAATATCCATCAAGACCGTGCATCATAATCGATTTAGACGACGCGCGCGTGATCGTGTGATTATGATTTGTGATGTGTGATTGACAGTGTGATTGTATTGTGCGCAGTGTACCTACTCTGCACAGGATGTGAGGTCCGCCACAGAGATCGTCGTAAAATAATGTTCATTATTATTATTTATTATTATACCTATGTATGCGCTACGGTGCTGGTTTTATGGAGGAGCCGATTCGGAGAGAAAAATAATAATTGATCAATAAAAATAAAACGCTAATGCGCGGTATAGCAGGTTATATAGGTATATAAGCAATATCGGGATAATAGAAAACCGTTTAATTACGTCTAATATAATAGGTGGTACCTTATTATTTTACGACGTCGTTATACTCGTAATATTATTATTATTATTTTAATACAATATAATATTATCGTGTACATTTTATTTTCATTTTGTCGATAAATTCAAATGCCGGTACATTTATAATATAATATAAGCACCTCCTATATTATATACATATGGCATAATTTACGATGGTAATAAAATTACTATTGTGTGTCTTTAAACGCTCGTGCCGCACGTACCACGGTACAGCTGGTATCATAATATATAATGTACGCATCATACGTGTACGAATTTTTTATGTTTGATTTCAGACACCGATAAGGTAATAATAATATATTGTTCGAAGTATAATATAATGTTCGTCGCGTTCGGACTGATATTTAAACGTCATTGTTTGTATCGAGACACATCGCGAATAAGTCGTATATTTTGGGTCGAAAATCGCGTTTTAACCGCTGCTGCTACGGTAGTAGTAGTTAAGTCGTATGAGTATAGCTGGTACAGCTGTGTATTTACAGAGAAAGTTCAAACCGATCGATGGAAAATTATTGTGATTTAAAACCGATTGAGAGATTTTCAAACTTTTAAAAACCGCTAAGGCGGTAAATTTGTAACTGGGAAAAAAGAGAAAGAAAACAAATTTTGTACCGGTAATGTTTTCAATCGGAATCACAACCGATATAATATTATAATAAATGTCCGTCATTTAGAATCGGTATACCGCCGTCGTGCACATAAAATATGTTTACACGTCGAATTATAATTATAATAATAAATATCGGCTCAGAATTCCATACCTGCGACACTCTAATATTATGTATAGGTCATAACCAGCAGGTAAGTATAAATATTGTAAGTTGGGCACTTTATAGCCATATGGGATGATAATATATAATAATATATAAACATTATAATGAATATGACTAAGCGATAAACAGGTGTATGGATATATTAGGATATTTCATTGTATTTTACATTCGCAACAATAATAATTATGTTGTATTACGATTTATAGCGATTCGTTATTCGGATAGAAACTCGTATAATATTATGATAATAATGGAGTATTTTTTTTAAGCATTTAATTGTTTTCCAACAATTATTCGTGTTCAGTTGACAAAACGAAACTACGAATGGAACATTGAAGGTCTTGGACATTTTTTGTTTGCTTGCGTTAAGGCCAAATTCGACAATATACAATACATATATATATTGTTTATTGCACTACACACACACACACACACACACACACACACAGTGTCCTTCGATGTACCTACGGTGTTTGTTTTTTCGTAGGTTATGTGTTTTTCCCGCCGTCTCGTGTTGATTTATAATATACCATTGACGAGCTGGTAGAGAGTATTTGATTATAATATTTGCGTTAACGATTGCAATTCGCAGTGCCAACAATAAATCATCCAAAGTCAAATCGAATACGTTTTTGTAGGTACACATAATAATACATTATATATACTTCCATTACGTTACAATATTCGTTTATTTAATTAAATTTCCTTACAAAGAAATACGCTGGGTCTCATTTAGGAAAACTCGTGTGCAAAGTTATTAAATGTTTATACATGCATATTATATAAATAATCAAAAATAAATGGCATACGATTTCATAATAATGAATAAATATTAAATGTATATAATAATAAAAATCTGTAGCTCGAGAGTTAAACTTAATTACATTACACATTTTTAAACAATTTATTTAGTTTTTTTTTATTAATATGCGGCTACAAGAAATTGCTGAAAAGCATATCCTACACAGGACACTAGTTGTATTTTATATAATTTCAATAAACATGTTGACTGTCGCGGGGATGGTGACGTAACTGTGACGGACGACGTTGACACCCGTTTTGGATTTAGGAGTCGACTTCCAAAACTCTCAACCAGGACGCTGTAATGATTTTGTATTTTGAAAAGTCAATCTGGAGAAACGTGGCAGACGCTCTCGGGGCGCCTCTTCTCCGCGGTCGTCCGTCCTCGGATGCCCGACCAATCTGATGTACCGACACGTCGCGTGGTCTCCAGTTGTTTTATCGGGGCGCACATCGCGCTCGGGTGACGGACGGACGGACGACGTGACGTTTTGGATTTAGGAGTCACGTGGTTTATTCGTTCATAATAATATATTGTATACTACTGTCGCGCGTGTGCGCCGGCTCATCGTATAAAAATCATGTACACACAGAGAGAGAGAGAAAGGGTGTTTTTCGATAATGTTGTTTCGCCCGTCGGAGAGTACACGGCAAAGCTATTATATACATTATATTATCTGACGGAAAGACTTATATTGTAATGCCGCGGAGGGTTGTATAGCGCCTATGTATACGTATATATATATATATGTTATATCGTGTATATACGCTACAGTGTCGGTGGCGGGCGAACAACCCTCAAGAGATTGTATATACGAGCCAGGATTAGCGATTGTGTGTGCGCGCGTATTATGTATATAATAATATACGTGCTGCTGGTCGATCGGCGTGCCAAATGACGTCACCACTCCGGTTTATAAACTCGTCACGGTGTCTGTCTGTCCGTCTCTGTTTCTCTCGCTACGGCGGTGGCGCGTGTACGTACGTACGATATGATAATAATAATAATAATAATAATAATATGCGCGTTTGTATGTAGATGAAAGTCGGATATAGACCTCCGGCGATACCGTTTTTTTTCCACCCCTAGTAGTCGTCGTCGTCGCCGCATATAGTCCTCTTAAGCTTCGAAACACTATGCAGCACGAGCCGAATTTAATGACCTATGGGGACTATAATATACTATACATATATATGATATTATATTCTTTCCACCACCACCGCCGCCAGACCATCACTCGCTTCTCTTCCATCCCTTTGCCACGCCGCCACCTTTCATTATGTGTATAATATTATACTCGTCTACCTGTATCTTGTGTATCGCAATTCGATACCCTGTTTTTACACTCGAGACGATGACGATAATTATAATACTTATTACAGTGTGATAATCATTAATCGATCCTCCCCCGGCGGCAACTGTACCTATATGTATATATATTATATATATATATATATATACTATTATAATATAATATGATACCTGCGGGCCGAGAAAATAAACAGACGCGTTTACCTGATACGCAGTGGCTGTGGGGTATACGGACACCTCATTGTACACTGTCAATCGGTTGATTTACATACCTGCACGGACACATTGCGTATGCTGTGAAAATAAACCGGGAAATATATTTTAAAATACGAGATTAAATCGTTAACGAATTTAGATCAGCCACTCGCGATCAGCAGTATTAGTTTTGTGACATTCGAGAGTACACTATAGACAGTTTTAAAACCACGAAGATAAATCCAAAAGTTATTGAAAATGGGCACGAGCGACTGTCACGAAAATTAAGCAACAACTAATCAACAATTACTTGAACAAATTTACCATACATTTAACTTTTAAGTTTTCATAATAATATACAACTAATTTTAAGTATTATTTATACACATAATGAATAATGATATTAATGACTATAATATTAAGTTAGTTCTATTTGCAATTTACAATCAAACTATAATATTGTCACTACCCGTACCTGCCTATTTAAATTTATTATTAATATGCACTCCGTTGCCCATTAAAAAAATTAATAATGCCAACGCTATATGAATAATATATTTTATTTTATAATATAACGGTTAAATTAATATACTAAGTATTATTGTTACAACAATATTCAATTTAGTCCCACCCAGCATTGCCTGAGCCAAATATTTAGTTAAGATGAACCTGAAGTGATTTACATGCATCTAACACACCTAGATTGGCAATCCACTGCATTAGATCACGGACAATATGCGAGAAGTATATTATCAGGTAGTCATATAAGTATTATATATTATAGGTACATAAAAAACATTGCGACGGTTGCCAGTGCCAAAGTTTTGTTTTTTTGCCAAAATGTGATATTATATGATATTATATTCTTATTAATTTATAATAGCTATAAAATATGTATCATTTTAACCATTGACAACCTTATAAATAAACAGAGATTATACAACCCAATAACAACCATGGCTGCCAATAGCAACCATTTATAAACTAATATTTCCATCGTAAATCTCAAAATCCTTGTTTGAGCAGCTCCCAGGGTTCAACCTCTGCTTTTTTAAATAGCCTATGACACTCACAAATAAAATGACTTTCTATTGGTAAAATAATTTTCAAAATCGGTTCAGTAGATCCAGAAATTGCCCCCTACAACCTCACAAACTTTACCTCTTTAAAATAATAATATATATACCTACAGTTTATACGCAGTATAGATAATAAATTATGTATATTATATTGTATAATACAGACATTTTTTTCTTCTTAAAATAATACAAACTCTCCGCCAAGCACATTTTATTACCATTTGAAATTGTACAAAATGTGCACCATAATACCAAACTAAAACCTGTACAAAATGTCTGCGCTTTTTATTTTTTCTACGTGACCGTACAAAGTGTCCTAAAACCCAGCGGTGGACTCTGTGCGATCATCGGACGGACGGCGTAAGGCTATATTATGATAAGGGTGTGACGAGGGGGAGACGACTAGACGAGTAATGAATAATACAATATTGCCAAAAGGTAATTTGAAGAAGGATGCTGTGTACACGTATAAAGAACGCGTTGCGCGTATAATGATGTCCCAATTAAAATTTAATTGCTACGTACGGTGCTGGAACTAAGTCTCGGGAGACCGGGGTGCAACTACTATAATATCGGAGGTCCATTTTAATTTTACTGTTTAAATTAGTCATATTGATGATGGATGATTTAATTACATATTATATTTTTTGGAGTTTCATGAAAGCGAAAATGGATTTTAAAAAGAAAACATTTAAACTGGATACCTCGTGAGTCATGACTCATCTGATGTTTTCCTTTAAAATATCGAGTCACAAGTGAGAGATAAAAATGAGTAAGTACATATAAACCAGTAAAAAATAAACGGATTTGGGTAATTTTTTTAAATACTTTTTTTCTTGACCACTATTCAATGTCCATAATAATTTATTATAGGTACTTTATAATGTTAGAAAATATAGGACACCAACCTGAGGCGTTCCTCGCCTAAAACAAACTCATTCAAAACAACGTAATGGTCATCAGAATGCGTTCTATAAATGTGGCACTTGTGTAAATCCTAGCTAAGTGTTATTTTTTTTTAACAAAGATACTGTTGCGCGAAACAAAATCAAAGTATTTTAAAATTATTTAAAATAAACCAATTTTTTACAGTTTATAGATGAATACATTATCTCGTCCAAATCGTTTTTAAAAAATAGTTTATGAACTTAATCTATTTATTTTTTAATAATTTATTGAAAAATACAAAAAAAAGAACCTTAACTAGGTACTTTGAAAGTGTGCAGAATAAAAATTATTTTATCCAACGAAAAATTGCCATTTTTAAACATTAATAATAATTATCTTCTTTATTTTTCTAAGAAAATCTCGTGTCCTTAGTAACACCGCAAGTTTTTCAGTGTTCATTCACGCCAATGATGTTTTGCCACTACAAATTACTGACAAGTAGCGGGTAGTGTCTTCTTAACATGCTGTATGTGAACTATAAAAGACATCGAACCGGCTGACCGAATTCGTTTTTCGTGAATATTATTTTGTATGTTTTAAAATATTGTCACTTGTTGAGTTGATATGTTTAGGCTTAGACTTAAACTATGACTTGTATTAGGTATTTATTGCAAGACACGAAAGAGATGAATTAAAAATGTATGTAGGTATAAATAATTATTGGAGCTTATAAAGTAATATAGAGTATAATGTATGGTCGACAGTATAGGGCTTTGTATTTTTTTTATTTCGTCACTGCAGTTTAGTACACAATATAGAATGTAATCGAACGAATTTTGTACTTATTACTCATTAGTTAGGTATTATATTATATTCTCGAATTCGTCAAAGCTTATATTATTACTGCACGTGTTCATTGTTCAGCTTCAGCCGGGAGTCGGATAAGAGCGATTAATAGTAGTAACGATTTTCCGAACGAGTCGCGTGCTATGCGTATACCCGCTGTGATGAATAATGATTTTGAATAATATATGAAAAATAATCGAGTATAATATAGTATACTAAACTATAATAATATGAACCCGTGTTCTGGGAGCAAAGATCAATTCGAGATGTAAAATAAACTATCGTTTACTATTATATAACATATTATTATGTTTATTTGTTTTTAATATTAGACGCAAAGTCGCTGCAATATACAGAGGTTATAAATAATTTTATTGCATACAATTCAAAGTAATATTAAAAAATGTACAACATTTTTAAATGTTACAATAAAAATTAAGTAAGTTTAGGTATAATAAAAAAGCATTTTGAAATTGAAGCATTTAACATGAACTATTTCAAATTTAAAACCTTAATATTATGTATTGTTTGGTACTAGACATTTCATACTTGTAAAAAGTCTATTGGCGTTTATATCATCACAAATAAACAATGGTAAAGCACTGTAATAATAATAGACATTTTGTTTTATTATTTTCTCTTCGTTTTCAATCGTTTTGCTAATTTAAAGTTTTAAAAGTATTTATATCATGTGGTTATTATGTATTTTATTCAAGTATGTTTAAAATCTTTTAAGACTTTTGAGTTTCGACTGACCGCCGACGGTATGAATAATAAAGTATACAATATACATATAGCAAGATAAGTAGTTATTGTCGATAGCAATTTTATCATATAACTAGGCCTTTCCGCTCAGATTATAGATGTTGCTAAATACGCGCTTTTATGTATTATATTTATTTATTTTTACTACGCGACACACGTATGCTCGATATAAGTATTAGTAATCGTGTGTAATGTGTTAGTAATGTCGTCGGCAGCGTTATTCGTTGTGTTTCTGTACGTCATGTAATATTACCTACCTACTATTAAAAAAAAACCAAAAATACACTATTGTAGTATAGTTTTCAAATTTTTCCAACTTTTCAAGCAAGTCAAAATATATTTAAAGGCATTTTTTGAGTTTTTTAAGTTATTTTTGTATTTTTTTGTGATATTTTTTAGCTCATTTAAATCCCAGCCCCGGTAATAATAACACTGCAGCAGCGGTTACTTTGAAAATCGACATCACGGAACTGGGGTGTGTATACCAAATAATGCGACGCATGTCGATAATAATTACGCTCCACACACATACACACACCCACCCACAGAGCGTACATTATTAAATAATAATATTATTAAGCGTGTGTGGAATCGAACACGTGTTAAATGCCAGTAATTGCGTTTCACTACATTGCGTATTATACAATATATTATTAATATGTGCGTATTCTAAAGAACCCAAAGTCTCGACCAATCGTTTTGCTGATTTAGAGTTTTAATTGTATTCTTCATATGCAAGGTAGTGAGTACCCCTATACATATCAGGGGTGGCCAAACTATGTTTGATCGAGATTTTCCGAAAATATATTTTTCACCTCTAAAGATCGACTAGCGGTAAAAAAATATTTTATTATTTTTTATTAATAATAAACACACTTATACGAATAATACAATTAAAGTGTTAAGTAATTTAAAAATGAGTCTTTCACATTGAATTTCTAAATAATATCAAAATAAATTAACATATTATACTGTTGGCGGAAGAGCTCGTCATTGCATATTACCGCTGGCCAGTTGATTATAATCTAGCAAACAGTCGCTTACAACTGCTAAACGAAGACGCTGCTCCAAATGGTCGTCAACAATTGTAGATCTATATTAAATTTTTATAACAATAACATTCGTGTGAGAAAATTCCATTTCACACGAACAGGTTAATCCGAAATATGTAAGATGTAACTGTATCTACTATAAATGTGTGATATTAAGTTCTGACAGAGATTGACTTTGAATCCGATACTCTGAGATCTACCTGACTACCTCCGTTTGGCCAATCCCGCTATACACATTGTACTTCATTCAAGCGGTGCAATATATTGATCAAATGTTTAAAATCTGGCCATTTTTCCGATCATGTAATATAGTATATTATAATCTTATTTTCTTTTACGTCATAACCGTTTGCAAACACGCCGCTCGTCTAATAACGTAAGCCAACCGTCAAAACCATCATCGGCTAGTTTGAGCGTATTCCTCGTTTCGTTCGGGACGCGCAATACTAATTTTATATAAGTAATAACACTGCTGAGCAGCGAGTGCTGGTGAAAATCGAACATCCAGGAACTCGGCGTTGTGCGTACACAGATTGGTGAGGCGAACGTTTGACAATAATTAAGCTCCACACACAAAGCGTACATTATTATATAATAATATTATTAAGCGAGTGCGGAATCGAACACGTGTTCGATGCTAGTAATTGCGTTACACTGCATCGCGTGTTGTACAACGTATATATGTATAATATAATCGTAATAAATGTGTATATTTATACAGCAGAACCTCAAGTCCCGACCCCTGCACGCGGGACACAATCGACAATTTATTTAGCAGCGTCCTCCGCGTGCGCGCGTGTGTGTACATTTTGAAAACAAATTGATGCCGAGAGGTGGACATGTGGCGTCAGCGGCGGCGGGACCGATGCGAATACAGACGGCGAGGGACATTAATAAAAATGTACACGACGAGCGATCGTATAATAAGATTTCGCAAATCAAATTCGCACTCCTCCGCGGTGCCGCCGTGGCCGAATGGGGTGGCGAGGACGATGCCGACGACACTGGGGGGAGGGGGATTTCGGTTAATCGGGTTAAACGTCCGCGACTGTCCGAATGTATACGTTTTATCACACGACAAAGTATACAAATATATATATATATATATTATAATATTCTCGTCGCGATTTCGGTCGAAAGCCCATCGGCGTGTGCTAGCATTATCAATGCGTAGTGCCTAATGTATTGTGCGCGTGCGCGTATTATAATATATTAAGCGGCGGAGGCTGCAGACGAACAGTCCGGAACGGATGAGCCCGTCGTCGTTAACCCCGACCAAAAAAGGGTGGGGTGCGCAGTTTGACGGTTTTCATACTACGAATAAAGTTACACATCATGACATTGTCCCGATAAACCAGACGGTTCGTCCGTAGACATAGCTTTATGATGTGGTATGTTTCTACGGGACGACTTATCCTGTAACGCGCCCACCGCCCCCACGTTAAATGATGATGAACTAATATTTATTCGAATTCTGACTTTTGGTATTTTTACACTACCTGCGAGGACAATTTTTCACAATTCTTGAGATATTTTGTCACGATACACCCGACGGTTCGTCCGCTGACATAGCTTTATGATGTGGTATGTTTCTACAGGATGGCATATCCTGCAACGTGCATACCGTACCCTCGATTTCCTTAAATGATGAGTTAATTTATTCGAATTCTAACTTTTGGCTTTTTTACACTACCTATTATACCTGCTAGGACAATATTTTAAATATTTTGAGATATTTTGTACTACTTAGGGAGTGTCTACAAACTTCTGTTCTTTAAATGAGACCCCCCCCCCCTTTGAATGATAAATTATATAGTGGATTGATTTTTTTTTTAATGCTTATATACCTACCCATTTCAAAACGAATAGTTTCCCAGTTATTCAAATATCTATACTCATAATTATTATTATCCTTAAAAATGGTATTACAAAAATATAAAATAGATGTAATATCAGATCCAATATTTATTTTAATTAGACTATTTTTTCAAATAATAAATGTTAATAGATTAATTATAAATAATAATTACTAAAATGTTCAAATCACCATAGCCCACATATCGACCAAGACTATTATCGCGGGTCCTAAATTAAGTCAAAGTTCGTTAGAATTTAAAAAAACATGAAAATAATTAAAAATAAGTTGATTCAAACAAAATATAAAATCAATTTGTATTATTAAAATATATATGATGCCATGATGGTGAATTGAAATAATTTAAAAATCGGCTTAAACTGGTAGTTTGACTGGTCTCACTGCAACATGCGTTGGATACGCTTTGATTACTGACTTTTTTAAATAAGCTGCAACTTTCATAATTATACGTATGTAAGCATATCACGTACATATTTAGGTTATATTATCGGAACGAGGGAAAAAAACAATTTCGACGAATCTCATCGAAATGTATTATTATTCGTGTAAGCTGTCCGACTGTTTATAGAGCTGTGTGGTTGCTGCACTTATAAGTAATAGCTGTAATGTTTTAAATTAAAATACGTCCATAAATTGTTTTGGTTTTTCATGGAGGACCTAAGCGATTAACCGCCTATGAATACGAATAACTACGTCGGATCCAAAGTAAACCACGCCGCGCGCTGTTGTGGAAACCGGTCAGATTCTGTAAAAGCTGTGCCCATATAAAACACTATCTGTATTGTGTTTTTTCTTGTTTTGTAGACCTCAGAATCGCTTTTTTACGCGGCGTAAAAAACAATAATCAAATAAATCGAGTCCTAGCCCGTTGAACGATATTAAAAAAACAATAAATTATTACACCTTATTGTTCTATAATAATGTCGTGTGTACCTATATTATATTATATTATTGTAATAGCAGCTGCCGTCGGGCTGCGTCAAAGGAAACGTATAAAAAGTAAATTGCATTCGTGGGCGATGGAGGAGACGCACCTTTACGATTTAAAACAAATATCGTGTACGCGAATGATCGCGACAGTCGTTATAATATTTAATATTAAAACCGATCGTTTTTACTCTGTTGTAATAGGTATTTTATAGGCGAAACGCGACTTTTATCGACGGAACGAAAATGACCGCTCGTAGTGAATAGATTCAACTGAAATCTTCGAAATGATTAGAGAGTGATAAGAGCGGCGGGCCCGTTGTTTAGTTTGTCACCCACCCTTAGGTTACCTACAAAAGAGAGGCTAACACTCATAAAAAAAAGAAGGCACAACATTAATTCTCTCTTGCTCACGACGATAAAATATAAATTTACAAAACTGCTGTTCTTGTTTCAGCGTTTAAATTATTTCGATTGATATAATAATTAATACAAAACACAATATATTTAGATTTATCTCATAATAATTATAGATTCAGAGCGGAGCAATGAGAGAATGCATTGATGTGTGTATCTGATATTTTGCTCTGTCCGGCGTCATCACTTGAAAAACAAAAATTAAATTAAGGAAAAACGAGAATTTTCACGCAAAACCAGAGTGGTAGTTGGACAAAATCGATTTTGTTTTCTTGCGGCGTAACTCAAAAACGAATAACCTCAGATACTTAAAATATTCACCAAATGTCTGATGTATTATTATATTATTGTTAACATTTAATTCGCGTACAACGATTTTCTACATTTTCTCACCATTTTTTTTTTTATAGGTAAAAAACTCTGGACCGGTTAAGATTTGACCCCGTAGACAATAAATACTACCCATACAAAAATAATTGTATTGTGATAACTCGCGCGATCCACAGGCCACCTGCTAGAGGTCGCTCGGAGAACGAAAACCGCGCGAATATTATTCAGTCGTTGTCGTCGTCGTCGCCGTTAGTACGGCCGTTGTTGAGAGGTCAAATCAGGTCAGTATTGTCTCACCTATCGGCATAAATCACGACGTATACTTTCCATTCGCCGTCGTACAGTCGCATATTTCTACGTCATTAATCATTTGTTTTTTTTTCCTGATCAAATGCCAATATATACGAGTCTCGGACCGTATAATATCACGGCGAGTTATTATAATATATATTATTATTATTCTAAAATGTGTCGTATATATCACGCGCGTTCGCAAACTTGTGGGAAATCCTGCAGCAGAGCGCATTTAATATATAATAAGGAGCTATATTTGAATACCTGCAGACGCACGAAGGTATGATACCTTATACCGTGCTTCTTACTGCACCGTCGGGTACTCGGGTGTACATACATATTATTATAGTCGATTTTTTTTCTTTCGATAATCGCATTAGTCGGCCGCAGAATAACACTGTCAGCCGGCAAATCATGCATTGTATTATTATTCGTTTGTGGCGACGAATATACGATTGACCTGTGTCTACTGAATTTATTGAACTGCAAATCAGTATCTATAATAATATAATAAATGTATATTGTGTATTATATTCGTATATATTGCATGCAGTCATAATATATGGGTTACACTATTATTATCAGATGGAAATATTATACGACCCGACTTGGTCTCAAACAACTATAATATATATATTTGGGTCAGGGCTTGAAATCAGAATCAAATATATCGTTAAAAATATTCTAAGACATCAAAAATTGTATCAATATAATATTATCAAAGTTCAGATGTTTGCAAAAAAAACTAAAAACAACAATTTATTTTACAATAATAATCGTATTATAATTTGTATGTAAAATTAAGTCATAGCCATAATACAAGTATATATAATATCATCAGTTACCCTGTGGACTTAATAACAATTTTAACTAATATTCCGTTTTTTAGACCTACTGCATATCCACGCTTAACGACACGCACGAAACGAGCGAATAATGATTCTACACGCATGTGGCTAGTAGGTACAAATCAAAATTAAAATTAAAATTGTAAAAATGTAAAAGTGATATTATAAATTGAAAAAAAGAAAAATTATTTCCATTTCAAGACCCAATTTTGATAAAGTAAGCTCAAAATAATATACAGAACATAAAATAAAGCTTATCGTGGGTCGCATATATATATATATATATATCGTATATATATATTTTCTAGGTCAAAAAAGATCACAAACCCGACCTTTCGATATGTAATAATAATACGTATATTTCAAATTTTCTACATTTTTCTACTCCAATATTTAGCACGTGATTTGCATGGATGATAAGTGATAACTATATATGATTTACTTAATATTTGACTAAATTGTATTAAATTATACAAAGTATATACCGATCTAGTTATCCCGATTTAATCGATCCCGCACCATTAAAGTCCTTAGTCGTGACAGCGTGTTAACACGGAACGTCTCGTATTAGATAATACCTACTACAAGAAGAAAGTGACTTATGGTGTAGAGCTATCATTATTGGAATAGTTTAGCTGCTTATATTGTAATGAAACGTCGTTTTACGGATTAGAAAACAATTTTCTAGTAAACATTTTTTTTTCCCCTGACTCGGCTTGGTCCTGCCAAGTACCTAAAAATATGGTTTATTCCGTTATAGGTACTTTAAAAGTAGCACGCGCATATAGTTATAATAATATACTTAAGTCGCACTGTGCAGTCGGACAAGAAGTGTACCGCGCGCGAGATTTGCAGCTTAAGTCTCCAATCGGAGACGATACTATATATTAAAATATGTACAAAAGAAACCCGTTTTCGTCTTCCGCGTGTGGAATATATCTTAGAATATATATTATATTATATACTAGGTAGGTATTAGGTGTGTAGCCATTAAGTGATTTTAGAGCGGTAGAAGACTTATTATTTATATGGCGAACAAAATATCAAAACTGCGCATTCGAGAACATGTCATTATAATGTGCGAGCGTTTTCAAAAAAATATGCACACCTTATAATTTATACGTATTATTATGAAGTATATAGTATACATATATAAACATACGTACAAAATAATAATCACATTCGTGCAGTATACCCGTTAAAACAAGTTGTAGAGTTGTCGAAAAACGTTTTTTTTTTTTTTTTTTAAGACGTCGTCGGCCCGCAGCTGTGAACCGCAGCAGAAGCATAATAAACGTTTGGCAAAGTGATTTTTTTTCCATAAACATTTCATTTCTCATTCGATACATGACTGCTGTGTCCGGAAACATATTATAAACCTACTTAATTTAGAGGGTTCCATAGTTGTAGTTATAGTAGTTTACTAAATACGTACCTATAGTAGAACCTATACTGCATTATAGGTGTTCAATAACCTATTTCGGAGAAAATCAAATTATTTATATTTAAATTTTTTTAAATGTCAACCTTTTTCGTTCTTCGTGTTTCGAGTTTATTTAGAGGAACGGAGAATATTTTGTATGAAAATCGAGATTTCTAATATTCTCATGCAACGCATATTATGCATACTATGCTATTATAATATTATGATACTCTTCTCATCTGAATTTGAAAATATGATGCTCATTAGTAAGCGCGTGAAGACAAGATTATAAATATTTTGAAAAAATCACGAATATTTTTACTTGCATTCCCCTGTACTCTCACCATGGCTCAATCCTTTTGTCTCCGAGCAAATCTTTTCTCGTATCATTGTTGTGCAACCAAGCATGCTCACCCTCATTTTTTCCACCAATAAAATAAAATTAAATAACAACTGATTTGAATTTGAATTTAGATAATATATTATACACATTTCCAAAAAAGTCATCTGATTAACAATTTACAGGAAAAAAGGGTGGTTCTCATTTAGAAAAATAAGTTTGTTTATCGTGTTTGGGCATTTATTGTTAAATGAGATGAAAAAATCTTATAATTTTAAAATCTGATTCTGAATTATATCCAAAAATTAAAAATATTTCAGAATTTGAAACAGAATTTGTTATCAAAGAAAAATCTATGGGAAGGGGCGAGCGGGAGATGTGTGAGCATGGTCGGAAAATCATTCCGAATTTGATGTCCGCTCAATTTGTTTTCATGTCCGCTTACATGAGTTTATTATTTGGAACAAACTTTCATGCTGCTTGCTGGACGGGATTCGACGGAAGACTTTGACTCGTGCGAACGCAATAATAATAATATCGTTATACCGATCAACCCTTGTCTGTCGCGTCGAATATGACGCGCTTATCACGTTTTGCAATCGGGAAATCGTAACAGGTGTCGTCGGTGGCGGCGGCGGCTATGATGATTAGGACATTTTCCAATACGTCGTCGCGTAGTATAATGTTTTTTTTTTGTTTGTTTGTATACATTATATTATTATACATATTACTATATTAATATATACATGCGTACTGCTGTTCGTCGGCCGGCCATCTGCGCGCTTCGCGCATTGTTGTGTATTATTATTATATATTATTCACTGGCGCACGTCATACGCGCGCGTTATTATAATATTGTACGGGGCAAGCTGCTGGACAATAAATCGGGACGAAAAACTATGACGACGACGAGTTGCGTTTCAATATCGGTAATGATTGCGGCGGCGGCGGCGGCGGCGGCGCACTCGTCGCTTCCATTTACCGATATTAAAAAAGCCGCGGAAACAATGGCACCGCGCGCGGGCCCTCTACCGCCGACCGGGACCGGTGCTGTTATGCCTGCGCGACATGTGCGACGGATATATTATATTATTATTATTATTATTATTATTATTATTATTATTATTATCGTGTATATACAAGCGTGTACGATAATGTACGTATCGCGCGCATGGCGTTTTATTTCGAGGGTGAGGCCAATTCAGAATGGGAAAAAAAAAATCTCAACGAAACAATATATTAATATATAATGTACAAAAGGATTGACAACGTAATATATTATTATTATTATACACGTAGTGTATTATTGTCTGCGCGAATTTATAACGGCGGCGGCGTCGACGCGGTGACGGGGAAACGTTAAAAAGGCTTAATCCGTCGCGAGTACCTACCTATATATTATATATATATATATATGTATAGGTATAATAAATAACGTTTTCTGATATTATATATAAATAAAAAATACGATGCGACGATATTGCGCATAATATAATATTTAGAGGTACTAATCGCTTATGAAAACTCCGTGAAGTACACGCAGTCAAGAGGGGGGGGGTGGTCGGGCGAGGACCCAAAATGTGGGTGAACAGTTGGCCGGTCGTCATTTTTGCATTAGCACATCACCGAGCATTATAGAAGAGCATAATAGCCAGGGATATGCAGTCTTTCAGCTAAATGTATTTGATATACGTTCCTGCAGAGATACATTTTGTATTTCAAATACATTTAGTTGATATACGCTGCCCGTCTCCGAATGGGTATAACACGTCATATTAAAAAGTATCAATATATACTTACTTGAAACTTCAACGCAATAATATTGTTATTATCCAAATACGTAAATAAATTTGAAATTAGTTTTCACTGATGGCCAATCACAGAAACTACTGGACAGATTTCAATACGGTTATAAGTATTATATCAATAGATTCCTCGCAATACTCGGAGGGTGTTTTTAGATTCTTTTTCAACCCCTTTAGGTTACTATAGGGTAGCTCACACAATAAATTCGTCTTGGCTCACGAAAATCGAATAGTTATTATTTGTCTTTGGTCGACGTTGGTTACAGAAATAACATTAAAACATTAGTATAGACTAGAATATCTACTATGCGTTGCTAAGGGATTTTTTTTAAATAAAATATTTATTAAATTTATTGTTTGTTATTCAAATGAACATTAAAAAGCTATGTCTACCTTATGTTTGTAGATTACTCGAGGCCGATTTTGGAAAAAGTTATAGAAACTGTTCTTTGAGATACCAGGAAAGTGTTGAGAGTTATTTTAACCGCTTTCAAATATACATCAAGAGTTTTATATCCATATGTGGATGGCCCATCTCGGTCGAATTAATTCACAAATCAAAGATCATTGATATACAGAATTTCCTATGAAATGAGATACACAAAGACCGAGATACGCCGAAAATGCAACATATTTTATGTTTTTTTGTTTCGATTAATTTCGTGATTTTTAATATTTTTTTTTGACTTGATAATTATATTTTGTAGAACAATAATAATTAATAGTTAAATGAGTCTTATCAGAAAACGGCATAAGATAATATCAAAACATTAAATCATGGACTAGGGTATGAAGTAATACGCAATTTTTCTCGAAATAAAAAAAAAATATTAAAATTCATTAGATCAATGAAAATAAAATGTTAAAAAGTCAGTTTTTTAAAAAAAAAACTCTATAAATTGCTATCAATGGTTGTCTTCAATTTTTTTGGAAACAATTAAATAAAATATTTTTATTTTGTAAACTTCTTTAACAAAACATTAAATTTAATTCAACTACGAACTATTTTTAGTCTTTGTTCCTGATGTGAATCTCATAAAATCAAAATCAAAATCACGATATCTCCATTATTTCAGGATATTTTGCAATGGGTTAATCATATCGGGACACCCTGCCTAATTCTATATCATAATAGATACGCTAAAACGGACGCTGCTCCGTTGAAACATTATAATATATTATTATGATGTACGCGGATTAAAGTCAAGTCGGGCAATAATGAAACCGCACACGAACACGTTTTACTACACATCCATTATAATAGTACACGAATATTTCTAAAATTATGTTTCAGATCTGTCCGATAGGAGGTCTGCTGTAGAGATATATCGCATAAATAATATTATATTTTAATAATGTGTACTACGCATTATCGCGCACTATCCGTATATTATATAGTTTGAAGATTATGTGCATTATTATTAGTACTTCGAGACGATGTCCTTCGACCGCTGCAGGGTAATAATAATAATAATATAGTTATAGACTATTATAGTCTTATGAATATTTTAATCTCTGAATAAAACACACATTTCAGCCGGCGCGCTGTCGGTCAGTGAATTTGCATAGAATTGCATCACGTTTGCCGATTTCGAAGATATTCGTAATAAATTGGTATATATATATTATATAGTTAGTCCAGTACACACAATACTGTATACTCTTACTAAAGGCCGAGGGATAGCAGAAGTACACATTCCACAAGCCATCATCGTTTGATTTGTCTCGTCATATTATTTCGTTCAAAATTAATCCAAAGACCGTCAAGTCTTCTCGGAATCCTTCTCGATACCGCCCGCTGCAGCTATATTTAATATAAATTATAATATTATTATCGTTTCGCAAACGGTGTCGATAAAAATAAAAACAAAAATTCGCGTTAAATCATTAATCGGATTAGTATATTATTCAATATTATACTCATCATCGTCCGCGGGGTTAGGTGATATTTAAATAATTTAATAATACGAGTATGTCGAATGCGCGCGCTAACAATGTGAACTATGCGTGCTTATAATATATATTACCTAATAATATCACATGATGGCCGTAGAGGTACTTACGGAATTGCCAGACTTCAAAAGTCGATATCAAACATTTTTTCGACGATTAAAAACGGAAGTCATACCGCGTGCCGTACTCACTACTATATATTATATTATACTATATAGTCTCTCCCGAGTTTCCGCCGTGAGTCAGACGGCAAATATTTGGTGTATGCTCTGCGCGGGGGCGGGTTGATGGGCATATTGGCTTACGAGACATTTATTGGGTGGAACGTATTAAGTCCTGGTGCGCGCACACGATGGGGTCGGTCACCCTTTTATTGCGAATTCTTAACCACCCCCGTCCCTCCCACCATACTGCACCCACCGACCGACCGCTCGCGGGACAGATGAAAAAGCCGTATATGCATATATATATATTATTTACATGTGTGTGTGTGTGTGTGTAATATAAAATGCAATATAGCCGTTTCCCGGGTGAAATGTCACGTGGGAATAAAGTCAAAAATCGTGTTTCTCGCGTGCAGGGGACGCGCATATATGTATTATATTATTATGTATATATTATGTATATAGTCAGAGTGTGGCCCTCGTCGATTATCACAAGGCCGAAAACCCTTAATCGCACGCAACGAAAAAAGAAAATGATGGATATAAGAGCCACACAACCGTGACACACGTGCCAAACGAATATTTATAATATTAATATGTTATATTATGCATATACCTAATAATATGTTGTTGTTGTTGTTGTTAAGAATATAAGAATTATGTATTGTTTCGGGGATCAGATAGTGTACAATTTATATAAGGGCTGCAGACGTATTGCCCTATAAAAAAACCCCCAAAAAACTGCGAAACATTCAAAACAATGTACCTGTATAAAATGCACTTCAAATGATTTAATTTTAAACGATAGTCTACTTGAACAAAAAAAAAATGGTTTAAATAAAATTTAAAAAAAAGTTCTGCGGGGCTATATAATTTCGATTTTTTGACGTAGACTTTTAATATGAAATGAAAACAAATACATTCACACTTCAATAAAGTTTCTACTTTCTAGACATATTATTGAACAGTTATAGGCTGTGGTTCTAAATATATATACGTTTCCACAGCCGCTCGGTATCTAGATTTTCACATCGTATAGATATGTTAAATAAATTGTCCTATTAATAAAATTATTGTTATATTTTATTATAATATGTTTTGTAACAATATAATATTTGTATAAAACCTTGTCAACAATATTTTGAAATTCTAAAATAAGTTTAAATCCAATTTTCGTGTTCAATATTCTACTTAAAAAGTAGAAACTGTAATATTTGTTCTAAAAATTGACTTTAAAATCCAACATTATCAAAAAAAATAAAAAAACATGAAAATACATTAATGCTCCAAAGTGCTTCGTGTGATGATTGTTATATAGTTGTGTAGCTTATAAGAATTTAATATTTAAATTGGAGATATCTAAAATACTTCCCATTCGAAATTTCGAACTACCACCTTCGATATTCAAACCGAGAAAAAAGAAACATTATCATCAAATGTTATTACAATAACAGTATAATAATAATATATTCTACACTATAAAAATGTCAAGCTCATAAACGAATAAAATCACTACATCTCACGAAACATCCAACATTGCAAATAATTGCGCTACATTTTTTTTTTGCCAAAAAAATGTATTATATTAAATATATTGAGTGCGTGTACTCTGTGCACAGCAGTTTTTTTTTTAGCAGCTCACTTTAAATGCATTTTACGATATTAAAAAAAAAAAATAAAAAATGCAAATGCATCTGTTTGGTACAATCATGTTTTATGTCTTGAAATAAAGCGTCAAAAACGTCGGCAGAGCAGTTTTCGGGCAGGATATCGCTGCAATGCGTAACGAATTTATATTTTTATATTGCCGCAAATATAATTACCGAGCTCTGCAGTTATATATTTTTGCACGGCGTAAATTTGTTTTGGAACATAATTATTTTAATACGATAAACGTCTACATGTATATTATTTTTTTATTATATTATGTACATCAGACAATGTATATAGTACCTACCTATATAATTGCATGTATACCTACATTGAACCCGCAGACCTGATAATATTTCGACTGCGAAAGACTTTTCTCGGCGGCGGCGGTGGCGGAAAAAATACATAAAAAAAACTCGTTGGCGTACTTCTGTTTTATGATTTTAAAATAACACGCCGTAAAACGACTTGAAATATTTACGCGCACACACGAGTTCATTTTTTGTGTAATTGTAGAGTGCGGTTAATGTTATAATTTAATAAATTATTCACAAGCCAGAATTACATACGCTTATATACATAAAATATCATACATAAAATATAATTTCGATCGTACACACATCATTTATATTTTATAAAAACACATACATTGTAGCGCGATCGACGCCGAGAGCTTATAATACCCATAATATACCTACGTAGTATGATATTTTGTAGATATTCAGTCGATAACTCGCGAAGTATTCAATGGGGACGAAAATGGTGTTTCGAGATGACAACTCGAATTTATCGAAATCAAGTCAAAGCTTTGCTTGAAAATGAAATACAATTTTAAAAGTGCTATTTAATACGACGTGTTTAATTATAATTTATAATACGTAAACCACGATAAAAATAATGTGTAATAAGACTAAAATCTTTGTAAACCTTATCTATATTATATATATTGTAATAATTGTCAAACTATAATAGTTATATACTGGAAGTTCTAAAAAAAAAAAAGACTAATTCTTGCTTGCTGTAAAGTTTTTTTTTGTTTTTGTGTGACTTTTGAAAGCTTTGCCCATTTTTCAATGTCAATGTTTATTTGATATCTACATGAGTACCTAATGGGCAAAGGTAGGGTTTTTATGATTTTGTATAATATATTTGTTTATTGTATACCTATGCAATTAAACGGGGGTAAGATATTATTACGATTCATGAAACATGGAACTCATAGGAAAACAAAAACATCAGCAAGTGGGTACCGCTATGCTGTAAGTGCGGGTGTCTAGTAGAGTCATTGAAGTGGATTTGTTAAATTTGAATTCAATGAGATAAAATAATTGTGTACAAAAAACGATTTTGAGCGAAGACAGTCTGTCAGTCTACATAACTGAGTGTATTTTATGATATTATTGCTATTAAAATAATTCATTTTACTTTAACAATACAGTAGCAGGTTGAATGTTTGCAGAAAACATTGCACTTAAAAATGTCATTGAATGTTTAAAATAGAATAATATACTTTAAAAGTTTCAAGTACCACCGAAAAATATTTTTAAATTACAGTGAAATCACGAACATCGTTATTTTTTATTTAAATATTTAATTTCGTCCAAATTTGAACTTAACATGTCTATAAAAATCAGCCATGTAAATAAATTTTTTTTTGATTTTTTGAGTACACTATGTTATGAATCTTTGTTCTTATAGAATTAGCATCCACGGCGCCGGATTCAACAAATTGCCAAATAGTTTATAATATGATGATTAAATTTGCATTATTGCTGATTGCCATAATAATATTTTTTCTTCATAACTTTCCCAATCCATTCGGAATCAATATTATACTATCTATTTGATATCATATTTGTGCCCTCGATTTCGTCATCGGTCAACAGTCCGCTGCTTACTACAACATTATCATCCACTGCTGCAGCATAATATTATATACGTTTGTTGATTGTTATCAAGTCCGTCTGCCCCGATTTGCCAATCGTGTCCACCGTCGTTGTTATCCCGGACACGATATTATTATATCCTTATCACACTGAAAATTTAAGTACCCATGCATATAATTCGCTTTGACTTAGTTATTTATCGCATAGCGTTTTACCTCCGAGATCACGAGATACGTTGAAAACTACGATTGTAGGGTTTTAAAATGTCATGAAATTTATTTTCTTGAAATATTTCATTCACACGCAAAATTAAAATATACCAAAAATATTAGAAAAAGTTTTTTTCAAGTTACTCCCGTATAATTAGGGTGAGAGAAGAACATTTTTAAAATTACCTATGTCTACTGTATGAATAAACAAATTGTTTATTATAGTGACTAGTGCAATAGTGCCCATGGCTTTCTGAAGATGGCCTAGACCGGCTAGACCTAATCAATAATCATGTACTTACCAATTCATTTGTGAATTATTACTTATTAATCTATTGTCATATTATACTAATTCCCATAACAATACAATTTCTCTATTATGTATTTTTATTCTTTTTCAAAATAATATTATTCATTTAAAAACAAATACAGATATGAAATAATACAATAAGACTTAATTTACTATCAGATACTGCTCTTTAGGTTTATTTACAAAATAAGATATGATTAATAACTAATAAATAATAATTAATAAATATTAATATAGTAATATCAACTACGTGCCTACTGCATATGTAAAAAAAATATTTTTCAATATTTCATGAGGATTGAAATTTTCAAATTTAATGAAATTTAAAAAGCTAGTTACTAGATGTTTGTGGCCAATACAAACGATTCGATTTGTCATTTTTTTTAGAGTTATCGCGACTTGTTTGTATATTATAATATATCCATATATATATATATTATGTATATAGGTATTATACACACCTAGTAATTTCGGCCACAAACTCGTCACGTTCGACGATTGCAACGAGCCAATTATATACGCCACGACCGTTCCCATGCTTATTATTATAGATTGTAAATTAAAAAGTACACTTATACGTCGTTATACATATATAATAACATTATATACGTCCTAATATTGACGGCGACGACGACGATGATGATTATAATAATTAATAATAATAATGTAATGTACATCAAAAAATAGTAAACAAAAACAGCTCGTGCATTTCATATAGTGGGGCGACCTTATATTATATTATTTTATAAGAGCACACCTGCGACATGATATAAATACGATTTTCTCCCGGGGCGCGGGAGACCACCTAGTCAGAATCTGGCGCGCAATATTAATATATCGGTACCTATAAACCTGTGACGCTTAGTGGTAATAATAATAATAATAATACCAGTAAAATTAATTTAAGAAGAATCTTTGAAACCCGTCGGGCATTGCTGTCCACTACCGCTTTAGTATGCCTGCGAGTATATAATAATATTATGCGTCACGAGTTGTTAAAAAGTATTATTATTATTCTATTATTATTATTATTATTATGAGAGCAGAGGTATATAGTTCGAGTAAGTTTAGTTTTTACAATACGAAAAAGTGTCGACCGGCGGGCAGAATTCATCATTCATTATATTCACGAGAAGCGGCGATCACACTTTCTTTGGGGTGGGTGGATGGTAGCAGTGTGGGCCTGAAACGCCAAAGGCGGCTCCTGGAGCATTATTTTTATGAGACCCACTCTTCAATAATACAAAAGCCTTGAAAAGCTAATCAAAATATTATAATCTATTCGTTTAATACATTTTTATTTTATTATTAATAAACAATAGTACCCAGGTAGGTAAGTACTTTTACCTTTATAAAAAACATGATACAATATTATACAACCTTTACAAAAATTTGATACGCTTACCAATGTGTGAACTAAAAAGAAATAGTTTTGAAAATTCTTGAAATTTATTTGAAATTAGCTGCAGATACTTTGAAAAAGTAATTGAAACTAATTTACCTTTAACTTTAACAGATTTTCCAACTTGATTATTAGTTATTTTATGTATTTATTAAAGTGAGTCTAAGTCTCTACACCATTAACCTTTCCAGCGGCGCATTGGATTTCCGGGGATAGAGAACTACACGAGAATGGGGAAATTAAAGGGTTTGAAATCTTTGAATACTATGTTAATATAATTTTGAGTGAAATATAGAATAGGAAATCATTGTGAAGTGTATCGTGTGATGTGTATCAGGGTGCAGAATTTAAAAGACAGAGCAGTGCTGTAGAAAACATTTTTACTTAACTCAAACTTTAGAACCATATTATAGTTAATGCCCACTTTTGATTTTTAGTATGATTTTAGAGCGCATTATATTAAAATAACAAGTTTGAGCCCTGTTATAATCGAGCCCAGAATAATTTTTAATTGAATACTTATCCTTAAGTATAAAAATGAATTTCTGTCCATCTGTCTGTCCTTTATGCATTCCCAAACCGTTCAACCGATCGCGATTAAAATTGGGACAGAGATAGATTGGATAATTGGGAAGAAGATAGGCTAATTAAAAAAGGTAAAAATCCAACCCCGGGAGGTGATCACACTTGGATTTTGAGATTTTCGATGGAAATATTTGTTTATAAATGGTTGCTATTGGTAACCATGGTTGCTGTGGTGTGTATTATCTATGTTTATTTATAGGGTTGTCAATAGTTACATAGTAAGAATATATCATACACACATTTTGGCAAATACATTAACTATAGAAAAAAAAATCTTTGGCATAGGTCACCGTTGTGATGTTTTTCGTGTTCCTTTTTCGTGTTTCGTTTCATATTCTGATTTCACTCACTTAAGCTCCTCGAGGGGTCCTCAATCCACCGCAGGTGGATAGTCTACTTGTTAATATTATACTACTCGCATATTTTCGAGATCCGATGCAGTCAGATTACCTACCTAGCTAGCTAAGTTGCATGTAAATTACTTGAGGTAATTCTCAACTTAATCTTTGGCTCGGAAAACGCCGGGTGGGACTAAATTGAATATTGTTGTAACGATATTACTTAGTATATTTTAACCGTTATCTTATAAAATAAAACATATATTATTCAAATAGAGTTAGCATTTAAAATTTTTTTAATGGGCAACGAAGTGAACGGTATCAGTTATAGTAACTTACTCGCAGTGTTGGGGAGTAACTTAACTTAAGTTACAAGTTACTGTAACGAAATTACTTTTTAAGTAATTTGATGGTAATTTAATTACATTTTATTGTAAGTAATTTAAGTTACTTTTTTGTAGTAATTGTTAGTAAATTACTCGTTATATTTTTTTGGTTTAATAAATGTTAAGAACTTATTGATAATGAGTGTAAATATTAAAATATACCATATTGAGAACGCATTGTTGTTAAAAATAAATTTGAAAAAAAAAGATTAATATTTAATGTGTATCAAAATTAGTATTAATTGTTAATAATTTCATATTGTTGATTGTCATTATTTAGTTCGTGTATTGTAATATAGACAAAATGGTTATTAAGCTCCAGTGATATTAAAAAAAAAAAGTAACTTTTATTGTAATTGAGTTACTTTTTAAACTCAAAAGTAATGTAACTTGACAAAATTAAAAAAAAGTAACTTAAAAATAATTTAGTTACAATTTCGATAAGTAATTAGTAATGTAATTTAATTACCCAAAATAAGTAACTTCCCCAATACTGCTTACTCGTATATAAGAGTTATATTATTTATCTAATTAATGTAAATAATATAAAAACAAACTTACAATTGTAGATAATTTTTTTTTTTAATTTTTTTAATGAGAGCCTCTAACAAAATATGTGCTCTAGGGTCTGAAAAATCTCAATCTCGATTAAAAAAATATTTGACAGCGCTAGCTCACACGATTTTTTCATCGTTATGTCCGCGGAGACAGTGTAACATTTTGTTTGATCGCGAGCACAATTTTTGTGCGGTCTCTCCGTGTTCGCCGCGAGGAGTGCTCGCCTAAACTATTAACTAGGTAAATATACTGCGGCGCCGGTCGTTTGTGCATTCGATGCATTTTGTCACCGGCGCCGGACTGCAGACTGGCCATCCGCCGAAGGCAACTATAATATATGATAATAATATTAAACATTGCATGACCAGAAGATGACGAGGGCGGTATAATAATATAATATTATAATAACACGACTGTATATAATATAATATACACGCCTCGCGCCGTACCTAATTACGCCGTTTTCTCGTTTGGACCGGTCGGCATCGTAATAATAATAATATTGCGGTTATTAAGGACAGCAGTGTATTACCCGAAAAACGCGTTTTAATATAATATTTTAGATTTTTTCTTCGTCGTTCGACGAGCCAAGCCCACTGCGGCAACTCTACTACTCGACCAGCTCTGCGGACGTCTGCGCAACAATCTCGCTCTGGACGAGAACGGACATGCGACTGCGGAGAGACGAAACCGACGATCCCCCCCCCCCAACCAACCAATCATAATATGTGTCGTGTTCCGATGAGGTTCGCTAAATAATAATTGTATTTATATTCATTATTATTATTATTATTATTATTGGCATTCGCACCCGTCATATTATCGTGACCGAGAGTCGTTTATTCGTTTTCCGCAGCCGTGTGCATAATTTATTATGATATATTATTATTAGAGTTATAATTGCAAAAACCAAGAAAAAGATTTATTTATTTTTGATGCATTTGCATAATTTTTTTTCGCATACTATATAATATGTATACGTAAAGAATTCAATTCAAATATTCGATCAAAATGTATTGTATAGACCATAAATTATTAATAAGACAACTACTCTATCTCTTTTAATAATTTATACAAGCAAGTTTGACCAAATAAATATGCTATTGGCTTGTAAGTTGAACCAGAGGCGTCATTTGGGGGGGGGGGGGTGCAGAATGTACATTTGCACCAACTTTTTTATTAAACGCCTTATTCGGCCTGCCAAAAATATAAGCGCCGATGTACCGAAGTGTCTTATATTATATTTGTTCAGTATTTTAAAAAAAGGTATTATGCTAATGTGTTTTATTTCCAAAAATGTCGGATGTGGTAATTGTGTTCCGACAATATTATAATTGATAAAATAAGAACAAAAATATAATTATATTATAAGAATTAGTGCATAGATAATATTTAAGTTGTTAAATTAAAATTGCAAGTGGAATGTATATTGTGCCATTGTGAGCAAGGGTACCCGTAAAATAAATTGTAGGTTTTATTAAGCTGCTATATTATATATATCGAGTGGGCAGGGAGAAAATAAAGTATAGGTACCGGTTAAGTATTTTATTATCAAGGTATTTTATACCCATACATTGATTTACCAAGTGTAAATACCACTGGTATCGTATCCACAATAAAAATATCAATACCTACATTAAAAGTACCAACAAATAGTTCGGAAAAAATAAAAACAATTTTGTAATATTTGTGTACTAATATAAGTGATATTGCATTAAATAAATTATACAAATATTCTAAAGTTTTTGCCCCACTAGACCTCCCCCCTCCCCATAAAACAAGTTTTCTATGTGGCCTGATAATAATTTGAAATGGCCTGCAAAAATTTTGGCACCAACAATAAAAAAGTTGAAATCACGCCCCTGAGTTGAACTTGTATTTATTTTATTTTAGTAAATATTTTTTAAATTCAATAATGTGTTTTTTTTATGTCTGTATGTACACGAAAAGTAGTTGAAAAACATGGTTCGATTTTCAACTTTGTGGTTTCTAGTGGAAAATTGGATCTAGCTGATACTTTTAAGTTAAAATTTCACAGGAGTTTTCAAAAGTGTTGGGGGAAAAAATTAAGAAAAGCAGGAGTTTTTACGCAAAACTAGTTTTCGACAAAATCGATTTTGTTTTCTTTTAGTAACTTGAAAACAAATAACCGTATATACTTTAAATTCCCATCAAATGTTTAAATGACCATTTTCCATAGAGAAAAAAATGTTTAAAATTCTGAGATAAAATATTCAAAATATTTCGACTATTTTTGAGCTACATTTATCAACACTTTAAATTTAAAATTGTTTTTTTTTTCTATGAATGTTGATAATATTTTTTTGCTTGGTCAAAATATTTGAAAATGTAATACAAGGATCCTCATAACTCGCTTATATAATACATACTAATAAATTATTGTGTAACTGTATTCTATTTTAAGTAAATTAATAATAATAAGTTCATACCATCAGGCTTCAAGTAAATAAAATATAAAAATATAAAATAAAACTGCTTACCGCAGTACCGGAAAGGCTACATAAAGACCGGTTGTTGGTCACTCATTCCATTGCACTTAAAACAAGTACATACCAATTATTTAAAACCACATTATTTTAATTATTATTATAAATAATAATAATAATAACAATAATTAATTAATAATTACGGAATAATTATAAATAATATCTATCTCATTGTTAACCAAATCAACAATATTGTAACCTTTAAGTATTATAGATTTATAACTGTCATCAGTCTTTATTCAGATATATAATAATGACTACAATAATAACTACATATTTTATAATATTATGAATATAATAAATTGCTTAAAATCAAACATTAACCAATAAATTCGTTTCGCAGCATGCACGTGTACAAAAAAAAAATCGGCGGAGAGGGGTCACGAGGAAAAAAATTAAACACTCTTATCGTTAATAAACAAAATATATTGTTAATTTATCGTTATGACGTTATAAAAGTGCAGCTTGACATCGATATTTTTTAAAAGTCTTTATGGATATAATGTCTACATAAAACATTTTCGGGGTTGAACGTGCCTGGCTCACAGGTCAATGACAGTAGATCAGGGGTCTCCAACCTTTTCAAACAAGTGAGCTACAATTGAAATTTTTAGTCCCAGGTGATCGACATCCAGGAGAATTTAAGTCTTTAGGAAGAGATTTGTTTTATAGCAAAAAAAAAAAAAAGGTCTAAGCTCCAAAGAATAAATATTTATTGTTTCTTCATGATAATAATAATAATTCCGAAATAATATCCGATTATTTATTAGGTGATCGACCGATAATGGTAAAATTAATTTTTATAACGATCGACCTATATTCCTAGAAAGATCGACCAGTCGATCGCGATCGACTGGTTGGCGACCCCTGCAGTAGATGATGTGATAATATTATGTTATCCGATTCGGCCAGTGGGGTAGAGTATCGAGAACTAATCCGGAATTAGCCATAGAAACCCGACACATTTTAATTTAGGATAACCTTTGTTCGGCCTATACCTATATACCTCTGGTACTGAAATTAATTTTGCCCGAAAGCCAGTAAGCACCCGAATAAATTGTGCACCATCATCTGAAGTGGAAACGTTGTATAACTGCATATAATAATATATAGGTCTATAGGTTATCTGAGGTTTTCCGAGAGAAAAGAAAACATTTTTTTTTTTTTTACACCAGTTGTTCAAGCCCTACTGCAGACATTACACGCCGGCTCGTGTGAATTGCTGTGTTATTATTTAGCAGATGCAAAAAGAACATTTTAAATCTAAAATATGACAATTTGCAGTGTCCTACGACGACTTTATACACACATCATGCAGTATATAGGCACTGGCGCACTGCGATTACAATATTGTACATTAATTGTAGGCACGCACATCGTATGCGCATTAATATTAATATATTAAACACACTATACTATAATACAGGATGATTCACCGAGCATGCTCCCCTTTTTTTCCAACAATGTAGTTAATCAAAATTTGACTTTTGGAATTCTTAAATATATACTTTTATACAATGTTTTCAAATTATTGATATTTGTTTGTATAACTTGAGGAATGTGCTTTATGGAGATACAAACTCAGTATTTCAAATGATTACCCGCACTTTCAGCTATAAATTATTTGTGCAACAATTGAATTTATAGTTTTTCTGAAACTGTTAACGTATCGAAATCAAAATTCGAACGAGTAGTTTTCTTGAATTTGAGTACTGGGGATAATTATTTAGGTCCACGACCTGTGGTAATGGAGGCTGTGGTAATTTTAAAATGTTAGTTAGTTTGAGAAATAAAATGGTTCAATTAGTACCTATAATAAATACTAGGTCCAATATTACATTATTCATTTTATTTTTGTGTAAAAAACATTTCATGGAATATTATTTTTATTACACATATTATAAAAACTGGGAAACTAGGTACCTACTCGTTTGAATTTTGAATTATACAGGTACATCAACATTTCCAAAAAAATTATCCACTATATCGTTATTACAGTAAAAAAAGGGTGCCGGTTTTCGTTTAAAAAGCAAAAATGTGTTGCGGGAGGACACTTTTTCGGTATATCACAAAAAACGCCAAGAATTTGAAAATACGACCTTTATCAGTAGGTATATATTGTAATATTCAAAAATTTTAAAAATCAGAATTTGAATAAATTCATATTATATTATTATTAATGCGGACGAAACGGGGAGCCGCGAGCTCGGTGAATTACCCTGTAGAGGTTTTCCGACAGTCACGCGCGCTCGCGATCGTATCTGCGGACGGCAAATGAGTTTTCGAGGAAATTAAATTGGAAACGCTCCCTCGGGGGGGAGCGGGCAATCGCGCGCCCGTCGCCGTACCAGCCGGTCGCGCAAAACAAACAACTGTCGAGTGTGTAGCGTCGCCGCCGCCTGCAGTGTATAATTTCGCGTCGGCCATCTGTCGGGGCGATCGCCGCGAACCGCCGGACTTTGTGCGCCCCGCCCCGTCCCGTCCCGTCCAGAAAGCGCGAGCGACTGCGACCACAGCTCGGCTGTTGGTATCGACCGGGCCTCGTAGGACGACGACGCCGCCGCCGCTCGCTGTCCACAATATAATATGCACCTACACTAATTCGTTCTCTAGGACAGTTGGTCAAAAACGTTTCCATCAAAATATAGACGCGGGGTGGGTAGTCCGCATCGTCGAAAATTAATATTCGCCCGCGCAATAACGCGTCACGCATATTTTGCAGGTGCTGTTCGTCGATATCGGAAGATAACATAATATTATTAAATAATATACTATGGCTGGTACCGAATCGGTTCCCGCGCCCCAACCCCACGTGCCGAATCGGTTCCCGTTTGAAAGAGGTATTCTGTGTTAATAAGGAAAGCAGAATTGGTTCCCGTTTAATTACGCACGTGTTCGGGCTGGTACCGAATTGGTTACCGATTTTACAGGCTAAGACCGGTCAACTTTAAAGAAGGCTTGGTTAAAAATGTGCGTTAATGTGGGTTTAAAAAAATGATATAATATATAAATTTCTAAATCGTTGGAACTAATTCGGTTACTCTGAATACCATGTATGGGAACATACTTAATTTCGAAAAAGATGTTTATTTATCACGTCAAACGTGAACTATATAATATATAATATATATATATATTGAATTGAGCGCCATCAAACAAAAAAGATGGTTTAAATAATGATTTTTGAAAATTAATATAATTTAGTATAATTATTGTAGTTTGTAATCATGTATATGGATTACGCAGACATTAGTGAGTATAAGGCCTATGATTACACGTCAAGCCACTTACTTAAAAGAGAATATACATTTCATTTTTAAATTGTTATCATCATAACAGTATACAAAACGGCAGTTAAGTTCTTATATTATTTTTAATTTTCTTTATTATTCCACATTAAAGAGTACATTGGTTTTTTGTTTGTAATACAAACAAAAAATAACTTTCATTTGTAAAATAACAACGTTTAAAATATGTACAAACCCCAAAATCAAAATTATTCATAACTTAAAATATTATTTTCAGTTCTGTATAATAACTATATTAGGTTGTAAGCTTTAAACGTTTTTCCTATTTAACCCAGTAAAAAGGTTAATTAACACAAATCTTTTGACAACATTTAAATCGAAACACTAATATTGTAGTACATGAAAAAATTCTTTCTCTCTTAGCAGTTTCCACTGTCTAGTAAATTAGTAGGTTTAGTGGTAAATTTTAATTGGCATTTGAAATATTTTAGAATATTAAGTCATTCCATACAATATAATACATTTGCAATATTCCGAATTCCCAAATTTTCTGCTCCGACCGCCTAATAAATAAAATTGATTGAAACATTGTATTGAAATAATTGTAGGTATACAATATTAATACCCATTAACAAATCAGCGCAGCGTTTTCGGCGTACTATTTTCGTCTTGTACTCGAGTAAAAAAATAATAATGACAACAGTCGTGCTGCGGCGTAGCAACAATGCACAATGTACACGAACGGAAACGAACGTTTTCTAACGCGCGCCGGATTTCCCGTCACCGTCACGCCCGGGTTTTATTATTTCTAATTGACGCACGACAACGCGCGATTCTCGCTCCCTATATCGAGTTCACGTCTCTCGTCGTCGATATTCTATAAATTTGTATTCTGAGTTTTTTCAACCGTCGTTTATTATTAGGTCTTATGTTGTCGTATTATCATCAGTCGTGGGAAACGCGAATAATCACTATATTAGGCGCGGCCTGCCGATTGTTTTATCATTAATCATTATATATATAGACCACCTGGCTATGATATTATAATATGATATCTTGCCTGTTTCGAAGTAGGTACCTTTGTTTATATTTGTAAAACCATACCTAACGCAAAACAATTCTATAATATTAAATAAATGTACAGGATGACCCACGCGAAGATCTGACCTATAAAATAACTTTTGTTGTTTTCAATATTCAAATTTTTGTTTATTGTAAATAAGAATGCCCAATTACGATAGGCGGGCAATGAAGAAATTATTACATAATATTATTACTGCAATGGTCGGGTCTGCAATTTACACAAACATACGAAGATCAAACACAGCGGTCAGCTTAAATTTTGAAGATATAATATATTTGACATTTATTTACCGATGTAACTATATACAGAGCTACAGACTGAAGAAAACAATTTTTTTTTATTTTACACGGATTACTTCTACGTAATATACAAAGTCATCCAACAGATTGTTCTTCGGTTATTATTTCAAACCATTCGTCGTTATTGTATTTAATTAAAGACATTGTCTACTAACTAACGGGTATGTACGTGCGCAAAGGGCAGTCAAGGTTAACTACAATATACGAGTATTTTTTAGTTCTACACGATTAAATGTGTATAGATGTACCTAATTCACATGTAGGTAGTTAACCAAAACAAAATCAACAGACTAACAATTTTTATTTTAGAAATTCCAAAATGTCAAGATCATAAAAATATAGAAAAATATTGGAGTTATCACCGATTTGCCATCCTTATCAAGTCGATAGTAGAGATAGATTTAAAAACAGGTTACCACTTTAACTATCGCTTTGCATTACCTATAGTAATAGTAAGATATAAGCTAAAATAGGAAATTAAACACAAATTTTTGGCAGTTTGAATCGTTTTTAAATTTTTATACAACTCAACAATATAATGTATTTCCACGTATACCTATAATATAGATGAATATTTTTCAAAACTTCACATTTCTCACAGTGAATTGGTCATTGTATAGATTTTCTAGGCATTCTAATAACATTTCCGAAAAATATAGGTAAAAATATTTAAATAATTATTCATATTGCCAAAAATTCACAAGCACTGTATAGAATTACTGGATTTTCTACATTTCCTATAACATATTATACTTTTGGCCATTAATTTTATCAAATTTGGCATAAGTTTTATCATTGGGTCAAATTCTTCTGAATTTCATAAGTGAGTTATATTATTGACGAATTTAAAATTATAATCACACGGCGTCGTAGTTATGCAATTTAGGTACACACAATATCGTCGTAATGTAAAATATATTTTTTTACAGATTTCGTGTGCTAATTTTAATAAGAATACATTAATATGTAATAAATGATAATATGTGTTGGCTTCTTAGTTTTATTCGATAAAACTGTATTACAATCTATAAAAAATAGTATTTAATAAGTAATTTATTATGATACAATATAATGATACAGTTGGCTTGAGTGGGGAAACCGTTCATCAACAGCAAATATTATTATGCGTTATAATATATTATATAATTATATTTTGTTTTTTTTCTACGAAAAGATTTATTAAAATCATCTGTTTGGTGTGGTGTCTTACTCATTTAATAGTTAAATTTTTTTTTATATTACGTCAAAAAGATATAAATAAATATTTTAAATTAAAATAAATAGGTATATGTATAATATTGGTAATTCGTAATTGGTACGATAAAAAATAACATCAAAGAAAATGTGTTCATCGAAACTAATTGTTTAATTATATTTAATGATCTCTTTTTATCTCATAGTATATTAAAAATAAAATAAAATTACCGACCCGACTCTCTAAATAAGAGCATAATGGGTAAAAAAAAAATACACATATTATATACATATAACTTATAAAGTTATATACACAAGTCATCCGTGTATAGATTCTAATATACCTATAATAATACTGCTGTGGAGACCAAAATATGATCTTTAAAAACCTATCGATGAGATACGTGGGGTCCCGTGGAGTGTGCACGAAACTGGAACCGATATAATACATAATAATAATAATATAAACCGATGTTATATAATAATAACATATTGAATTGTACATCGGCGACGGCGCGACGACCGTCTAAGGTAAACAGCGAGTGGGTCGGTATAATTACCATCATCGGTGTTTTAAAAAATGCGATCCCACTGATCCGTAACACGCGGCGTATACCTCGTCTGCAGTTCATATGTACACTGTATAAACACGAGAGTATATAACCTTGTCGACTTTTTACAAGTGTTGAAAATATGAGTTGCTACTTATTAATTATGCCACGTCTGCAGAATTTCAAACAAATACATATTATAGCCTCGCCGGGGCACCAGACTCGGCGTATACAAGAGCGGGGAGGTTCAAACCGAAATGTTTTCAAGAAAAATGTTTCATATTGGCATGATTATTTCCAAGTCTATATCTTTGTGATTTTTTTTTAAAGATCGATGTCAAAAAACATTTTTATGATAATGTATATGAAATAATTATTATAATTTTATTATTAACTATAGATCGGTGTACCAGCTTACAGCTACCTATATCTGCTACATTGCAGTAAGCTAGCAATATATTATTATTATTTTAAATACTAAAACGCGTTGGCCATGACGTATATATTAAAATATCAATATACGCATTAATCGATAGCATATAGTATAGACAAACCGCGACGTATAACGCTTCTCTGCAGAAACGTATATATTCAGGCACAGGACTGGAGAAGCGACACATTTCGGGGGCGGAAAATCGTAAAAAAATAAAACGATATCAATTGTTAAATGGAAAATGTCAATCACACCATTAATTAATCAATAATTAGCATTTTCAATAAGCATCGTCTATATTTTCACCGAAAATAATAATACTAATATAGCAAATTATATATATTGAAATATATTTTTTATGTATAATTTTAGAAGGGACAAGATAGAAGAGGCAGCGAATTGGAAAGCGCCTATAGGCAGAGAAAACCTAAATACGCCACCGCGAGAGTGCGTGCGCGGTATATCGCGCGTTGGAGGCAACCTAAGGTGTATGTGCACAACTATAATGCAAACAGGCGCGCTGCGATTTAATTCGAATACAAGCGCACATATGGCGGTAATAATGCGCTGAACATTATTATATTATACGTAATTATAATAATAATAATATATAAATTGCGTTTTCCTGTCGTGCGTCGCGGATACGTACAAATCGTCATGTAATCGCGGTCTGTTGTAAATAAAAAATAGAACCCACTCGCTCGATTCGTCTCTCTGCGCCTCGTCGTAATAATAATATACGCCGTAATACTGTCGTCGTATTGTATTTCAATAATATTATTAAATTGTTGTCCGAATAATATAATATTGTATCGCCCGTAGGCACGAATCGCCACCACAACAGTATTGCACAATATGCATATTATATAGATGCGTGTGCGTGGAGGTAGGCGAAAAGAGAAACGATGACATAAATTCAACACCGATTCCTATAATCGACATCGAGTATCAGACGTGTCGGCGGCAGTAATAATATAATATATTCAAAGCTTTTCGAATCGTCTTCCCAACAGTGCCTGAACTAAATTTCGGGAGACCGGGGTGAAACTATACTAAAATATTGGTTATACTACTACTAATATCTTTACAATAAATTGCCATTTCCTAGTCGTTTGATACGTTTATTGCATTTTTATTTGAAATCTAGGACACCGACCTGAGGCACTTAATACAAACAACTCATTTTGAGGCCTCAGTGCGCTGCAACCCCTGCAGCCCCGCTAGATCCAGCACTGTATCCCGACATAGGTACCTATAACATAAATTTCAACGATTGATTTTAGCCCCCGATACATCGCGTTTACAAGGTGGCTTGGTGATTCACCAAGCATGCTCTCCCTTTTTTTTAAGAATCTTGAAAGAGTTATTTTGTTTCAATATGTTAATAGGTAATGATGGTAATATAATATCGTAAACATTTATAAGTACCTTTATAATATTATATTATTATGTGAATACTGGATTGTGTTAATTCTTTGTGCGCATAATTGGTACTTTGATAGTATATAAATTTGTCTATTGTATGTTATTTATTATCCACATGTTTGGTTTTGAAAGTAAGATTATATTTTTCGATACTGTACAGTACAGAAGCTTTGTTTATTTATTTATCCGCATTACTTTACAATGAACGGAAGCACTAAAAATATTTTCTTATTAAATACATAGGTAACATTTTTAATTAAATTATTACAATTACTATTATTATTATAAATGTATAGCTAATATAAATTAGAAATTTAGCATGTAATTTGTATGTATTTGCACGGTTGGTCCCACAACCCTATACATCCGTTGGTTCACAAAATCCGTTTTCCTAATTTTCACGTGTCTACAGCCCCTCCACCTATTTTTTGATTTTACGTTAAATTAAAACGCATGTAAATTACAAAAGTTAGCATGCAAATACAATATATTGATTACATGCTAAATATTTGCCAAAAAAAAAATTGATAATTCCTATGTGGGTGGGGCTTTGGACACGTACGGATAGAAATCGATAATACGGGTACCTCCTAATAACAATAATATTATTGTTTGCGAAAACAGCCGTTTTACGAAATGTTCGTTGTCATCGTCGTCTAACGAAAGTGTATATTATAGTATTATTATTCATTTTACAACGTTTCGCACGCGATTCCTGACGTCTTCGTCGTAGGTCGTAACTCGTAATAGTAGCACCTACGACGGAGTGTGCGCTGCGCGAGATTTTTGCGCGAAACGCCATTCGTCTGGCGACGCGACCTCGTGCGGCGCGGCGGGACCCGGCGACAGACAGACGCCCGTGGGTTTTCGTGGGCCACGCACGCCGCCGCCGCAGGTCCGCTAGGCGTAAGTTTTTGTGTAAAACAGCTAACTGTCCGTCGTCGTCGTCGTCGCCCGCCAGTGTACAATAATAATACTATTATTATTATTATTGTCGTGTGCTTGTGTGCGCGTGCGCGTAGGTGTGCGTAAAAGCTTGTATACAACTCGCGCGAAACACATCGTCGCCGAGTTTTTATAATATACCGTAATAATAATAATAATAATAAGGTCAGACGAGAATTGCGGCGGCGGCGACGTGTCGTAGACTTATAATAATAATAATAATAATAATATTGTAATGCTCGCAAAAACCCTCGCAAAACATATTATATTATTATTATCGACGACCAACGAGCGCGAAAAGCGTAGTTCAGTAGTTCAGTGGTACAGTGTGTCCCAAAAGTCTCGTATCGCCGTTATTATATATTTTCGTTACGGATCAGTATATTTATAAGCAGTTTTTTTAAAGTTTTGAGTACGGAAATTCTAATTGAATCGTAAAAGATTTACATTTTTTTTCAAAGATTCAAAAATGTTCAATATAAGTGAGGTATTTTGTACTTTCAAGGAAGCCATTATTTTGATCATATTTAGTAAACCGGTTCAAAAAAAAAAAAAAATGAGAAAAAATTGACTAAGTTAAAGCAAATTAGGTTTTTGATTTTCTAAGAATAATCATTAGTAAAACACGAATCGCATGATGCTTTAATCAATTTCGATTAGGACTAATCTAATTATTGGTGAAGCTTTCAGTAAATATTAAAAAAACTTAATTTTTGATAACCGTTATTTTGTCTGTCGTAATTCAAAATAATTAATTGTTCTACATTTCGCCTGACAAAACGTACAAAGGTATATAATTATAGCTCATCAAAGTTTTCATTTGAGTAACAATAACAATAGCTGTGTCTTATCGTTTAATGTACAACGGAACTGATTACCTACTTTCAAGAATTTTAATTATCGTGAAGTGAACCTAAAATTACGAAAGCTATGGCCTAAAGCCCTAAAATGATATTACAGTTATAAACGTGATTTATAATAAGAAAATACACGTATGGCAATTTTTTAAATTATAATTAAGATTATTCACTTTTGTTCTATCTTTAACTCGGTCGAATTTCACTCAATTGTATTATTATAAACTTATATTATACCATTCAATTAGAATTTTCGTAATACGTAACAACTGTAAGAAAAACCACATTTAAATATCAATTTTGATTTGCAAACGGAGATACTAATAAGGGCGATGCGGACTTTTGGGACACACTTTATAATATAATATTGTATCGTCGATATTACAATATTATTATGCAAATGTCACGCCGTACACATTTATTATAATCATATAATAATAATAATATATATATGTGTGTATCCGAAGCCTCAGCTATATAGCTGGCAGCTGTTATGAATTATATATTATATGGGTATTATAATACATATACCGATCGACCGATAAACGACGACGGGAAATCGAAATCGCGAATAATATATTATGGTCGGTAGGTACAGGTAGGTAGGTGTAGGTCGAATATACGCGTCGTCCTCCCGGCTACCGTTTAACGCAAATAGTTTTTTTTTTTTTTTACGAGCCTTACATTTTTTTTCTCTTCAAACGACGCCACCGCGAAGAGAAAACTTTACGACGCGCGTAAAAAACGCGACTGTGATATCATAATAATATTATATTATATTATATTATTATATAGACAAATCCGATCCGTAGTAGGTACCCAAATTAATATTATATCTATACATTTTTATATACGAGCAATGTACAAAATTTAATCTCTTCCCACGGCGCGGCGGTGATAATTAATAATGATTCGGGACCAACTGCGTACCTATAGTATGTTTTTCGGGCACATTGTAACATGTTAATAATAATAATATGATGTTTAAACACGGTGTAATTAATAGTATACTATAATCCAATCGTTCGAGATCAGTATCTAAAATAATATGTAATAATATGTCAAATTACAAGTGTGTTCAAAATATTATAATAAATCTATATTTTATTTTTGCAGGCAGTTATACCTATTTGGAAAATGGGCGCAACTAAACTAGAAATTTCGCAAGGACCGGTGCTACAACCTCGCAAGACTTCCCGAGATATCGTACCGTAGCTGCAGTTGTATTTGCTTGTATACAGAGTGATTCATCAGTCAATATGCTCACTCCCGTTGTTCCTTTAATAATGAATTTATTAAAATTCTGATTTATGTAATTTTTAAGTGTACTTAATAAGTATTATATTTTCAACAATTCAAATTTTTATAGTAGTGTTCTATGACGATATAAACTTGTTTTTTTTTCAAATGATAACCAACCTATTTTCTGTAAGTTATCAAGCAGATGATATTTTGCAATTTGTATGTAGCTATAAATCATTATTTGAAGCTCGTTCAGATCGAAGAGCAGTTTCCTAGTTAGAAACATATGTATATATTAAGGAGTAAGGACGATGGTTCTATAAAAATATAAAATACATGCAAAATTGGCACTAGTGTTTATTATTCTCGGAAAATGTTTACAAATTAGTAAATTATACAATGTTGATAGATTAATATATATCATTGAACATTGTAACTAGTCATATCCGGATACCCTCATACTTTTCAATCACCGTATTATGGACCTATAATTATTCTGAGTAAGTACCTACTCAAAGTTAAATAACTCAAAAACTACTCAATTAAATTAAATTAAATTCAACAACAACTATTTCAATTTAAGTATATATTAATATTTTCAAAAAAGTCATCTGATTATCAATTTATTGAGAAAAGAGGGTTATTCTTATTTAAAAAAGAGATAAAGGTATCACTAAAGGATAATATACTACTTAAATAAATTGTTAAATAGTATAAAAATATAGGTATTTGAAAATAAAATCCTTATAGTATAATACTTAAATATAATACTTAAAATACTTTTATTACATTAAATAATTTACACCGAACCAAAATAATGGAAAATAATTAATTATAACAAGCATGCCCACGAAGACAACCGATTGCAAAAAAACATTTGCAATATTTAAAAAATCTAATTAAAAAGACGCTCCACTGCCTCTCCTCTTATAGAAGTACCAATTTATACCAGGTCGTAAGTGGTACAGTGGTCGTATAGCAAGTGCACTATGTTAGGTACACCCCGAATTTTTGTATGTAATAGTACCTACGAAATTTTAAATGATTATCTGTCTGATTTTCCTTCTTTTTTTTGCAATATGCAGGTATCACGGGGATAGAATATAGCAGCGATAGACAAGCTACATACACATGTTATAATATACCCGAATATTATAATTATATAAAATATTTATATAACACCTCGACAGTTCGTTTACCTACGTGCATATACTGCTTATACTATGGCCAGTTTCGGAGTTTTTCTTAGAAACTTGTAATATTATTAAAAATAAGTGACATTTACCGCGAGACGCCTGCAATTTTTAACGAAGTCGATTTTGAATGTCCTGCCTTAAATATTAATACTACTGGATTTCATTAATTTTATATATAAAATTATTAATATATAAATATATTAATAAATATATTTCAACGGGTACGCGAATATATTATTATTAGCATATAACAGACACGAATGCACCACATATAATTCGATGAATCGATTCTTAAATGTCGATAGTTCATCGTTTTTATTCCGGTTTTAAATCTATATTATAATACACATTATTATATTACCAGCCATAATACGATTTGCAATTTTAATTTCGAAGACCCGACAATCGAATGTACGAGGTTAATCGTATGCTTATTAGTTATTCCGTGGCCATATAATTAAAAACTCTACACACGCTCCCTCAGGTAAATATACACACCTATAATATTACCTATTACACATTTACACGTTACTAATTTACATAATTTAAGTCTATAATATACAATAACGAAATACTTCCAATAACCAAATTATTCGCGTTCAAATTTATCACATCCAATATAACAACAAGCTCGTGATAATGATAATAACAATATTATTAATTAATTGCGTGAGGTGTTCAGGTGTTGGGTAACATATATTATATTCAACTGCATAATAATATATTATGATATTTCGCAGCTAGAATAAATTTTAAATTCAATGTTTAACAGATTTTTTCAATATGTTAATATCCATACACTTCTGTTTTTCTTTGTCGGTCCTGTACTAGCGCCCCTCCCTCCCCCCTGGTATCCACAACAACCACTTTCTTCCCCACCATCCATCCATCCATCCCTATTACTATATATTATATCCCTTCAAACAACGTTGCTATGGACACTGCGATACCCCAAAGAATCTCCGAATAATAATCTTAACTTCGCATGTACTATAATTATTATGATATGTGTTATATGAGTTATGACAAAATACCGAACATCAACGATCATTTTACCACTCGCCCACCATTGCTATACAGAGAACCGCACATCATCGTTTGCTATAAATTTAACCATACCTAGTTTATAATAATAATATGATAAAATATACAAAATATATAAAAATATCATATAATGATAATATCTGTAGCCTCATGTTCAGATAATTTACCTATGTTTAGGTCTAACACGTCTAGAACAATGCGTTTAAAAGAAACGCAAAATATATGAAGTAACAAAAAGAAGAAGATAGATACTTCAAATGAAACTGGGAAGAAGATTTATTTTTCGTAGAACAAAATAGTAGGCCATTTTGTTTCATATGTCAATCGTAACTATCACAATTTAAGGTCATAGACTAAAAAAGTCAATGTGAAACAAATCACAATTCGTTTACCGAAGAATTTCCTACTGAAGCCTGAAGATTCTGATTTAAGAAAAAATTAATTATATGCACGATGAAATCAAAATTAAATAAACAAAATATTTTTTAGTTGCATGTAAATGTTTTCCAAATAACCCGATATATAGGTAAACCGCTATATCTACCGAAGCGAGTCTTTATAATATGTCGTTTAATATTGCTCAAGCAATGCACTGATGGGATATTTATTATACAGAGAGTTTCAAAAGTCTTCATCTGATTTAAAACAATTCATATTTATTCAAACGAATACGATAGAGGGTGGGTTGAAATAAAATATATTCTTAAATCAATCAAATTGTTATTAGTTTGATTACAAATGTCTTCGCAAGATTACGAATTTACTAGTAATAGTTCAGCAATCGTCTGGGAAGAATTTACACTTTATAGATGTATAGGTATACCGTATACCCGTGGTTAGGGTCACATATAGAAAATTTGTAAGCAAACTAATTAAAACTTGATTGTTTAAGAATATATATTTTACTTCAACCCATCCTATATCTTGATTTTTAAAATAAATATACATTTTTGAAATTCGGATGAATACTTTTGAAACACGCCGTATAGCAGTATAATACTATTATAATATTATTATGATATATATGATGAGGGGCTTAAATTATAGAATAGACGTTTACCGCTAAAATAGTACGTCTTCTGTAACTGTAAACCGTTCGGCGTGCGTGGTGATAATATACCTTATTCATTTCTCACATTATTATGTTTTACTGATTAAGTGGTTTTAATAAATTACAGATTGATGGTTCAAATCAATAGTTTGTAAAATAAATGTAATCAAATAGACTATACCTATATTACACAAAGTCGCTAAATAATAATTATATATTATTACGACATGAAATTGAATCTTTACTTCAGCCCAAAATCCAAATGCCCGACCAAGTGCCATTATATAGTGGCTCTTTCCCTATATACATAATATAATATAAGAGGTATAAAATATATTATATAATAATAATAGGTACATTTATTTAGCGAATAAAATAATTATGAATGTAGGGAAAAAAATCCTCGGGAAAAATAAGCCACAGAAAAAAATCAATTTATTTATTTAAAAAAAAAAATTATATTAAGTGTTGTTAATTATATTATTAATTCTAAAATAATAGCAATAGTATTCTATAGTTATAATGAATGTGTTGATTTTACAATAATACAATGTGTATTTTATATTCTGAACAGTGCGATGTATGTATTGATTTTACAATGATGTGTGGTTAGAAAAAATACATTTAATTTTCTAAATAATAAACAATAATAATTCAACTTATTGTATGTAGTTGCACACATACTGCAACATGTATATTTAATAAAGAATCACCCTGTACAAATTATAAAATTATACATCTTTAGGTGTAAGACATAAATCACTTGATTTCAAGATTGATCCATAAAATACCATGTTATTTTTGTTCAATTTATAGCATTTTACTGAAGGAAATTCCCATAAAACATTTTTTTGTTTCAATACTAACTGTTTTATAAATTACTTTGAGTCTCACACATCTATCTCCAGAGTTAAGATTTGTCTTCTTTTTCATAGTGTTTGGATACTTAAATATTATGACCAACTGTGTTTAAAATTAAAAATAATAATTTAGTACTTTTTTCAGTAGATTTTTCTTCTTGGCTTTTTTTTTGACTACCTTATCAAATATAAGTACACTTATATTGATATTTGACTTGAATAACAACGTGCGTATTATGCTATTATGCATTTGAGAAACACGAGTTAAATTATTTATAAATTTATGTGACAATATTAATTGTTCTCATAATATATTATATTCTTAATACCTATTAAATACATTATAATAAGTGAATAGTAAACATAATATTCTTCATTAGGTATTAGTAAACTAATTGGTATCATGATAACAAAATTAAATAACACCATTAATGTATTTTTCAAAGATTGGACATGAGAATTATAATAATATGCTTGAACAATTGAACCCGAAAAAACAATACCTACCATAACTAATAGATGGTACCATATTATTACACTATAGGTACCATAACCAATATTGTATTATTATTTAACTACAAATTTAGACGACATACACCTGCAGAAAACGGCTAAATGTACCTCTTTATTATTATACAAGTCACAAGTGTATCGAGGGCGTAACTGACGATGACGTATAGATATTATGGTCAGACAAATTTTTTTCTCTTAAAACCGCGCGATTTTGATTTCACGTATAATATTCTTATCGGTTTTTAATTAATTCTGCACGCACATATTATAATATATTATTAGGGGGGTGGTTAGGTTACCCCTAGGTTCAACCAATCCCCCTCCCCTCCTCTCCTTCACACTTTTCAGTTTTTGTTTTTTTTTGCGTACGTGCTTGCCTATAGCGATATATTATAAAATATACATATTATAATATTATATATATGTGGTGTGTATAATATTTAAATATTATAAATTATAATGTCGATGATTTACGACGAGAGATAATAATAGGTAAGTATTGTTATTATTATGTTTGGAATCGTGACGTCGTTCTTATAATATATTACAATGCGCAGACCGAAGACACGAAAACTCGTACACGCGGCGTTTCACTGCAATAATGTTATTGTTATCGTGGGCCCTTGGAAAACGTTCGAGTTGTGAAAAAAAAAAAAATAATAAACGATCGTTTACCATCCAGCGATGGCTCGTCCGCTTGTTACAATCCTGCGAGATTTTAGGTATAAGTACCTCTACTAGTCTATACTCGTATAATATATTATCATTGTAGAATATTATCATTACTATTATTTGTATACAACAACTGCGGGTTTCGACGATCGTTCTATCGTTCTCATTTTTTTGGATCAAAAATGTGCTTTAGGAATTTCCGCCCTAGAACTGCCAGTTTTCTTTCGTCCTCTGACGTAGCCCATGTTTCGCATGCGTGTTATAGAATTACCCGTCTTACTAAAACCTTGTATAATCGCATTTTTGATAATAACTTAGACTTGAACGATATAGTTAATCGATAGAATCTAAAACAGGGTGTGAAACGAATATTTTTTTAACTTATCATTAATCATTGAGAAAAACAAATAAACGATTTTTAAACAACTATAGTGTAATCATTTTCCGCTCTCACGAGTATAATATGATATGAAAATATAAAATATTATATACCTAATTAGTGCATTTTATAGTAAAGATATTAATAATGAATATTTTTTAGGAACAATCCACCTGGAATTTTGATGACAATGCAACTCGTGTTACATAGCCTGAGATTTTTGATATAAATTATCGATTTAAATGTGTTCGATTTCAACATAAATTATGTTAAATATCATCATAAATAAATTCGATTTTGTTTCCATTATAGAGGATTTTTAACGATTTTTATCGATATTTAAAATCGATTTCTGCTAGGGCTTTTTATTTAAATTATATACACCACGCAGGTGCGCGCTGTAAGTAGGTACCTATATTTTAGTGTGCATCATTTTTTCAACATAAAAAAAAATATATCTACAATAACTATACGCGAGGGGAAAAAACTGGAAATCACGACATGGGTCTGTGGCCTGTGCGGACGCAGAAACTAAACACGCTGTGCGCCGTGCGATGATTTCCATTCTTATACCTAATAATAAATATAATATATTGTATCGTCGTGTTGCGATTGTTGCACCGCCGCCGCCTCGTCCGTCGCGCTCGGCCGAGTGTGACATTTTTTTCCTTCTTCGCTTTGCCAGAGAGTTCTTCATCTGGTAGGTACACATAGTAATAAGTGTGCGCGTGCGTGTTCACATCGATATTATTATTATTATTATACTTTATATAGGTAGGTTACTTCCATGCAAGGTGTTTGTAATATTGTAGGTACCTGGGTATTGTGGGTATGTTTATCCTGTACAGGGTGTTCTCAATTAAACTGTTAAATCTCGGTGACAATATTTTAGTGTTTGTGGAAAGTAGGTACACTGTACAGTTAAAAGTATCTATAATAATAATAGCCAATAGGTCTATAACATTTTTTTGCACTAAAAATCTAATTGTTTGCCACTTTTTATGAAATAAATATGTTTTTTCAATAACAGAATGTGTTTTCAAAAACTTCATAATCGGCAGCAGAATATTTTTCTATATGTGTATAGTTTCTATTGAATATTTATTAAAAGACATATTTTATGTTTAAACTTTAAACCTTTAGACTCTATTTAGATAGACGAGCTGTGTCACGATTTGGATACCCACTATTTTATGTTGCAGTGCTAACTTTTGATTTAAAAATAACTATAACTATTCGATATCCACGTAATGTATAGTAGCCAGGAGGTAGGCACAACAAATTTATTTATTTAACAGATCTTATGGCTTAGCCCTTGTTTACTAGAGTATACAATATGTACAAAAGATAAATTAGATAATTATTTTAAAGATTATAAGATTTACAGCGAAACAAAGAAAAACCTATCAAATAAAAGTTTACAATAAATGTATATCATAAGGGTTCATAACACAATCGTTACATTTCATGAACAGACATGCGATGAGAAAGGAGCAGGGATCTGCATTGGCGCAAAACATATTATAACCGCCAATTCAACTGCAAATATTAAAAACGTTAAAATATGGTATTATACGTTGAGTATACCTAAACCTCATATATAAAACCAGAATTTGAATAAATTCATTATTAAAGGGAAAAATGGGGATGACCATGACCATGAAGCACGGCGTGAATCACCCTGTTCATTACCGAGTTAAATGCGTACGCACCTACATAAAACAATTTATTATATACATGATGTGTATATTGTAGGCAGGTAGAAGCAATTATTTTTGTTGTTTTTTTTTGTTATTTTATCTATCATTATTATTACTATTATTCGTTTGTATAGCTATAACGCGTGTGTTTCATTCATCCGAACGGAATAGAAATCGCCGTAGTGTGACGCGCGATGATGATGATGGGAACTGCAGCTACAACAACGGGTCTCCCGGACGGACGGCGATCGTAAATCGTGTAAATTAAAATAATAATAATATTGTGTACTATTATGGGTAGAGCTGCAGCAGGAGTCGATATTATATTATATTGTTATATGAAAGGACGCCGCCGCCGCTCCGCTCGGTCGTGTTGATTTATAAAAAACGATTTATCTATACATAATATTATTATTATTGTACCTACGCGTCGAGATAATAAACATTGACGCGCCCTACCGTCGATCTTTCAAACGGAACGATCGCGTATTTGCTTTGGGTCGTTGTTGTTGTTTTTCGATTCCCCCGTACATATTATAGGTAGCCCGGGTAGGCGGACGTCCGTGCCGGGCCTACGCGAGACCGCACCGAACGATTTAATCTCATAATATAATATTGTGGCTGCGGCGATAAATAATATTATATATTATAATTTATAGGTATACCGATAATATTCAGTATTATAATATTCACAGCACGTGAATCGCTTATCGATATTATTTTTCGACACGAATCGATCACAAATGCACGAACTACAGCATACGATGTAAAAAACATTACCCAAGAAATTACAAAAAAGAATAAGTCTAAACTAGTTTTTGAATAATTTTAGTGATCATCCCTCATAGCTGGGTAAAAAATTAAACTCGGGGAAAGTTTTAGAGTATAATTAGTTTGGAAAAATTAATTCGGTGCCGAAAAAAATAACAATAATACTAACGCTTTACGCCGTATTCAGTGGTGTCGGGTTCGCACTATAAACGCGTTAAAACACTTTTTAACCGACATCCGTCATTCAAGTCGTACTAATAACTTACCAGCAGGGCCGTCCCGAACAACAATTTATGGGGGGGTGGTAGATCTATTAATTTGCCGACTGAAAATTTTTTTATAAATTATATAAAAATATATAATAGGTGCTTCATCTATTGATACATACAATTAGATATTAATTTGAAAGTTTTTCAAAGTTGCCCATAATGTTGCTATTTTGTTCATATCTAATTGATCAACCACATCTTTTTCCACGCTTAAAATCATAAGTGAATCCAATCTATCATCACCTATAGATGATCTTAAATTATTTTTTATTAATCGTAGTTTTCTAAATGATCTTTCATTCGTTGCGACACTTACTGGTGCAGTCAAGGCCAATTTACAGATTTTATTAGCCCATGGTAAAATGTGTTTCATTTCTTCAGATTTATTTATAAGAATATCAAATGTATTTGAATCACTATCATGGCACATCCCGATTAATATTTCCATTTCTGCTTGAACATAATCTATGTCTTTGCATTTTGCTTCTACAGTATTGGTAGGAAATAATGCTAGAGTACTTTTAATGACATCAAGGGAAATTTTTTCCTTTTTAAGAGGATGAGACAACATTTGGAATAAAGGCTTAATTTTTTCAATACAACTTTTCAAATTATCTTTTGATAAATTGATTAATGTTGACAAGACGCATTTGAATTCTTTTCGGTAAAAAGTTTTAATATCATAAATTACTTGTGTATTTGAATTTGGATCTAACCATGCTGGAGGCTTTTTCTGGCGATGGTGAAGTTTAAAATCAGCTTCAGGATCAATTCCAAGGGCACTTGAAAATGATATTGCACTTTCAATTAAATTGTCCATAGCTCCATTATCTTTATTAATATCATCTAAACTGTATATTGTAACATCAATTAAATTAGCAGCATCAATAATACATACATTTTTTTTTTCCAAAGTTTCAGTAAGCATTTTAAGTTTGTACATTATATTTTTCATAAATATTAAAGATTATTTATGTTAAGTACTTTAAGTATTTTAAGTATTTTTACTTACTTGTTTTGAACTTGATTTAGAAGCTTCGAATGGGTTTTTAGGAGCACCAAAATGTTTAGTACCGACTTTTTTACCATTATGTATATTTTTTTCATGTTTTTGTTTATAATCATTGTCAAATGTTTTGTCACATTCCAAGCACTCTAATTTAATCCGCTTTCGTTTGCCGGAATTTTTTTCATTTTTATTGCCAAAATTCATGATTATTTAAATAGCAAAATGCAAAATTATATGAATAACAGAATAATAAGAAAAAATAATCACATAATATTAAAATTATAATAAATAGAACACTAAAGACTAAACAGTTTATTTCTAGTGGGTAGCTACAGTACACGATGTTACCACTATGATGTAACCTCGGACGAATAGTCGAATAGACGACAATTGATAACTATCGACTGCAAAAGTGCAACAAATTTCAAGAAGAATAAAATAATATTTTATAATACCAAGAATAAGACAAGTCAATACATACGGGCTACGGGTAACAGTTTACATACTTACGTGTTGTACAACAGTTGCGCAATGTACTGATAGTAGATAAACACATCTATTTTTAGCATTCGGTGTAATTGAAGTGTCGTCGTCTTAATATCTTAGTTTTATCTTTTATAGAAATATAATATTATATACAAATATATTTTGAAAATAATAAAAATACTATTAAAATACTGACGATGCCAAATTGCCGACAACTTTTACCAAGTGTCCAATTTGCCGACTAAATATTTAAAAAATCATGAGTGGGGGGGGGGGGTAGACACCCCCCCACGCCCCCCTCAAAGGACGGCCCTGCTTACCAGTGGCGACCAACCCTATGACAAGGTGTAGCAGTTGCTACACATTAAACCAAGGGGAGAACAATATTCAAAGAAAATTATTTAATAAAAGTAAGTTGTTAGCAAAAAATACTTAAATTGGTCACTTTTTGGTCACATTTATAATTAAAATGGGTTCACTTTTTTAAATAGCTTAAACCACTCCCAACCTTGATGGTACCTATTTCTTGATAAGTTATTAATACTTAAAAATAATAACAGTTAATAAAATAAAACCATTACATTTTGAGTTTTAGAGGGGTGGGTGGGTAAAATTATGTCTTGCTACACCTGAAAAATATGTCTTGTGCGCCACTGTAACTTACAATATACTCACACTCGCTGTCGTTGTAGCAAATATGTCTATAGTTGAAAATGTGTCTATAAAAGCCGGGGGTATCCCGGAACGGTCACGGCACATAATATAAGACAGTTATAATATATATATATATATATATAAAAGATGAACAAATTGGGTGGTACAATTTAGGTGATACAAAGTTCACTGGGTCAAATTTACCTATGAAAAGTATAGCAATAGCAAAACGTGGCCGGTTCAGCCATGGGCGTCCCCAGACATTTTTCAAGGGGGGGGGGCAAAATTAATTTAGAAAATAAATGAAAATTTTTTTATACATTTTGTTTATAGTAATAATTAACATAATAATAATAATAATAATTTATTGGCCATTATTAAATGGTGTAATAATAAACATAATAATAATGATAGGTATACTGTCATATAAGCGACACAATAATATACACAATGTAACAGCAAACAGCTAATAATTTATTGTCATGTGAGCAATCAAAAATTACGATAAGATAAAATAATCCGATTATTATTACCTAATGATAGTTTTCATGGATAGCCGTGCGTTGACATATAGCAACATAGGTAGACCTATTTTTAGAAGCTAATTTCTCATTAGGAATTTTATCAATTACTGTGGAAATAACATTTTTCCAGAGGGGGGGGGGGCAAGTGCCCCGTCTTGCCCCCCCCTGGGGACGCCAATGGGTTCAGCTATAAATTTATAAAAAAAAACAAATCTTTGGAATGGGTCTTACGCACCTAGTGGGGTCCGCAATACACAGCAGGTGGATTGCCTACCTGATAATTTATTACTCACATATTTTCGCGATCCAATGCAGTGAATTACCTAGGACCTAGGTGGTTTGGATGCATGTAAATCACTTAAGGTTAATCTTAACTTAATATTTGCCTCAGGCAACGCTGGGCGGGAGAGAACGAGACGGATCAGACTTTTCTTGATATAACGAATAAAAATACATAATGACCCAAAATAAATTGAATATTGTAGTAACAATATAACTTAGTATATTTTAACCATTTTATATTATAAAATAAAATATATTATTCATATAGATTTGGCATTATTAATTTTTTTAATGCACAACGAAGTGCTAGTATTTGATAATTCATGTGTTATCACTTGGCAAGTATTATCAATATCACAAGTGTGTTAATGTGTTATCACGCGTATCCATGGAGATTATTTAGAAAACAAAATCTACAAACCACCAAGACAGTACACACTACACAATGTCCAATATTATTGACTATTTGAGGTAGCCAGTTATTGTTTTATTTTTCTACCTTAGTGTCTTATGCTCTTCTAATCAATTCTTATAAGAAAAATAAATAGTATTCCGTTTGTGTATTGTTTTAAAATACTTTTTATAGACACTGTTAAAGCGTTTTTTCAAAATTTATTGTTAACAATAAATTTTACAACAATAATATTATACTGTTATCGAAGTGACGTTGACTGTACGTATAGATTTTTTTTCTCTTATGAAAATGAACGACAACGATTTGGAAGTAATTGATTGTCTTGAATCACCTCGTGAAACACCAGAGCCGTCCGAACAGATGTCAAATATTGCCGTAGACGTGGTAGCTTACAATATACACCTTACTAGTTTTATGCACTACAAACACTACTGAACATAATATGTTTATATTTAATATTGTAATGTTTTCAATGAACGTTAATGTGGACATATTTTTCTTTTAGGCTATGAGCCCAGCCAGTGTGTTGGGCAGTCGTAGACCATCGATTGATGGCATGTCTAGCACGTGTACATCACAGTCAGAAGTACGCTCATTTAAAGATCGTCTCCGAGAACACGTTAATCAAGTCAAGGTAAATTCAATGTGATATTATTACTTCATTTTGTGAATGGTTTTTTTGACAATCCCTATTTCCAGGAAAGAGCCTCCAACACTGTGGTAGTTGAACAAACTAAAACCAAGGTTCAACCAAATATCAAACAGCCTGCTGAACGTCTAGCCCAATTGGTATGTTTGACCATTTTCTTATTGTAAAATATGTTGTTTATTTATTCATATGAACGGAATCCGTTACCATTTTGCATATTATGTATATTATCATTTTGTGTTTGACAAATCTAGTTTATAATTCTTACACATTTGAGTAGGTATAATATTGAATTGAGTCATTTAGGGTTGAGAGTATTTAAAATGTATTCCATACAAATTATAAGGTAGGTTGAATAGAATCTATAGTGTACATTTGTTAACGTAACTGCACTTATAAGAACCTGTAAATAAAATTAATAAATTACAGCGACACTCATAATCCATACATAATAATAAAAATTAATAGTTAACTAGAAAATTAACTATATTATCTATACCTAGTCAGATGATATATGTTAAATCTCATTTAAAAAAAAGTGTATCATTTACTTATTATTTTGTGATTCATCGTTAGTATTATTTAGTTACATGTCATCTATTTGTATAGATGTACAAAATTGTTTTGTGAATATTTATATCGCCATTTTATTGTTATAATTAAATAAATTTAACTTATAATTTATGTTAACTTTTATACATCTTGTGTTTCATTATTTGAAGTTGACATAACAGACTTAAGTTATTTTAAAAGTAATTTCATGTATTATAGTTTGCTAGTCATTAAACAAGTTTCAAGTTAAGATACATCAGAGCGTATTTTAATGTTATTTACAATCTTCGGACCTAGGTCAATACTTATCTTAAATATAACTTGAAGATTATAAATTATGATATTAATAAAGAACTTTAAAACAGTGTAATAATGCATTCTGTAAATAGTACCTATCCATATAAACAGTTTTAATATTTTTATTGTACATAGTTTATTTTAAACAGACACATTTAATTATAAGAAATGTATCAAATTAATTACAGAATTTAATAATCAATTTATTAATTAAAATTATATTGTTTAGAACGTTTTTTTTTTTTAAACAAAATATATATTTATTTTTAAAATTGTAAATATTATTAAAAAAAAGACAATACTTTTTAATTATTGTCTTTTTTATTGGGTTACATTTATGATGTACCTATAAGTTAACTATTTAATTAATAATAATATATTTAATCTGTTAATAGTTTCTAGATATTAGTATATGTTATTTTTATTTGATAGAAATTAAATGTTTTTCTCTTTTGATATCATTTATTACCTATTTATTTTGTAATCAAATTTTTTATTTCGATTTTCAGATGAGTTCAGAAAATCAGGCAGTTGCAGCTGCTTTAGAGAAACATGAAAAGGATAAGATCAGTAAAAATGTGGTCATAAACAATATGCAAGAGGTACCTTTAGATATAATAATATGTTCACAATTCAGTTAAATAAATTATTTATACAGGTAACTTCAACACTTGCACTGGTTTGGTAATGTGCACAAATAGCCAATACACGAATGAGTACGAAATATCGTTTTAAATCTCCAACTGATTTTTGGTAGGTAAAAATAAAATAATTTTTTTTTTATATTTTTAATGATTCTTTCTAATTATTGCATTTGAATTCTATTGTTAGTTTTACCATTAAGTTAAGTTTCTTTCACGGGCCGTTTCATCCTTATCTATCAACCATAGTTCCTGCAACACAGCACCTGCATTTCCTCACCTGTCTGTCTTTGACAGGTGTACTTTACGAAGCATGGACTTAACTGATTCACATAATAAACATATGCATTAAGCTTTTGCATCTGCTTTTATTTTTTCTCACATTTTACATTAATTGAAATCTTTTATACAATAGTCATAATTAAAAAATAAAAACTAATTTGTTCATTTGAATAAGTGTTCAGTTCTTAGCCTATAACGTATGTTAGTGACATTATGTATGATTTTATTTTATAAAGGTAGACCATGAAATTGAGTGTTACAATTTTTTCACCAAAGTATGGGACCTTCCTTCTAAAACTGAAGAAATTCATGAGAAATCAGCTGAATCCAGCGGTAAATATCTAAATTATTTTAATTTTATTTATACATATTAGTATTTATTTTAGTACTTTAGTTTAAAACAAGGAAATTATAACACAAATATCTAATGACATCTTGTGAGAATCTAGTAGACTATTTTATCTTTGTACAAACTAATTTTAAGAAATCCACTTATTGTTAATTTAATGTTGTTAACTTTAAACTGAAAATAAGTTTCATATTTCTATAGATGCAGAAGTTGGTTTTTCCAATGAAGAAAATAAAAAACTAGTCACAGAAGATTATTTAGGACTAACAGATGGAGAGGACATTGATGTTTTAGATCATACGTTGGTACCATTTTTGGATACATCTATAAAAATAAAAGAAGCAGCGGAAAAGATTTATTTTATTCCAGATGGATCCCAAGGTAAGAACCCTGATTAATTTATATATTGCAAAAAAATATTCTATTAATTTAACAATTTGAATGTCTAATTGTATTTTACTATTATCTATTTCTTCCAAGTTGTTATTTAAAATTTTTTTTTGCTATGTTAAATTGATTTTCTTGTGGGTTATTTTTAGATGTTAGTATATAGCTCTAGCTAAACACTAAAAAAAATATTACAGAAGAATAAATTATGTACCTAGATCAGAGGTGACGTACCTTTTTCAGGTCACGTGCCAACATTAAAACCAAAGTTTTCAAAAAATGTCATGTGCTAGTAATAGGTTATAATATATTATAATATTATGTTCATTATTCAAAAACTTTTTTTCTGAGGAAATAGCATGGGTCTTAAAAAAGTTCACTGAAATTAATTTAATATTAGTTGTGTTAGTCTTAAATGTTTTAATGAAACACAAACAGTATTAGCTTTATTGAACATTGTTTTGATTTGAAATAATTCTTTGTGAAAAACAAACTTTCTCATATTATGTACCTATGTTGATGAGAATATTGGGTTTTTTTAAAATGAGCTATGAGCCTCATTTTTTCAAAGTACAAAATGTTATGTTTGGAACCAGCGAGTTCCTAACTTTTATAACTGATGAGTTTATTTTTTAGAAATAATAAATAATTTTGTTTTTTGTTTTTTTTTCACTTAACGCAAGATTAAACAATGAAACAAAAATATTTTTACATGCAGGAAAATTTGGTCAACGTGACATGCTTGTAGCACGCTTGTCATAGGTTTGTCACCCCTGACCTAGATTAATAAATAAATAATTTTAGTGGATCTTACAAAACGGCTGAATTCGAGACAACCGCGATACCTAGAGAGAGAAGGACTTTATGTTGGTACATATCCTCCAGTCTATGAAAAATGCCTAAATAAACTTCAACAAAGACTTCTTAAAGCTAATGAATTGTAAGAACTGTTATGAATATGAATATGTTGAAATGGTTAAAACTGGTTATTAACTAATAATTGTTTATGATTTTATTATTAGTCATTGGTTTGGTGAAGATGGTGAACCAATTAGATTACCTGATCCTTTGACTAGTCCATCCTGCTGTAATTTATTAGACTCTACTGAAAATCACGGGTATTTGGATATTAAGTACACAAACGTAAGTATATTATTATTGATGTCCATTATTAATAATGATAGTTCACTGTTAATACTGATTGTATTTTTTCTCATAACAATTTATTGTGCTTTCAGGCAATACCGTTTAAGAGCCCCTACAGTTTCAACAGTGACTCACAAGATTCTAAAGAAGTAAAATTTCTTTTAGAATTAGAAATTTCAAAAATTCAGTTTAGTCATCACACTCTTTTTAGTCGACAACATGTTTTAGACAAGCAACTGTTACAACTGTATTATAAGTATAAGTGCCGTCAAGATATCGCAAGAACAAAAATGTTGTCTGGAAGGTTGGAGGCATTACGCAATGCTAAAGATACTTTAGTTAAGGTCATGTCAGAAGAAAACAATGAAGATTTGTTGGAAATTCATCAAAATCGTTTACATAGGTTCAAACATTTCTCAAAACTAGTGATTTTGTTTTAATACTTTTACTTTTTATTTAGATATAAAACAGAAATTAAAGAAACTCGAGCCCAAAGATTGTTGGAAGGTAAATCAGATCGATCTTTAGTATCCAATATTTTGGAGACATGGAGAGACTTGAAAAAATTGAGAGAAAGGCAAGAATACATTGTTACTAGTACAAAGTTGGAAATAATTGTTGATGACCATGATAATACTGAAGAATGGGAAACAGAGTTCAACAGGTTTGTGTAAAATCAATAATTATTATAGTGATTGAATTTAATATTTTAATAATTTAGGTTAGTAGCAGAGACTCTTGAAGAAATGGGGGAGAATAATATTGAAACCAATATTCCTAAAGTCCGAGATCAGGTGTTCAGTATTCTCTCAGAGTCATTGAGATCTCCAGGAGAGCCGATTATTACGTTTATTATGTCTAAAATTGAACCTACCTCCGAAGATTCTATTACTGCAAAAGAGTAATTAAAAATGTAATTTAAGTTGTTTTATAAGCATAAATATTTTACACATTTTTTTTTGTAGTGAGCTTCAACGAAGATTGGCATTATCGAAACAATCTATTTGGTTTGATGTGATATTCAATGGTCATATAGTGTGTGAATCTACTTCATTACCAATTGATGACAGTTTTTCTGTTGATGTTAATCAGAAATTTGTTGTTGAAATTCATCAGTGGCCTGATACATTGTCATTAAACATACATTGTGAAAACATGAGCTCAAAAAATATGTTTACAAAAAATCCCATAGCAGAACTTTACATACCTTTTCCCATGAGGTATCATTAGTTAAACACTGTAAGTCTAATATAATACTTTCAATCATATTTTTAATTTTAGCAATACTACATTAGATGTGGTTGACATAGAAAATTTGGAGTTCAGTTGTTTTGGCAATCAGAGCTTACAAAATGCTGGTGTTGGTAGTGGTGTAGACTTTAAGGTATTTCCAGAAGATACGGAAACTCAATGTTTGTATACCTCTGGTGAAGTTTTGTGTAAGGCTGGTTGGGGCACATTTGGTGATACTATTTTATGCCCCCCTGAAAATTACTTTAACAGAATCTATTCACAAAAGTAAGTTTTGTGTTTATTTTTTTTACCTAATATAATATATATAGAATGTAGTTTGTAATTTATGTAATACATTGTTTTAGTACCAATGTTTTGTCAACTAAAACAGAGAAGATTTTGAGTAGAATGAATGATTTACATCCAGATCCTAATGATCCAAACAATGTATCATTTTTTGAGGCTCTAAAAGTGTGTAAAATAATTTTTTCCAACTGTATTGAAAGTAATAATTATTCTTTTTGTAGAGTGTTGATGAAGAAATGGTTTCTAAAATGAAGTCAAAGTTTAGCCTGAATATTTATAAAAAAATGGTGGAATTCTGTTCAGAAGAAGAATTAGACTCTAATCCAAGACTAAAACTATTAAAATTACGCGATCGCGGAGAGATAGAATTTAGAATGGCCAAAGCAGTCCCATTAAAAGAATGGCTTATACCAAAAGACATATTTAATGTAAGTTATTTATAAGTTATTCTTATACTATTTTAATATTGAAGTTAACTTACCAAAAATATTTTTACTGTATACTACAATAGTTTGTTTTATTGTTCTAGTTATATTGGCAGCTTTAATTTAATATTAAAATTATTTATTTTTAAATGTGGAATGTGTTATTATAATTTAGAAGGTTTTTTTTTAAAATTTACCTTTAAATTGTATACATTTGTTTAACCACTTGTGTTTAAAAAATTGGAGGACAATTTAAGTTTGTTGTGGATCTAAATTCCGAAGCTCTAATTCATAGATTCTTAACTTTTTCTGGTCCATGGACCCCTTTGAAGTGTAAAATATAATCACAGACCCCCCCTCCCACCAAAAAAAAAAAAATATATATAAATAAATAAATGCAATTTTTATTTTAATTATTTTTAATGATAAATCTAATATGTATTACTACCAAGAACTAAAACTATATTAAATTATAATCCCTTTTTCTTATAGTCAAAAACAATTTTTAATGTGACATTTGCTGTTTTGATTGCAATATTGCCTTGAAATCTGGGTTAGGTTAGTTAGCTAACCTAACCTGCTCTGTCCTGATAAGATTATCCTAATCTAAATTTTATATTTAAAAACATTGTTATTTTTCAAGTGGCAAAATGCGGGCAAGACATTATTATTGTTATCTTAAAAACGCTATCAAAACAAATTTATTTTTGGGTTTTTAAAAAAATTCATATCCACTCCGTGGACCCCCGATTAACCATCTACAGACCCCCAAGGGGTCCATGGACCCCTGGTTAAGAACCTATGCTCTAATTGGTTTAGTCAGAATATTCAATTAGGAAGATAATTTCTTTGGTTCTGAGTTGAAAAAAGGATTTAGTTATGACTAGAATAATAAAATTAAAAATCTGTCTACATTATATACAGTAATTAATTTAATTCATTCAATTCTATGTTATACTAATGCCAAATAAATTGTGTGGAACTAATAACAAGTGATTTTTATTAGGAATTTGAAAATCGTGTGGCAACTTCTGAGCTTGCACTAGAAGTTGCTGGTCTTGGGCCTTTGGAAACTAGTAGAATCTGGGGGCGTTATTCAGTTATCAAACTCTATGACAAGATCCTCAAACAATGCAAGCTTGGTAACAGGAATAAAATAACCAGGGACATCATTGTTGAAGATACAGTACCTGATATTGGGTATGTTAATTTTGATGATAAACTTTATCATAATGTCATGGCCGTATTTAGAATTTTAGTGCTGGAAAGCACCAATATAATTCCAACCGGCCCCTCTTCTAGGAGCGCCTCACTCATTGTTAAACCTGACTTATCAGACCCATAATTCCATTCTAAAGAAGTTTATGTTAAAAATGTATAATTACAGTTAAAAGTGAAATTTTAAATACTAAGATAAGCAATTAAAAAGCATATTAATATCAATATAAAATATAATATTAATAATAAACAATACAAATTATTTTATTATTATAATTAATATCTATTAACATGTAATATAATTAAAAATTACTTCAATTGATCATTATTCATCTGTTATATGAAAATTAATTAATTTCAAGGAATGCAAAAGTATCAAACACACTCATTGTATTAATCATGTTGTAAAAACAGCCGAATAACAAAATATTATGTTAAAGTTAAGTAAAATTAAAATGCTCAGAATATATTTTATTGCATTAAACATATTAATATATTATGATAGTATTATATTATAATTTTTTGTGTTACAAATTACAGTTAACAACTATGCAAGCTGTGTGCTTTGTTCTATATAATACTGTAATCAGTTTACCAAGGAATCGTTTATTTAAAAATAGATTTGAGAAAATGCCCTATTATACACTTTGACTATTAACATTTTTTAAATTTCAAACAGCAATACAAAAAAAAAATATTTATATTGTATTATTAAACTTGTTAAAAAAAAAAATGGAACAAGTTTGAAGTTAAAAGTTAAAAGTTATTAGTCATTAGTCGTTTTTTGATAGTTATAAGTCATTAGTTGTTTTCCAATAGCATTAGTCGTTAAGCTTTATGATGTTAGTTGGTCATGGTAATTGTAACCAACTGTTAGTCGGTTTATTGGATTAAAATATAACTATTGATCTGTTATTCAAATCATTCAGTAGTGCCCATCACTAGTTTGAAGCCTTAAAGTTTTACCCTCTCCTTAAATACAGGCCTACATGTGTTTAATGTTAAAAATAGTCAATTATTATTATATTGTTATTATTGTTATCATTTTTCAGAACCTTAGGTTTGACATTTATGAAAATGTTTCAGCCGAAACGGCCATTACGCCCTAGAAGAAAAGAAAGAAAGAAAATACCAGCTAAAAGCTTATCAGGACAAGAAATTAAAGTAAACTACTTTATAAATATTATTGTTTTTAATAGTTATTTTTGTATAATTTTTCATACTAGGTTGTTATTAATGTTATGAGAGCTTTTGAGGTACCTGTGAGAAAAAACTCTGATATGATGATGGGAGACATAGCAATGGTCCCAGTACAGCCGTTTATTGAAATATCCTTCAAGAATCAGACGAGTAGAACAACTACTGCCGAAGGTTCTAATCCAACATGGAATCAAGATTTGCAATTAATTGTGAGGTCAGAATTGTTCATATTATCTTCATACTTTTAAAATATTAGTTTACTTAAATAAGTAAGTTAGACAGGTATATTTGCTATAAATGACATTTTTTTATATACTGTTGAGTACTTAGTGTTTATATTGCCTAAAGACTATTGTGAACATTAGGTTACCAATTGTTTTTTTTAACTTGTCACTACTGATGACTTTTTAATGGTACTTATGTTTGTGAAGGGTAAAAATATATACTACAATAGTAGTTAATAATGGTAAAACTTTATCTATTCATGGTAATTTATATCTAATATAAATTGTTTTATTCACTACAACCTTTTCAAAAAAGTTTTTTTTTAATAAGATACAATGCCAAAACGGATTTTTTAGTGTGTTTTGTAAGTATTTTTTAATACCTAAATGTATAAATCATACACTAAATAAATGTTTGATTTTTTTATTCACATCAAATTCTTATTCAAATGTAAAACATCTATATAAATTGCTGTTAAGTTGTTTTCAAACAAATAAAATAATCTAGCTGACGATGTATTGTTTATTTTTGTTAGCAGTTATTAGGTATACACTATACTTAGATTTTAAATGTTCAACTATTAACCAGTGATAATGTCATTTTTGAAGCAAGTTGTTATTAAAAAAAAACTTAAAAACTAAAATGTTATTCTGAACACTGCTATATAATATATAAGTATAGTAGTAATATTTGTTTGTTTGTTAAATTAAATAATTAAAAACAAATTTTGTAATTTTATTAATTTATTCAATTTGTTAATTTGTTTTTTTTTTATAGATCAAATTCAGTTGACTTATGTCCCAACGAAGTTCAACCTATCGATGACTGTATTCATATAAATATGTATGACGAAATAGTTATCGATATATTAGAGGACGGTAGAACCCGAGAAACAAACATACATCAACGTTTGGAGAGACATTGGTTAGGAAGCTGCGTTATACCCATATCAGCATTATTCAACAGCTCTCACGTCAGTAAATATAATATTCGATATGAGAGTGAAACCTGATTAAACAGACATTAAACTGTATAATGTGTAATAATGTACAACTCTTGCAACGGATAAAATTATCAAATTTTTCTTCATAAAAATGCTATAATTTTTTTAAATAGATACATACGAGAGTTTGATTAAAATATACTAATGCCTGTCTATAACAGACACATTTGATGGTCTTATGACTCCGTTATATTCAGGTTTTATTGTACTTATATAATAGTATAGTACAATATTTTAAAGTATTATATTACGATTAATATAATATATAGTAATATAGTAATTATATTACTTACATTGAGTTTTATTATTTGTCAAGACGCGTCATAGTTATTACTTTACTCCATACATGTTAAGAATTGAGCACAAGGGAGTGGCTTAACTACACACTACACAGCCAGTGTATAGTTAGTTAATCTGGGGGGGGGGGGGGGTAGACAAGCTACCTACTAAAAGTTTGTTATGTATATTATAACTGTAAAAAGAAACTTTTGGAAAAATTAAAATTTATCAACCACTTTGTTATTAGTTATATCATATTTAATGAGTGTTTTTGCTCTTTCCTTGTAAATTGATATTTGATTCAGAGAAATATTAACCAACATTTAATAAACTATTAGGTAGGTAAAATAAAAACATGTATTTTTTGATAGAGATTTTTTAATGATTTTGATGAAATAAATATGCTTTGTGTGTTATAATAAATCTTTATTATCTAATTGACATAATATGTTTGTTCTTAATAGTTTTTTAACTCTCAACAAAAATATTAAGATTAAAATAGGGAGTTTTATAAGTTATTTTCAGTATACACTTAGCAGAATATTAAAGACATTTTAATAACTTGTTATTTACCATGTAAAACTGTAATAATTAATGCCATTTCAGCTTATTCTAAAAATACTATTAAGTTATAAATTGTGTCAACATTATATTATTCAGTATATTTATTTTATTTTATTTGAATTTTTTTCAGATTGAGGGAATATTCCAAATGAACACACCTAGACACCTTTTGGGATATGAAAGACTAGTATCAAACTCTGAGAGTTCTCATTATAGGAACTCAACTTTTCTGAGCTTATTCATTATGGTGCAGCCACCATTGCACCATCCTGAACCTATCAAGGTAGGTAAAATCTTCAAACTAATGAATGATAAGGTATTTGTTTGAATATATTTACTATTTAATTGATCCATTTTAAAATATTTATCAATAAGTCATTAAACCATGTTTTTTATTTTAATTTCAAAAATTATAATATGATGTATCTCCAGTTACCCACTATAATAATATATTAAATTATTTTTATGTATTTCCATTTGATCATAAATACTTATAGTGACATTTTTTAGTTTCTTTTTCCTTATTATTATTATTAATATTAAATTAACTGAACCTAATTTAGGGACTTGAAACTATTTTAGAATCTTCACAATATCATCATATTTGTCTACAATGTTGAATGCAAATCTATTATTTTATAGGATTTTTTTTTTTCAATAACTAGGTATAAAGTTGAACAAATCCATTGCATAGGTGATATATTAAAATTATTATTTTTACACGTTACACTAAGATGGCTTATAATATAAAGTATAAACTATACCAAGGAGTAGGAAGTATTAAAAATATGATAACATGTCTTTGAATTTTTGGCCTGAATGTGTTAATTATTTTTATTTTTGAAAATTATGTATTCAGTTGTTTTAATGGATTTATTAAGTTAAATGCTTTTAATGGATTCCTGTATGGACATTTATCACTTATTTCTTTAATGATAACACATTTTATTTAATTTGATCTTTACCTAATTAATTTGATATTTTAAAAATCAGTCTACTTAAAGCATGACATATAGAGATTTTGTCTCGCGTTCATTAAACTGTTCATTTTTTTCTTCTTTTTTAATCAGTGTAATTGAACAGTTTTTTGCATGCAACGTGTGATAATTGTAATTATTATCATTATCGTTTGATGCGTATCTTTTTATCAGTTAAATAACTTTTAAAAAAAAAATATTATTATTAATAATTTACAGGAGAGGTTGGACTGCAGTGAATCGTTTAATTTTGAGAGATACTTAGAGTATTGGTCTGCAGAAGGGGCTAAACAGTTTCCGGGAAGGCCAGTGAAAACCTTGGTGATACACTGCAGTGGTAAATCTGTTTGTGTGACCAGATTTTTTAGACCGTTACCACTCCCTGGTATGTATTTGGTATATTATCATTATCCACTGCAGTCATTTTTTTGAATTTGTATATATAGTTTTTAGTAGCTAGTTGGTAGGTAAATATTATAGTATACAGTCAGGTTACAAACTTACAAAGGGTACTGTGATTCATATTTTATTTTGAGCATTTCATGCAAAGTTTTCTTATTTTGCTTGAAAACTATATTGATTTCTTTAGTATAAACTATATCAATATAATAAAAACATTAATTGTATTTTCTAGTGTTGGCCAACGATATAATTTTCAATATCGATATCGTATTTTTTTCCCGATATCGGAAAAATACCAATATCGATATCGAAGCATATTAAAACATTAAAAGTATAGAATACATATTATATTATGAGTGTATTGAAAGCATATTAAAAGTATAGAATACATATTGTTTTAATATATTATGAGTGTAAATTAATTAACAATTATAAATTATTTTGTACAAACTGAAAAGTATCCAATGTATTTAATCAAAAAATTTCTTCTTCAAGCAGTTTTTCCATCAATGTTTCAGAACTTGGGTTCGATTTGAAATATGAATTTAAAAATAACAGTTGATTGAGTCGCTCAGGAGATAATCTATTTCTTTTCTTGGAAATGATTGTTCCAGCTTCGCTAAATAACCGTTCACAGGGAACACTATTGGCCACTATACTTAAGTATTTTTTGGCTAGTAATGATACAGCTGAGTATTTAGATTCGTTTTCTTTCCAACAATTTAAGGGATCTTGATCGTAGGGAAATTTGATTATTAAATTTTTATACTCTTCAAGTTGTTTCATCGTAGGACTTTGAGTTACTGAATAATCGTCTTCGTCATCATCATCGCTATCTGTCATTAATGATCGTAATTTCTTACGAGGAGGAGAGTGTGTTTCAAAATTGTCTTCATTTTCTAAAATTGATTCAGAGATTAATTTTTCTTCATTTTCTATTTCTGGATCAGAAATTAATTCTTTCAACTCATTTTCAATATCGTGATATTTTCGATAATTATTTTTAGATATCGATATCGAAATTATTAAGAAAATACCCACGATATCGATATCGTATCGAATTATCGATATCGTTGGCCAACACTAGTATTTTCCTTAGGACTGCATTGCACATAATAGTTTTTAACGCCTACCTAAACATAAAATATTATTTTAGGGATGTTGCACACAGATACCAACACTCTGCGGCCAATCATTTTTACTTATAAATACTGATAAATCTAATAATTAATTTTCATGTAAAATAATTACATATTTTGAAGAGAGAAGACATTATTTTGATTCAAATTCAAGGTATACTAGTGCACTTTTGAAGAATAAGGTTAAATGCGGGGCACCTTTTAAGCACGACCAAAAGTAGCGGGATCAAGTTTCCTTGCTTCTATCACTTCAACCCGTGTACAACACTTTACTTTACCTTGAGGACAATTTTGATTTTGAATTGTGGTGATTTATACTGTAGTAGAATATTTGTTATGCACATTTCCTCATTTAATGTTTAGTTGTACCTGTATAGATGTAAAATATTGAACTATAATATAAAATAATAAAATGAAGTACATTTTTTTGATTGAAAAATTACAAAGATTGACTTATAAGTTATAACCAACGACCTACTATAGTATACCTATATAGTTATGCGACCTATTTTTTGATTTATATATTTTCACCTAAAGTCACTTGTTTTTTTTTTTTATTAGTGATCTCCGAGAACGTATTAAACACTACTGCTGAAATGGTTGCCAGATTCGTATCACTCATACCGGTGGTAAATAGCAATGTTTTGCTCATCGGCCGATTTGATGTCTGGTTGACCGGAGACGTGAGTCGTACTAAACATAATATAGTTCTATGCATATTAGTTATTTAATATTTTCTTCTCAGGAATACTTTTTTGGGGGTTAAGGGGGATGCAGTCGTTCGGATCTTAAGGAAAATAGCATAGTCAATAATTTAACATGATGGTAATAGATATTAAGGAAATTAATTATTAGTGTGCGCTAAGTTTTTTTTTTTTTGAATGGCCTTTTTTTTCTTTGCATATTTATTGTCCTGGATACAGAATTAAAAAAAAATACTTATTGTAATAATTAAATTAAAAAAAGTAATCCATTCACTAACAATAATTCATTGATTGGTAGGCGGGGGGGGGTTGAGCACCCTTTGACCCCACACCATTATGGATGAAAAATCCGTTTGGACCTTGTTATATTGTTATAACTTATAATATATTATGCGTATAGATAGTTGTAAAATTTTGTAAAATTTTTCCGTCGACTATTTTAGCAACTGTTGGGCTTGCTGTTCGGCGACGGTTCTGGTGTTGACCACGGTCTGCTGCTGTGCTGTTACTTCGCCAAGCTAAACGTCCGGTCTTGGCTTCTGCTGGGAACCGGCGTGTCTCGGGGCGAGGCCGCTTACGTGCTGACATCGCGCCCAGCGCCTGACC